>CM029535.1:34501090-34649074 GCA_017141395.1 Laodelphax striatellus | reverse complement strand
TTTTTTCACAACTGATAGCTTGGACTGAGAGGAGAGAGCAATAGGTTAAAATTATTTACTTTACGCGTGTAGATTAGTATCGTCTTAGGCTAGGCGTACACCGGTTAGTCAAGACAAGACAAGACAATATTAGTCACGTTTAGTCACAATAATTCACATAGTTGCTTATGAAGCATCACACACCGATTAGTCATTGCATCAGTGTGTGCTGCTTCATAAGCAACTATGTGAATTATTGTGACTTAACGTGGCTAATCTTGTCTTGTCTTGTCTTGACTAACTGGTGTACGCCTAGCCTTAGCAAGCAATATTATTAGTAAGCAATTTTATGATGATAACTTCAGTAGTCATTATAAGGGAAAAGATAGAACACTAAGGGCTACAAGATACACTGCTACATAGTTGAAATTAATGTATATTGGCGAGTTGAAATTCAATATACAACTTATTAAACTTGGTGTAGTTATTATCATGGAGGCGTTGGATGAAATATTATTTGTTCCTTGAACATTGAACAATAACTGTCTTCAGAATGTAGTCAAGTAGTCTTGAACATTAAGTAGGCTACAATCATATACAATGTACAATATACATAGGCTATACAATGCCACAATTTACATTGTGAGTCCTATTTCAAACATAGATGATTGTAGCATAATAAACTAGTGGGAAAATAACCATTATGTTGATAAATATACATTAAATTTGATCAATACACTTATATATAATTGTATATACACTTATATTAATACACTAATAGACTAATAAAGGCCTATTAATATTTGAGAGTCTCTAAAAATAATAGATAATAGGACTATTAATGACTTGAGAACCTCTAAAAACAATAAATAGCCTTTATATCAATGATACTTTATAGATCTCATTGAATTCTATTTTTGTTTTGGTGTATCAAAAGTTGGTATATCTTGAGTTTTCATCCATGGGTATAGCAGAATCCAATTCAACTTGTCAGAAATCACCTGTTTCAAAGAGCAATATCACAATTCTCAACCTACAAATGCTGAATCTCGCAGATTATTGAAAAGGTCTTTTAAAAAGTTATTCTTTGGAAGGTCCTCTTTAAAAAGGTCTTTTAAAGACTTTAAAGGTTCTTTAGACTTACAAGCCTTTTGATTATTGTGTCGAAATCACTGTTTAATTATTACTGGATCAGCTGATTTATGACAAGTTAATTGGCTCCTGCTATAAATAGTGATCACCATAACTTGTAATTCCGCCACTCAGAGCGCCACAATCGCCAACTCTGCTGAAGTCTCGGTCCCTATACTTGGAGTTGCAACTTTCCTTCACAAGCAACAGTAATACGTTTCCACTGGTGTGTGAGTAGATGATTGCGGGGGCGGGGTGTTGATTGTGTGAGGCGTCAGTGAGACTATTTTGCATAATTTATGCAGGCTGACTGACTGAATTCTAGAATATCTTCAGTCAGGAAGAGTAAGCAGACTAGGCTACAGTTTGCAGCTCAACTTCTGGTTTCTACAGTAGTGTGAAGTCTCTGGAATGATATTCCATTCACCAGAGCTAGTTGGAAATGGAATGAAGTTTTGTTGTTGAAACAGGATTGGGGATATATCTCGATAGAAACTTATTGTAAGAAACATTAGTAATCTTGAATTTATAACTTTGAAAACATATCGAAAAAGAAAACATTCATAATCCTGAATTATAACTCTCTATTTGTGCTCTTCTATTTTGTAAAGCTTCTAATTTTCTCATGAAGGATATGTGTCTCGAATTTAAAACCATTGTTTCAACACTGATCTAGTCATTGTTAAAGACTGAAGCACTTTAAGATGAGTCACACCATAAAGTATATGTGGCTGCTATCAGGTGAACACGTGACTAATTTCGTCTTGTCTTGTCTTGACTAACCGGTGTACGCCTAGCCTTAGACTTAGAACATTAATTGTCACCTGTGGATGCAATAACAAGTGTTCGACTTCGATGAATTAGTTGATTAAAGAGCAAACCGTAGTGCATGATCATTTCTCGATTCATGTGATATCTTCAAAAACTTAATATAAATAATAATATAAATAAATAAATACTGTATTATGAATCGTAAACAACTAAAAAATGAGAAAACATTTTCGAAAAACATTCATAGATTTGTTGTGCAAGTGGCTTGAATAGAGCTATGACAGTTTATTCCACGTACCGATGAAACCAATCATAACAGTTGTTTAGGATCGGTGATTGTTGAAAGCTGAAAGGGAAATTGCAGTTTTCTGTTTGATCGCGTGCAGCTTTTACCCCAAAGTAGAAGCTTGACTTCACCCCATTCCATCGCAGGCAAAACTACGATTGATCACGTCCATATATTTCATTCTTCTCAGGTTGAAAATAACTGAGCGCTTTCAGGGGAAACTAACTGGCTAGCGGTTTGGAAGTAATTCATTATAAATATTCTTATCAGTGAATAATTTACGATTCATTCTTGAATATAATTGTAATGAAATTGTGTAATAATGGTTTCTGCTAGACGTCAGAGCTTAACTCATTGAGAGCTTGAAAAGAGGTCACAAAGGACGTATAAGTTTTTCGTGTCATATCATCTCTAGTATTAGGCTCACCGGTTAGCCAAGACAAAGACAACGATTGGTCACGTTTAGTCACAGTTCACATAGTTGCTTATGAAGCAACACACACCGATTAGTCATTGCATCGGTGTGTGCTGCTCCATATGCAACTATGTGAATTACTGTGACTAAACGTGACTAATCTCGTCTTGTTTTGTCTTGACTAACCGGTGTACGCCTAGCCTAATATTCGCCATGAAATTGAAAAACAAAAACAATTGAAAGATTGTAAATGCAGGGGTTGTTGTAATAATTGGCAAAGGATACTGAAAATAGTAATTTTCTAATCGAAATATACTGTATATTATTAATTACTAGCAGGTCACCAGTGTATCGCTACGTTGAGGTTGAGGATATTTTTGTGAAGTATTTAATCACTGCGTGCCCGTTGTGAAGGATTTTTGTACTTTCAAAATGTTACCTCTCTCACTACCAAAGAAATATGGTAGCTCTCGACACATTGCAGTTTTGAAATTTTACAAAATTTTACTTACTACATCTTATTACTGTGATATATTTAATCACTGCATGCACGTTATGAGAGATATCTTTATTTTCAAAGGTTACCTCTTTCTCTACCAAAGAAATGATGAATGATATGATAGCTTAGACATCTTGTTATCAGTTTAAATATCTTTTAATATGATACACTCTCTGTACAGTGTCCTACAGAGAGAAAAAACTCTAGAAATTTAGCACCGGCAACTGTCAACTGGCATATGCCACTGGCAACGTGTAAACAAGGCATAAAAGCCAATAGCGATAGCACAGCGATGATGGTTGTTTGCTTTTCATACAGCTTAGCCAATTACGGGCCCACATCGCAAATCTGGCTGAAAGCGATCTGGGATGAAATTGAAGCCGGCAATGCTTGGATGCCTATACCTACATAGGCATGCCTATGCATGGAAAAGTAGAGAGTTAACTCTGACTATAGTGATGCCTATACCTACAATGGTAGCAGTCCATTGTAATCTTTGGCGATTACCAATTAAGGATCTACACTGATCTACTGTGTATTGGCCACTATATCTGATCAATCTGCTACAGGTGGGAAGGGGTTTCTACCTCTCATTTAAAGTCTCATTCATTCTATTTTCTACTTCCTATTCTTCATTTTTTAAATATTGTTCTTCTTTATTGAGGGCCCACATAAACTCATGGCTTATGAGATGGTGATGAAGACGAGGATGATGATTTTAATGATGAGAGTTGATAGATTTCTTCCTTCTTCTTCCTTCTCTCCTCCTCCTCCTCCTTCTTCTTCTACTTCTTCTTCTTCTTCTTCTTCTTCTTCTTCTTCTCTTCTACTTTTTCTCACCTTTTTTCATCTCCTTGTTGTTATTCTTCTTCTTCTCCTCTCATTCTCTCTTTAACATCCACCATCTCTCCATTTCCACTCCTATAATCTCTCTCTCTCTCCTTTTATCTATTGTTTCTTTCCCAATCTTTCCTCATCTTGTATTTACCCTCTCCTTTCATTTCTTTTCTCCAATCTCCTTTCTTCCTCTCCGGATGAGGGTTTATGGGAAGGATATTATTGCTGATACTTCTCGAATAATGGAAATGCAATACGTTCAAACACGCCGTTTTATGTAGAAACTCACAATATTATAGTATTATTGTCGTTAGCATATTGAATGCAATCTCCATATTATCGTTCAATGATTCTGTACTTTGTTCAATACTCACTGTTCAATAGTTATGCTTATTTGAAACTGTCATAACTTGGATTTAAAACCGATATATCCGGATATCCCGTAACATAATGAATAAAAGTTATATTACACACCGAGTATAAGATGTGAATATTGTAAGAAATAAATATTAGCTTACATAAATAAATTTTATCTAATCTAATCTTCTACCCCTATAAATTCTATTATACTCCATCGCTCTCTAATCCCTCTTCTCACTTCTTCCCCTTTATTGGCCCCCCCTAAGATGGTTTCGAATGGATTGGCCCGATCATTCGCCTAGAAGCAGCAATTAGCTGTAAACTGAGATCACGCCTCAACAGAGCCCGTATTGTTCGTTATAGCCGTGTAATGAACGTAACAGCCATCTATTGTTCGTTTCCCAAAATGCATCGAGTAAGCCTCAAGTATAGCCAGGCTGTTTTGGTATTGCATGCAACTATGGCTTCTAGATCAGTTCATTGCTTGAAAAGCAAGTTGGTAAAAAAGTTCTGAATGTGTATAAAAATTGGTAATCCAATAATCATTTTCGTCCGAAGGGCATTCTATTATTTTCTATCTGTTTTTCATAATATAAGATATTAGTTTTTATTGTTGTTAGTAGCCTATGTGGTGTTAGCTTGAATGAACCGCTCACTATGGGCGTGGCTTGCATTGGCCAATGGCGTGCCTTCCATCTTGATTGGTCAGCCGACGACCAATCATATTGCTCAATACTGATTATGTATACACCTACTCTGATGCTCATATTTTTAACATACTTTAATATAAGTTCACCAGACATTGATAAGGTGATTGTAATGAGACTCTTCATACAATTTATGTATTCTATATTGTGATGTTATTTATGAAGGAAATAAAATTCAATTTCAAATTTCCAATTTCAAATGTTGCAGAATCCAAAAATGGTATCTCTTTATTTTAGGCTAATAACCTTGTGGTTATGAAATTTCTAGTATTCTCTATTCAATAAGGATACAATATCACATTCACATGAAGAAATAATTATTACAATAACTATATAATAAACGAGTAATGCCTACTGCATTACCTAGGATATAGAATAGTGAATTAAGAATCAAACTGATAATGTAGTAAATATAAGCAATGAAAGTAGGTTAGTTCAAGAATTCTGGAGATTCAGTTTTAGGTCCTGGTAATCAATTCATTGAAATAATTAAACGATAATGATCAAAGATATTAAGGCACTATTCAAAAATGTGGGGAGGTATAATAAAAAGAGGTAATAATCTTACAGTTCACCAGAGATTGATTATGATGCAACAACCGAGACCGTTATCTCATTATCCTGATAAATATGTGGTTATAACACCGAAAAAAAGTATCTTGTAACCAAGATATACCCTTTATTACCACACAGATAAATAGATCCACGATATCCAGCAGATATCCTCTTCAGTAAATCGTTATCAAGAAGGTATCCTCTTCACTAACAGGTCGCAGCCAGAAAAAAGATCGTTATTGGACCACTAACCATTATCTACAGCAGGGGACAGTCCTTATGTAATGCAATTTATTTCGAGGTGCTTGAACACGTGAGTGTTCGAATTCTTTCTTTGGTAGGTGTGCTGGCTTGGCCGCCCCTCTGGCCCCTCTGCTACAGCTGCTGCAAAATAAGCTGACTGGCAATTTGTAACGTAGGCTACAGCCAGCCTTACGGCGACTCATCTTCTGCGCAAAAACATCACTTTCTACAACTCCTCCTCCTGCTCATTTCTTACTCTTCGTCTTTCTCTTCTTCCACTCCATCTACTTCTCCTCTTTCTTCTTCTCTTCCTGCTCTATCATTTCCGTTTCTTTCTTATGCTTTTCTTCTCCTCTCCAATGCTTCTTCTTCGCCTTCAGTAATTCTTCAAAAAGAGAAATAAAGTCGATTCAACTTTCTACCTACGTACCTACTCATCTTCTTGTCCTCCTCCTCCTCCTACTAATTTTTTTTCCTTCTCCTTCTTCTTCTCCTTCTTCTTCTTCTTCTCATTGAATTTAATCTTTTTGCCATTGTAAGTAATTTCACAAGTTTGCCAATGCCTGACAAAAAGAAGAAGAAAAGAGGATGAGAGAAGAGGAAGGAAGAAGAAAGAAGAAGAAGAAGAAGAAGAAGAAGAAGAAGAAGAAGAAGAAGAAGAAGAAGAAGAAGAAGAAGATGAGAAGAAGAAGAAGAAGAAGAAGAAAGAAGAAGAAGAAGAAGAAGAAGAAGAAGAAGAAGAAGAAGAAGAAGAAGAAGAAGAAGAAGAAGAAGAAGAAGAAGAAGAAGAAGGAGAAGAAGAAGAAGAAGAAGAAGAAGAAGAAGAAGAAGAAGAAGAAGAAGAAGAAGAAGAAGACAGCTGAACAGAATGACTCAATTTTTTTCACCTTAAAAATGACAAAAGCGCTGTGAGCGAAGAAGAAGTTAAGCAAAGAACGAGAGGCAGAAGAAGAAAACGGAATTGATGGAGCTAAGGGAGAGGAAGGAAGTGAAGAAGACGGCAAAGAAACAAGAGAAGGAAATGGAATTGATTGACTAAAAGGAGAAAGAGAAAGAGGAGATGACGCAGAAAAGAAATGAGTCGACAATATCTGCCAGCCGCAATCATTTGTGAGCAAACGATGTCCATTCACGTAATGTTCGGAATATATCACCATTATGTACTTTTCCTCAACTGCCCCAGGTTTAGGGGATGAAGGGCTTTCTTCACCAGCCCCTCCCCCCATACTTGAAGATCTGGAATTGGATGACATCATAATATGTCTCTTTGTCATCTTTGTAACATAAAGCACGTACGATACTTCTATGATAAGGTATCCTATTTCTGCCAAAATAATGTTTTGTTTTGTCCATCCTCTGTGGACAAAATTGTTCGTTCAGGTCTCTGTTCTGTTCGAGAAGTTGATTTACAAATTCGTTTATTCAGAATATTAAATGTCCATTCTGGTTCAAATATAGGTGAATAACATTTTTCATGAATCATGATCAAGTATTTTGAATAATCAACATAGTACATAGTTACATAGTACAATGTTAACTGGGAACCAAGTTTTACTGAGAGGGTCAATGCTCTATCACTATGACAGAGGAATCATTGCACTTCAGAAGTGTTTGAATAAATAAAAGAAAATAACTTGAGAATAACAAGGATAATGAAAAGAGTAACGAGCCATAATAAAAATCTTGAAATAATGGATATACTGTGATAATGAATTTTGTTTAACAATCAAAATTGTAAATAATGAGTATTATGCATTTATTGGGGTCCGTTTCCATTACCACAAATCCCTGAGAAATGTTGTCGTATTAGCTCTATCGTATAAAGCAGGATTACAATGTTGTGTAGTTCAAAAGATAATATTAATAATAATGTTGATGGGGCTTGTAATGTATTTGATGTTTGTGATCTTTTCTATGTATAAGTATGGAGTGAACAAATAAAATAAACGAATAATATATTTTAATGAATTCAGAGTCAATTTTCATTTGGAATTATTATTATTTGCTTTGCAGAAAAAATTGTTTCAATAGAATGCAATTCATCTCAGTTGCTCCATTACATTCAAAGGGAACTTATTATGAAAGCATTATATTTTAATAAATATGAAAGTGATTGTAATGTTTGCGGTTGTGTATAGCTTGTGACATAATGTGACATGTTGCAGCTTGTCAACAACATCAAAAAACTTTTGTTACCATGTCAGTAAGAATAATTAAAATAATGCCACATTAACTTCCTTAATTCCAAAGCTAACGGAAAACCTTTTGCTAAATGAACATATCCTGTACTAACCTGTCAACTAGTGAAATGAGCAGAACTGAAAGAATGTGATAATATTACTTTTCAAAATTTTCCCTCGTATGTTTTTCTCGAAATTGTTCATATTCCATCTAATATGAGCGATACTGAAAGAATGTAATTACTTTTTAAAATTGTTTTTTATATTTTTTTATCTTTGAATTTGTCATAATCCATCAAGCCTTGTGCACTTGACACTTTTCGTGACGCGCGGAAAATCGAGTTGTACATTGGGAAAACCAGAAAATTCTTTTAGATGCAAAGTGAGCTTTCCAGTTTTATTTACGTAGTGCTCTTTGATGGAAGGATGAAGGGGATTAGGCGGGAGGGGGGCTAAAGGTGGCTTTTCTCGTATTTCCTGTGCTGGGAAAATAAAAAATTGTTTCTAGAGCGGGAAAACTACAAAGAGCCACTTGGACGTTTGCTGTCTTGACTTTCCTTTCACCGAAAAGCGTCACTCGGCTTTTCCTCTTCTGTTTATTCTTTCCTTTTTATTTCTCAGTTTCTGTCATTTTCCTTTTGTTTCTACCCTTTTTCTTCTTTCTTTGTAAAACCATGATATTATTGAATTCCCTGTTTTCCGTTCCTGTCTTGTTTCTTTTCTTCTTCTTCTTCTTCTTCTCCTCCTCCTTCTCCTCCTTCTCTCCTTCTTCTCCTTCTCCTTCTCTTCTTCTCCTTCTCCTCATCCTCCTTCTCCTTTCCTCCTCCTCCATATCAACATACTCTTCGTTTTCTCCTTCTCTTTTTCTCTTTATTCGATTTTTACTTTTCGCTCTGTTTTTCTCTCCTTTTCCTTTTTCTTTCTCCTCCTCCTTTTTCTCCTCCTAACCATTTTATTGTCTCTTTTTATATCTGATTTCCCTGCCTCATGATATCCATTCAGTCATGTATTCCATCTTCGGGTGTCATTTTATTATTTTTATATTATATTTTTATTATAATCCAGTAGTTGCCCTGCTCTGTCTTTTTATTGCCATCTTTTACCACGACTGATAATTCTGTCTTTGTCTTTGTTATGACCAGACGCTACGCCTATAGCACATAATAAACCTAGTACGTGGACGCTTTAGCAGGCGGGCCTATATTTTATTCAGGTCTGAATATTATTCAGTTTTACGATTGCCTGAAATATACCCACATTGTTCTGTGGAGCCGAAAGTACATAAAGTATTTCATTATCCAATATGGAATAGAATCTTTATATGGAATATAACAAAGGACGTGCATAATAAAGTATGAAATTCTCAAGCTTTTCACTTAATAACTTTTAAATTATCGCTTGTTTGGAAAAAGCTTAGCGGATCGGACCGAGATAACCAATAAAGGTGTGAAATTCAATGGCCACACTGTGATTATACAATCTCTGTAGGTCAAGCTATTCCTGACGAACTGAATATTCATGTATTTATAAAATGCATTCTTCATCAGACTTGAGTAGCCTTCACAAGAAACGCCCCCCTAAAGAATTTTCAAAGAAGTTTTATTCGGGCTCGATAGGGTGGGGGTGGTGCTGGAGGGGGTTGAGGGTCAATATTGGCAGGCAAGTAAAGTGAAAGTTCAAGTTCGGCTTCTAGCGCTTTGTGTAGCATTTTTTTATATTCAGTCGGCGTTTGCTGGCCTGGCAATAAAACTTGGTCATACCCATTCCAAATATGGGGGTGAGAGACCACTATTTGACAGGTCTCGTGGTACAAGGGGTTTCGGAAGAGGTTTCAGAGAGGTTATGGGACCTTGGATAAGCCTAGAATATAGCCTAGCACAGTTGCGTCCAAGGATTTGGAGAAATTTTGAGATAGAAAGGCTTGTCCCAATACTTATCGACAAACATAAACTTTCCCAATGTTTATTATTCTTTCTGTGTAGTAGTGAAGGTGATGTTGCGGTAGTTATCCATACTGAATAAGAAGACTTGAAGTTGTCAAAAAACATATTTAATAAAACAACGAGATACTGCAGTTTCGGTTGTTACACCATTATCAATCTCTAAAACTAAAGTAGGCTACAGCAGAAATGTATATATACTCGTGACCGAGCGCTGTGATTGGCAGTTGAATGGCCTATCAGGTGAACGACTGCCATTGGCCTAGATAAGCTCCTCCCACAATGGACGGTTTCTACAAACATCACAGCAATGGCGGTTTAAACAACAGCTATGTTAGTTGTTTGAACCGCCAAAATGAAAACTCAAATTGTGTACAATGACATTAATTTAATTTGACGCTTGACATTCTATAGATAGATGGATAGATGAATAGAGAGATATTATTCTTGATGTTGCTGATGACCGTAGAGTACGATGGCAAATAAATAATATCTCTCTATCTATCTAATGGAAAGCGTCAAATTAAATGAGTATCACTGTACAAAAACTTGTTCTCTCATGTAGGGTTGTACAAAGCGAGATAAATTTTGATCCAGGATCAGTAAAATGCTAATCAAATGTGATCAGCTGACTTAAAATAGTTGATCCCGATATGTGCAATCCAACATCAATCATACAAGTGAAGAGCGCAGCTCAAGCTTATATTGTAGGGTAATAATTCATGAATACCTACTTTGATTGCGTACAAACGCTCAAGAAAATTGCTCTATCAGCCAAAAAATGTTTGGCCTCGAAAAAAGATCTCTCAACCCCCCAAAAATGAAGCTCGACACTTTTGGGGGGTACTGGTGTGGGGTACCAATCGATATGCTGTGACCCCCACACAGCTCTTAAGAGGACCGACCGAGACACCGACTCTTTTCTATATCAATATTTACTTCCCCCCCCTAACATGCCCTACCAATAGTGGAGTTTAGGGGAAAGAGGTTTTCCCGAACTGCTTGGCTTATTCTATTTCCAATTCGTCCCTGCCTGCCCGCCTTATTCCCTTGAGTGACTTCCCACACCTGGACCCCCTGCACGGTCTCTCAGACCCACTAAAAAGGTCACAGAGGCCTGGAGGACATTCGCGCGGCGGCGTTTAGTACTCAATTCCATATGGAGTCGGTTGTCTGATGCAATTTAGAGGGAGAGGAAATATGGCACAAGAGAAAGGAAAGGAAGGTGACTTGTGCAATTGGATTCCATCAGAGTAGATTGGATAATTCATGTACATTAGGACGTAGGCTATATCGTCTTAAATACAGTACTATACTATTGAATTCTCTCAGTTCTCTAAATGCAAACACAATTAATTTGTTCTATTTATTTCATAATAATTATAATAGCTTTCACCTTTTTGAAGAACTTTTTTAAAACGTTTCTTAACGTTTTAAAGTCTCATTATTTTTTATTTTAGTCAAGATATGTGAAATTCTATCTTTTCATCTTATCACAGTCAAGTGTTAATGAAAATGATATTTTTGAATCTCCTTTTCCACGAATGGATATTTATAATACATCCAAGCTCGGCTGCTTCATGTAGATAAACTACAACTATCATCATCATTATCATTTCGCTCTATACTGTCTCATTGAATAATTTATAAATCTATGTAGGCCTACATTTCTCTAATAATAAGTTGTATATTTACTATTATAATCTAGGATTTGAGCCTTTTTTTTGTTTTCTACATGAAAAAAAATAAAATAATATAATAAAATCTAATTCCATCATGATAGCATCTAAGACAATATCCTCTAAATTAGTACTGCCTACTTAAAAAAAATTATTATCTTTGATAATGAAGAAATTAGTAATAAAATAACGCAATTCAACTAGTTATTCTCTAAAACGGCGTAATTCTTTACAAAATTGGAATGATCATATTTTTTTACTTCAAACATTTAATTGTGAAATAATATTATGAGATAAGGTATAATTCTTTTGCAATCAATAATTGAACTCGACTTAATTACTTGTAAAAAGGGAGATAGTTAATAATTGCATCCTCTTCTATTCTATTGTCCACAAATTTGAGAATGGATAATGTAATATCTAACTATCAATTCTAATACTACGTCGACCAATCACGTGCGAGTACACTCAGTGTGAGTCCACGCCCACAACGCGCTCTCATTGGCTGATGCCATTACGTCACGACAAAGACTCCATTTTGTTCGTCATGACAAAGACTCCATTTTGTTGAACGTCATTCAAGTCAACTTGTTATCGTTTAAAGAGTCTATTCTATTTGAGTCGGAACTCGATTATTTAGAGTTGGAATTTGTCAAGAGACTGATTGGGATATTGTTTAATACCATTACATCGAAATAATTATTGTGTTATGTTATTAGAATACAATGGAAATTGGTATCAAATTAGCAAAATTTGTCAAACAGCTGATTTAATGGAATCAATTGAAGATCAAATTGTTTACTGGTGGTAATTTGTACTACGGAAGTTATCTAAAACATCATATACTTGCTTTTTAAAGTCCCTGTTTCTGTATTCATGATTCATGATGGATCTATCATCGATAATAATTATTTTTCAAAAACATGATTGTTAGAAAGACAGGCTTGTTTAAATTTGAATAGACTACTACTGTATTTTTAGTCTCAGGAGACAACCAATTGTTGCTTCTCTATCACGTGAGGAATAGTATCTAAATTTCTGGTCCCTACACGATATTTATGTTCTTTTGAAAACATCGCCAATGTGTTCCTCCTCAACGGGAGCTCTGAGACCCCGTAGCAAAGCACGGGCGATCTGCCAGTAATGAATGCACTCAGTTCAAGTTATGTGATAAGAATCACTTATCTTAAGATACCACCTATCATCGATCACTCTTCAAGTGATGTATTGCAGTGCCCTTACAACCATCCATCTCCAGAAGGGGAGATTTCTAACCTTCTTCAAAAAGAAGATGAAGTTATCTCTGAAAAGGGGGATTTCAATCCTCTCTTAACTTTGCTTCTATTTCTTCCTCATCATTTAGTCACTTCTCTTTCTCCTTGATTTTTCCCCTTGACTTCACTTTTCCTCTCTTAAATTTCCCCCTCTTCCTTCCTCATCTTTTACTTAGTTCCTCCTTGATTCTATCAGAACGCTTAGCTTTTTTCCTTCAACTAATGTTTTTTTCTGATCTTTTATAAGCTAGAATAGAATAAGATGAGTGTCTCGAGTGTTTTAATCTCGACTTTCACGGCTAATTATCCACCCCGGTAGTATTAAAAGAAAGAGAATTCAGTCAAAAATACTCAGAACACCATTTTTCAGTCTCACTGCTTGTTTTCCAATCCCAACGAGCAGCGAATATTAATGCAAACATTTCATCTGTGTTAATAATAATGGCCTTTCAGGTCTTGTAATTGGCTGCCGCCTCTGAAAGCTTCTGCTACGCCAAATCTCATCTCACTCTTTCACGGATTTTCTTTCAGGCACTTATCTACACTCAAATATCACTTCGGTGAAAGCTGGTTGGAAATTAAACACAGCACTTGAGGCGAAATTCTGGCGGAGTGGTGTTTTATTCGATGTGAATCTCCGCTTATTAACGGAGTTTAAATTTACTGAGTCCCCTCTCAAGGTATGAAGTAGTACCTGACTTATGCTGAATTGGTTTGTAATGGAAATTGAAATCTCACCATCACATTGCACCAACATGATAATTAATATGATCATGAATGATTTCGGATGAATCTACGCTACCGTTAATTTCATTGAAGCCTAAAAGGTAGAATGAGCCAGACTATTAATGAATTGAATAGAATTTTATTGCCAAAATAAGTGCACGATAGAAGTTGTATATTATACTATGAAAAACAGTAGGTCATGAATGTCAGTAATTTTTGGCATTATATTTTTCAAAGAAGGATATCGCTAGTTATTGAATTTTATTGCAAGAAATACATTCGTTCTGTGGTGTATTTTATTGCATAAACGTTCTGGGGTGTGCTTTACAAAACAGTAGGTCATCAGACTATTGAGTAGCTTTTGGCAATATATTTTTCAAAAAATTGTTATCATCAATCGTTTTATATTGTCCAGGTATTTTTGTAGTTTATTAAAAAAAAAAAAAAGGAAATACTGTGAGGAATATTATGAGTTTGGAGCATGTTGAGAGGGGAAGAGGTGACTTTGTATTGAATTTTCATAGTACAAAATAAGAAATGTATCTAAGATGAGGAAGCAATTATAATGAGACAGTACGACAATATTATTAATAGAGTGAACTTCTTTAAAATAATTTGTATATATAGCACACAGCTTCACCAATCAAAGTAACTTAACTGTAACATCTCTTATCAATGGTTTCTGTAACCGACTTGGAGTTTGTGATATCACTTGTATTTATCATTTGATAGCTAATGATTCTTACAAGATAAAATGTATTCATCATTTCGATACCGGTAAAATAATTTACTCACGAACATAATATTTAGATCACCGGATATTTATCATCGAGTTTACTGTCGCATAATCCTCAATAGCCTACACATGAATACGAAATCATAGCCTATTAAAAAATTTATGTCTGTATGACACCAAAGCAGCAGTGATTGTAATCAGGTCGCAATAAACCATTCATAAACTATTCACAGTCTGTTTGTGAAGCAGCAATCATCCCCCAATTTATTGTTGTTATTGTTGTTGAAATTTGAGCTTCCTCCAGCCTTGCGTGACCAACCTAACCTCACCAACGCCCCCCAAGCAAGCAGTGTTGCCACTACGACAACAACAGCCTTAGCACGACACCTGATAACAAATCAAAATGCCACCGACACTAATTCAATATTTCCGGTTTCCAACGCAAACACCCTATTAATCGATTAGTACTGCGGAAGTTGTTCTGACTTATACAGGGAGGGCTGTGAAGACATTTGCATGCTTTCAATGATTGCTTGAAGGCTATGACAATGAATATTACTGTACCTCATTACAGAGATTTACAATGCATAGGATTCTATCGACAATGATGCTGGCGTAATATTAATAGTGTTTGAAGATTGAAATCTTATTCTTTTTGAAAGTGATTAGACACTGTAACGAGTTTTATTGATAATAATTCAAGTTCAGATGTTTTAGAAAGTGAACAAGCGATACATAAAAAACTAACTAGTTAAACTGTAAATAACTGTTAAATAGCTTCAAATCCTTTCAAAATTCATCAAGCTGCTTTAAATCTTGTTTGATTCTTGATAAGATGTTTTAAGAGCCCAATTAAATTCAACAGCCGTAATTGGCATCATTTTAAGGAGCGCAGTCGGGAGTTCAGTGCATTGGGTTAGATGATGTTTAATGACGTCATTTCACGGTCATCTAATTCAATTTGTTTTTGAAGTTTTGTCAAATATTGAACAAGGAGCTTCTTCAATCTTATTGATCTACAGTGCTTCGAACTGTAGATTAATGTAGCTGATGTTACTTATTTAGGTGAAAGTTGATAAATTCACAGTTTAAAGGTTACAATGCAAACACTAAAATGGTACCGAACGATTAAGAAGAATCTGAGGAATATCTCTTCCATCTACAAACGTTTATGCTAATTTTTAATAGACTTATAATATAGTGAGTTTAGCATAGAATTAACATAACTTCTAAGGCTATTGTATTTTTCAAAAGAGTGAAAAATATCAACAATATGAGTAAAAATATGACTTTGCCCAATATTGTAATATTATTCAATCAGCTGATCGATTTAATTGTTCAAATGGCCAAAAACAGGTCGTCGAATTGAAAGTTCACCTAACGGCCATAGGTCAAGCACGAACTCTACAGTTCCACATTTTGCCAGCCTTTCCATTTCACCGACTTGTCAGGTCTCCGAGACAATGTGTGCTCAAAAAGGCATAGGCTACACTCTTGTTTTGATACAGTGGAGAACTTCATTAATGTCACTTTTTGTTTGCTGCTTGATGGAAAAGCTTGTCGGCCTGGAAAATCCAAGAGGAAAAGCTCGGGAAAGCTCGCGTATAGCGAACAATTTTCGTAGAGTCCAAAGCGGGAAATCCAATGTAATGAGGGGTATTGAATGCGAGTCGTTATCTAGGCTGGACAGGTGTTTTCCAACAACTAACGATTAACTTGAAATGAATATAAATTCTACAAATTATTTCCTATTTAGTATTTAGATTGATTCATAGATTTTTCTAACTTGTGGGGGAGTTCAAAAGCACAGGATTGGATTGTTCAAGTTGAAAATTTCATCAATTTTTTATTCCCATTCTATTGGTTTCCTATCCTAATGACTTTACTGTATGGTAGAAGTTGAGTGTGAATGGAAGTTTCAAGCGGAAATTTAAGATATTATTATTCTCATGAGATTTAATTTGTTAAAAGGCTTGTTGATTGGACTGTTTCAGATAGAGATTTTGACAGAAACTTCCAGAAATATTGAACGAATAAAATTGTTAAGATCAAAGTTGAGAGTGAATGATGGACATTTTTAAATTCTTATGAAATTTGAATCGTTGCAAGGCTTGTTGATTGAAGTGTTTCAGATTGAAATTTTCACAATAATCATGAATATTGAACAAATAAAATGTTTATAGCCAAAAGAGTGCGTCTCAAAAACTGAAGAGAATCCAAATTTTCCTCTTCATAATGATGCCGACATGAGTTCTTGGCTTGTAGTGAATTTATAGTAGAGATAAAGAAATACAACGCTAATGAGGAAATAGAAAAGATAGTCCTTTATTTCTGCTGATGGGGAGAAGGATGATGATAAGGATGAATGTAATCATATCATTAAGATAGCTTATATTTTACGAGTGGAGAGGCATGGCTTGAAACATCTCGATAGTAAACATATCGAAACACTTCGATAGTTCCGTTTGGATGTTTCACTTGAATTCATTATTTTTGATTTCCGAGAACATCACATTATATTCGAATAAGTAATGTATAAACATTCATTCTAATAACTATGCATTTCTTTCCACAGGAGATGGCTCCATTTTGCAAGAGATAATTGTGGCAGCACATTACAATGGGGAAAAGGAACTCAAAGTTAAAGCAGGAGACTATCGATCGTCTTATGAATGATACTTATTGTAAGTTTTTCCATCATTTTCCAAATTTGTTCAAAATCTTTGTTTCCATTTATCAATTTGTAGTAATGTGTCTTTTATTCAATATGATTCTTCGATTGAGTCTTCTATCAAATTCTTGGTTTCTATTGATCAATTTTTAGTGATAGCATAATCTCATTGAATATTGTTTAGTTTGTAAGTTGAAGCTATTGGTATAATTTCCATTGAGGCTCTTATTGAACTTGTAGATGCAGCATCCGCCATTCTATAGTGTCTTTTATACAATTGAATACTGCTAGCATTTTCAAATCAGTTTAGAGGTTAAAGCTTACATATTAGACAAATTCTTGGTTTCGAGTTTGATAATTTCTAAATTCGCAGTTCATCTAAGGCAATCTTCAAACTTGACTCACGTACTGTTTAACTTTGAAGTTAGTGGTCAAACAGGTTGACAAGTTCCCTGAACATTTAATCGAAAGTATACTTTCCATTGAGGTTCTTTGAACTTATCGGGTTAGTTGCAGCATTGCCATTATGGGTACTTGAGTTACTCGATTGAATTTTGCATCAAATAACTTTGATTTGAAAGGTTTGAATACTGCATAGCATTTTCAAATCAGTTTAGAGGTTTATTGCTTTATTACAGTGCATGCCTAGTGTGACATACCTTACCAAATCCTGTCTTCAATATTCGCGGACCCTTATCGAGATTTTGTTAGAAATATTCCTATAATTATTCCAGTTTTGAAGCTGAGGACTGTGAAAATAGGTCAAGAGGTCTATCCACTTCAAACAACTCACGATTATGATACGTTAACATTTAATGTTGATGTGGTCAAGACAGGTTTACAAGTTCCTGATCTATTTCAACCTGAAAAGTTAGTTCTAGAGTTTTACTGTTGAGTCAGTTTGAATTATCGCTGAGTATCGTTATGAAGTTGGTAAGATTTTAATGAATTATGACAGTAGTATTAAGAGTAGATGAAGAGATTGAATTGTTGCATTCTAAATAACTTTGATAATGGAAAAGGTTTGAGGTTTCACTCATAAAACCCATCTAAAACATCTAATAACACTGCAATAGTAATCATCCGGCTTTATTACAGTGCATGCCTTTTATTGTGAGAATCATCTTGAAAACCAGCTGCCAGATTATTCAATATTCAAGTATATCAGGAGCTATTGGAGCATTGGATGCAAGTACTTGATTGTACATAAGATATATAAGTATTACACTATAAGTATAATATTTGATTGCAAGTATTGGAAGTATATGATTGACTGAGAAACCAGTGAATCATAAAACTTCAAGCTTCCATAGCTTATAACTTGTGAATAGGTAAGTTTACAGTGATATTAATTTAATTTGACGCTTGGCATTAGATAGATAGAAAGATAGAGAAATATTATTTCTCTTCCATCGTACTATACGGTCACCAGCAACGGCAAGAAATGATATCTTTCTATCTATCTTTCTATTTATCTAATGCTAAGCGTCAAATTAAATGAATGTCACTGTATGTTAACATTCGAACTCGTCATCAAATCTCATCCAATGACATAACCTGGAATGAATAGCTGACCTCATAAGGTACCAATACACAAAAAATGTAACTCAACAAACCATGAAATGTAGGTTTAGTGTGTGGGCGCCGTATCTGATCAGTTGTTCAATTCAAGGTTAAATTGATCGTGTACGTATAGCAGGATTCTTTTAAATTGTCAGAAAACAGCTGATTGATGTACGCTCGTTTACTAACCTTAAATCAGCTGTTTTCTGACAAGTTGAAAGAATCCTGCCATACGGCCTTATGGATGCTTAAAATCTTGAAACATTAAATTTCCGGTTTCTCAAACGTCCATCACTTTGATGCTCCAATAAGTTACTCGAAAAATAAATCACGGCTTCAATAAATATGAATGTGACAATAGTTCAAAATATACTCTAAAGTTCATAATGCTAGAAAAAAGAAGAATGATCAACAGGTAGCTTGTAGAATTTGTCTCTCAAAGATATTCAAATGAAGATGAACAAACGAGCACTAATAAACCAAGATAAAGAGCTATAAACCAAATGACAGACCGCCCCGACACTAAAAAACTGAGCATAATGTAAACAAGATGAAGTGAAAACGACTCTGAAGCATGCTTTGTGGAATGGGGTGTGGTTTCAACCCCCTCGCCGCCCTTAGGTGTTGGTCAGTTAGGGGGGGGGGTTGGTTTAAAGGTAGGTGAATGGTGGTGGGGGGGGGGTTGACCAGGTGAGAAACGCGCCCCATCTGCGGTGGAACGGGACATGAATATTTTAGCGCGCACATCCCCTAAAGAGATTAGACAGCAGCGATAGCAGCGTTTCACGGTCAGTATACCAGCTTCAATACGATATACTACAGAGACTGTACAATAAGAGTGTGGTCATTGGTGTGAATGTGTCCATAACATTGTAATGGAATATATTTTATTCCCGCTACCGCCATACGTTTTCCAAATTTTTGAATTTGATATGGGGTTACAGGCAAAAATGTTATTTATGAGTTTTGCTACATAAATTTTAATTCCTTGAACTTTCACTTTGAGAACAAATTACAGTTCAAATAAATCGCTAAAGGTACGTTTTGTTGGAAGTATTATATATTATCGTCTCGTGTGTTGTGATAGACAAATGCAACAGTTGATTACACAATCTGTACGAGCTTCAATATTAAAATATCTTATACAATTTGAGTGAACAAAGTTTTGTTCCAACATTTTTCTAGTGCAAAATGTTTGATTCTCAAACAAGTAACTAATATGATACATGCATCAGAATGTGAACCAACTCTGAGGCTAGGCGTACACCGGTTAGTCAAGACAAGACGAGATTAGTCACGTTTAGTCACAGTACTTCATATAGTTACTTATGAAGCAGCATATTCAATTCGATGTGTCATGATGTCATGAGTGCTGTTTGGGCTATGCCTGTTGCACTCAAAATGTAATATAATAAATAACAAGCACAATGCGTGACTAATGTGTGTTGTGTTCATAAGCAACTATGTGACGCCTGTGACTAAACGACTAACTCTTTCTTGACTAACCGGTGTACGGCTAGCCTAAGTAGAGCCTTTCAAACTGAAGTAAAATTTAGAAATTTGATTTTTCTCCGGAGTCGAGTACGGAAAATAAATGAGAAGAACCTGTATATGTAGTCTAATACCAATTATACCATTACTATATAGTAATAATATCACATTAGTCTATAGTAATACCGATAACACTTTTGCAATGTATATTACAAACAATTATTTCGGAGTACCTCAAACCGCTATGAACCCAAGCTACTAAAACCATGCTGGATGCAAATAGTCTTTTGCATTGAACTCCCCCTCCCACATCCATGGATCAATTATTTCCCCATACCGTCCAATAGACATCTCCCGAGAATTCGCTCATGTATGCACGCCTCCATACAATTCAGGCGTGCACATCTTATTCCCTCGAGTAGGTCTATTTAATCACGCTTTGAATCGCGCGCGCTAATGCCTTTATTCCAATATGGCGGCTCTGCTATCCAAATAAGCGATATGCTCTCTAAATAGACAGGCTCAACGTTCAATGTATAGTTCTATCTGTTTACTTATGATATTTTCAGCTCAAAGAACAATGTATACCTATGTATAATACTGTTTACAAATTAAATCGTTACTCTATCTATATATATTGGTTGTAAACATAATATTTTGATAATAATTAATTGAACGAAATTCCCAATTAATGCCATATAATATTCTGAAGACTTCTGCTACTGCAAATATTGACAACAGATTAATAGCTAGTAAGGAAATTCGATGAACGCTACTGTACAAAAACTTCATCCCCAAGGGAATCAGAACCCAGCACCTCTCGGTATTCATGACCAACGCGCCTTATCCACTGACCACCGGAGATCTTCTTGTGCAGCAGCGTTCATTTTGACTTAGCCAATTTAGCCAGATAATATAAAGATGGAAGGTAATGAGACATTGCATTCCGTTCATGAGATTCTCATGTAGACATAAAATTTCGTTCAATTAATTATTATGATTTAACAGCAACTTAATAGAACTGTAAATGTCTCGTACCTTCCATCTTAATATTTTGATTGTTATACATATATACTGGAAAAGTCTATGGAATATTGTTGTTGCTCTGATAAGACGTGGGTATTATTGATAGTAGCAGTGTATCTATATACATTAGGGTGGATCGAAAAAAATCAAATTGCGATTTCGGAGTTCTAATAGTGCGGAAAAGTTGCGATTGGTAAATACAAGTAAAACAAAAAAAAATTCATTGAAATCGGAGGTCATCTTCCGATCGCGCAAATGACCCAAAGTTTCATAAAATAGTGAAAAAATACGATTTTTTCCAAAAATCATATTATTTTTATTTTGGTATTTTTCGGTTGCTATAGCAATTTTTCTCTACTTTAGGCTCAAAAATATGCTCACAAAAATAATTAGCCCTCTAGAAGTATGTTTTCCGATCGCGCAAACACATGAAAGTTTATAGAAAATCACCATTTTTTGGCAATGAGAAGCACTTGAAAACAATGTGTGTGACAGGCGTAAAGGGTTGACTTTTGTATCAGTTGTGCAGTTCTTAGCTTGTAAAATCTATGTTCAAAATCATTATTATCTAAATAACTCACCACGTGGGAAATTATTAGAATTATACAGTATAATTATTGTGGAATTTGTGGAATCATAGGGAATTTCGTTAGAAAACCAGGCCCTATTCCTCTACAGATTCTGCAACTCTTCACTCTGCACTCTGTTCCTTCATTATTTATCTGTTTTGCAGAGACAAAGTGAAGTGCAGAGTTCCAATTGAAGAGTTTCTAATAAAAATTTAGAAGAGTTTATGAGGAAAGGTTAAACTTTTATGTTACGAGAGATTTTGAATTCGAGCAGGCGTTCAGGTTAAAATCAAAACACAATCTGAATTTGTTTTGTCCATTGTTAGTTTTTACTCAAATCATCATCATCATCATCATGAAAACTTGCTTGATGATGATAATTTAGTTTAGCAACTAAACATTAATAATGGGCTATCAACGTATTAGGCCGTGTGATTAGCCTAATATTTTCAAATTAATTTGTGAGGTTCAAATAAAATCTGCATTTCTGCAAATCATAGCTTCCATTTGAAGAGTTCCTAAAATATTGGTCGAACAGGTTTACTCTGCACCCTTCAGAAAGAGTAAAGAGTGCAGAGTGCAAAGTGCAGAGTGAAGAGTTGCAGAGTCTATTGAAGGTTGTGATGGTACCGTGACAAATACAGGGTTAAAGAGTGGTGGCACCAACCACGGGTCCAAAATCATTCAGTGGACCAATTGATCAAAAATTATATTGTTGCGACAAACTTCCAGTTAATTATTCAACCCAAAGATTGCGATAGATTGAATCTATCTGATGCTCTGAAGGAGTTGATAAAATTCGTTTTTCCTCCACCTACTATCTAAAGTCGTACACTTTACTCCCTGAATCGAATACTAAAGTATCACTTTAAGCACTTAATAACTATTACATACCAGTTAGGTACGAGATAAAGTGTAGTAAATATATAACAGATGGACCAGTTCATGTGTACAGAACAATTGAAACAACTCGGTGTTGTCTGAAAATTTGAAGGCGACAGTGAAACCAGTGATAGAGAGATATGCGTTTTTTGCTCACCCCGAGAATATCTTAATTTCAATTATATTTGATAAGAGGAAGCATGTACGAGAGTTGGGCTTCAAAAGAGTCTAAAAAGGAAGATAGGGAGCACGAACAATGGGTAAAACAGTTAGAAAACTCATCACACCCACTTTTTAAACTTCAAAGCATCTGGATATGAACAATTTCAGTAAGATGAATCAACAACATAACCTCTGGACCATTTATCAAAATTTGAGAAGAAGCAGTTTTCGACAAATATCTGTTGATTCTTACCACATTGTATGTATCTTGCCAATAAATGAATAAATTGATTGATTGGACCAAAACAAACGATTCCTCTCCTCCTCTCCTTCGTGATATACCTGATGACGAAATTTCAAACTTCATCCATAGTGGTGACGACCCTGATTTAGATATAAGAAGAAGATTTCCATGTCATACACAAGCCTGACAAGCCGTTGAAAGGTGTGTGAAGCTCATCACTAATGCGTCACTCTGCGTGTTTGGGTCTCAGCCAAGAGATGGCTACATCAGAGCCACAATTGAGGTATAAGTACAGGATCCATGTAAAAAATTCGAAGTGCAAATTATGTAAATACTAAATTTTATGATGTAAATAAAATGTGTAAATAATGTTAACAAAATGTATCAAAATGATGTAAATAAGTCTCGCGCTCAATGGTTAGATGGATGGGAAGGGTGTGGGTTGAGCTTGAAGTGGAGCCACCTCCACGTGGTGAGTTCTGGGTTGTTTAGATAATAATTATTTTAGACATGGATAATTGGATAATGATTATTATATATACAAGCTAAGAACTACACAACTGGTACAAAAGTCAACCCTTTACGCCTGTCACACACATTTTTTTCAAGTGCATCTCATTGCCAAAAAATGGTGATTTTCTATAAACTTTCATGTGTTTGCGCGATCGGAAAACATACTTCTAGAGGGCTAATTATTTTGTGAGCATATTTTTGAGCCTAAAGTAGAGAAAATTGCTATAGCAACTGAAAATACCAAAATAAAAATAATATGATTTTTGGGAAAATCGTATTTAATTATTTTATGAAACTTTAAGTCATTTCAGCGAAGATCGGAAGATGACCTCCGATTTCAATAAATTTTTTTTGTTTCACTTAGGTATTTACCAATCGCAACTTTTTCCTGCACTATTAGAACTCCGAATCGCACCTCCGATTTGATTTTTTTCGATCCACCCTAATATACATCCTAATGTACACAGTATCATAAAATATAGTTATAAAGCAAGTGTTATAGTTCCAGTGTATATAGATATAGTGGTGTAAACCTCTCAGACAAGTTCTGTTTCCCATTGAAATTTGAACTCAGAGATGGTATAGATTATTATTGTAATATGCTAACAAATAAACAGAGCTATGGTTTATTGAGGAAACATCGTCTTGAATTAATCGGTTTTCGTGCTCTATTCATGTCTATTGGAACATAGTGATCTGTTGATAGTAGACACTTATTACTGGGATCAATCTGGAATCAACACATTTATTAATGTAGTAATCAGAGGGATTCATTGTGCGGAATTAATGTGGTGTAATGGAATGCTTCTTAATTGATGTTGATTGTCGTATTCTGAATCAACTGGAAACCACAGTTCAGAAATTAGGCCTGTTCTCTATCAATCTCGAATTGAAAGGGTTTGTGTTGTCATTAAGAATGTTTCTAATGTAAAATTGTGAATTGATGTGGAGAACTGAAGTCGAGAGATGTAGCTGATTTTATTTTACATTTTTCCACTTATTGAACGTATTTTTTCGAATTTCAAAATAATGATACCTGCAAATTGCAAGCTGGACAGCTTAACCTTGTTTCAAGCAAGCAAACTGTGGCAACTAAATTAAGCAATAATAACGGTTGAAAGTTGAAATTGCTATTAGCTTGGAAAAGTTCCACAATACATAAGCGATCACTCATATTGAAAAGCCCCGTGATTGGCCAAATGGCTTGCAGTATTACACTTTACAATGGTCTAACCTTCAAATTTTTGTTTCTCACAATCTAGTCGTACATTATCTAAATAAAAAGAATAAAGTTGTCCAAACCCACATTTTTAATGAAACAATGAGGGTTTCGGTTTCGGGTTGTTACATTGTTATCAATCTCTGGTAACCTGGGGTCTTAAATACAGTGCAGAAGAATTTATACTCGTGACCGAGCGCTGTAACTGGGAGTTGACCGGCCACTTTAGGTAGAACGCCTTCGCCATTGGTTTGAGCAGGATGCGGCCCCTCCCACAATGGGCGGTTTTACCACGTCATAGCGATGGCGGTCTCATACAAAACCGCCATTTTTCGGCCATTTTGAACCGTCATTACCACAGCGACGTGAGCAGAAAGCGCCCATTGTGTGGAGGAGCTTATGTCTAGGCCAATGGCAGGCGTTCACCTTTTTGATTGCCGTTCTTCAACTCCCAATCACAACGCTCGGTCTCAAGTATGAATTCTGCTGCACTGTATTTTAGTTTTTTACCAGAGATTGATGATGGTGTATAAACCGAAAACGGTATCTGGAGTTCTATTAAAAATATTTGGTTTTGACAACTTCATGTTTAATAGAGCATGTAAGTGTTTATAAGAGTCAAATATTTAATAAGCAGGTTCTATTATTGATGGTATCGAAAGCTGGAGAATACTTTGAAGATAATTAGAGAGAACCCAATTAATTTATCTTATATCTTATTGTACCAAATATGTTTTTCGCAAAAATTAGGACAAAATATCTATCTCCAAATTGTACTTTTTTTAATCCTGTTTTTTAATAATCGCAGAGAAACAAATTTATTTATTAATTTACAACACATTATGAAAATTGAGAATATGATTACAGTTTGAACACATTTCGTGGAAGTAGCAAGAGAGATATCAAGAAGAGAAGTCAAAAATTGTCTCTAGTGGACTAATAATATTGTAAAAGACTGATCTATTTTACCTGCATACCAAATTCAAGAGGTAGTAGGAGCAATAAAATCATTGTGAGTTAGAAAAATCGATCGAATGAGAAAACTAGCCGTTTTCAGACGAACGAATAAAAGGGTACGAATTACTTTGGGACGAATGCCAAATGTAAAATATAAATTCATTGAACAGAGCAGTGCTGCAATGGAAATTATTCCACAATGTGCATTCTAATTATTCGCATGTGGTATCGCAGAAGCAGTTATCTGAGCAGAACGTTACGGCTCATTAACAGCTAAATTGCTTGCAGCATCAGCTTCCAATTAGCTTTTGAAGAGGATGCAGATTTTTTTTGCAGAGCTTCATTTATTCAAACAGCAGACTGGGAAGATTTCTATTCCATGCTATCGCAACGTTATTTGCGAAATATTGGGTGACTCCAAGAATTAAAGCAGCAGACTAGGGAGATATCTATTCCACGCTATCGCAGCGTTATTTGGGAAATATTGAGTGATATTTCACAGTCTGTCTTTTTAGAAGACTTATTAATAGTTAGTTCCTGGGAATTTACAGAAATGTAGTCAGTTAATGAGCTGAATTTTGTGAGGTTTCTTTAGTGAACACATAATTATAATTTCGATATGATAGTCAACATATCACACAACAATCAACCAGCTAACATTTTAATTTGAATTATGTGGTATCTGCGTATAACTTGAGTTATTGTAAAAAGTTATATTTTTTCAATCTTTATTTGGTAGTTTTTACAACCAACTCAATATATATATATATATCGTATGAGAACACTTATATAAGTATGAAGTCTTAATAATATTCAACTAATGTCAATAACTGTTTCGTCATAAAGATTATGATTCGTCAAAAAGTTGAAGCAATTCAATTATTTGAATTTAAGAATATATGCAAAATGCATAATAATTCTGATTCAAGTGATATCTTAAAATAGTCAAATTTGTTTCATTAGGTGAATCTCATGATGCGGGTCAATCAACGCATTATCTTTATTTCGATTCAAATTTAGAATGTTTCCTCAAATGCAATAGATTGAATACTAATAAAAATGAAGTTTGTCTTGTCTTCCCTATAGAAGATAGTTTCCTATAGAGATGAGAGGAAGATAGTAGATAGTTTCACTGATTCCATATTGAAACACTCCTGATAATCAATTATTGTAAATTTCAGATTTTATATATTATTTGGAGAATAAATTTAGAAGCTGATATAATAAGATATTAGAATGATACATAAAACAGTTTTAGTGAGCACTCCCAAAACACTATGAACACCAATGTATATACAGCACTGTAAAATGGCTCTAATATAATCATAGATGCTAGCTATTACAGTCATACACAGGGTATTATAACTATACAGGATATAAACTATAACTATATAAATAATAAATATAAATGTATAACTCTATAAATATACTGGAGGAAAGTCAAGCTAAATATAAATGTATAACCTCCCCATAAATATAGTGGAGGAAAGCTGCCTAAAGATATTTTTCAGTGGATAGACTTAAATTCATACAGCGTTGTTCAGATATTAGCATAGACTAACTATACAGCGTTGTCTGTGATATTAGGTATTTGAAAATGTTTATTTCAATTAATAATTATAATATTAAATATATGAATTTCAAGTGATAAAGAGAGCTCAGATAAGTCGAAGGAGTAAAAATGAGTGTAGGGTGGAGAACTTAGTGATAAGATAAAAAATGAGAACAATAAAAAAGGGTAGAAGAAGATGGATAATGTAGGTTGAAGGAGAGGAAAAGAAAGAAAATGTTGAAAGTTAAAGTTAACAAAAAAGGAAGAAGAAAAAGGTGATGGAGAAGGAGGGAATAGTGGAGAAGAAGGAAAAAGAAGAAGAAAAATGTTCTTATGTAATAACAGCAAATGGCTATGAATGAAGAAAATGAGTTGTTCTCCAAGTAAGTAAAATCGAATGGATGGTTACGGAAGTGGGGTTTGTTGACGGTAAACAAGCTTTGGCTATTATGCAGAGGCTGGTATTTCGGGGAAGAGAAAGAGAAAGTAGGCAAGGAGTGATTAGATGAGTAGCAGAGAGGAGAGAAGAGAGAGTGAGAGCGACTGATAGGATTTACGATGAGGGGGAAGAGAAAAGAGGATATAAGATTGTTTGCAGAATCAATACAAAATGACTGAAAGAAGGAGCCACCGCGACTGGAGTCGTTCTTATGAATTTGCCATTTTATTTGCATTATTCTTCTACTTATCTTTTTGTAAGGAATTTGTCTTCAATCAGATACTCTTTTATACTCTTGTACTTTTATACTGTTGTTGATGAAACGAGCATTCAACGTCTAGTGAAAAGAATTGTTTTTATTATAGAAAAACCTATGGAACCTCAGCTACTTTATTGTCTTTGTCGTAAATGTTCGCCAAAAAGAAAATGAATGCTAAAAAGGTGTAGATTGAAACTGTTCAATGTAACAATAATAGTGTGTTTAATATTATGATTGTCATGTGAACATGATAATATTTTCATGGATGATTAATTCTTCTTCTTAGCTCAAACTATAACTTATTCTAATCCTTGCTATTTATTCATTCAGCTCAATTAAAATTTAAGTGGGTAACTAATCATAATATAAACAAGAAGTCCGATCATGGAACGCCCCTCTCCAATTCTATTGGTCGATGCCAGTTTCAAAAGTAGCTGACAGATTGGCAACGTCGCACAGCGTCGACCAATCACAAGCGAGAAAGCTCCGTAGAAGTCCACGCCCACATCGCACTCTCATTGGCTGATATCATTACGTCACGGCATTGACTCCATTTGGTTGAACGATATCATTAAATCCAATGGGATGTTAACGAGAGAGATGTTGTCAATTCGTAGAGAAGGAATTCAATTAGACCAATGGAATATTATCAATATAATGCTGCTATCTATTTATTATCAACTTGTTTTCAAATGTTTTATGATTGTACGCAACGTATCAATCAAATTGAATGTACTTTCATCGGTTAATAATAATTTTTTTCAAACGTTTCTAGGGTTGAATCGAGTTTTCATCTCTCGTCTCCCTCGAAGTCACTTGATAACAGTATAGAATTTATTGAAAAGATTTTATTGATTTTTTCTCTGCCGATAATTATAACTGAAGTAATAAAGAAGTGTTACATAATTGCTTTAAAGAGTTACTGGAATATTTTTGATAAATACCTTCTCCTGATAACGACTCATCAGCGCACCAGGAACAAAAAGATCCTTAGCCTTGCTTTAAAGAGCTCCTGATGGTTTGCAACATTATTCTTCAAATACGACTGGTTACATTAAAATGTCCCTTATAACACCTTTGAATCAATGGATAAAAGCAGCCCCTCTTCAGAGGATCACTATTTGGCCGTTAATTTTTCCGGCTAATTGAGCGTTGGTATCTTAAGTCTCGGTTTCTAATCTGTTTATTATTTGGTAGGAATGGTTCCAGCAAAATCCGTTCTTGCCTGGGAAAATAAAAATTAATATGTTATGAAAATAAAATCTCACATGAAGTCCATTTTATTTCTTTCCCTGCATGCATGTGCTCAGAATGAGTCTGGCTAGAAAACAAATCCAGATCATAGAAGGCAACATACAACATTCATTGCTCTCCAGATCATTAACCATGGATCCACTTCTTCTTCACATTCTTCTTCTTCTTCTTCTGGTTGAACCATCCGACTTTGAGAATTGTGCGCGGCCCAATCCACTTGGTGAAAATCCACGAGCCCACTGCAGCCAACATTACACCCATCCTGACCACCCCATCCTTTAGCATTCTCCATCTTCTTCTTCTCATTATTTTCTTCTTCTTTTTCTTTTTCTTCTTCTTCTTCTTTCACTCCTGTCTTCTTCTTCTTCTTCTTCGTCTTCTTCTTCTTCTCCTTCATTGTTATTCGAGCTTGATTTTGCTTTCCACTTTTCTTCCCCATGCTGATCTCACTTACTATTCTTGCATTCAAATTTCTTTTACTATCTACATTTTTCTGTTCCCATTAATTCTTCCTTCCTCCTCCATCTTTCTTCTCTCTTTCTTTTCTTCTTCTTTTCAACTTTCCTTCTTTACCTATTCCATCTTTTTCCTTTTCATCATTTTCTTCTCCTCGTCCTCCTCCCTCCCTCCCTCCCTCCCTCTTCTTCTTCTCCCTCCTCCCTCACTCCTCCTCCTCCTCTTACCAGACCTGGCATGTCAAAATCAATCTTCTCTTCTCCTACCTCTCTTCCCTCTCCTCTTCCTTCTCCCTCCTTCCTCTCATCTTCTTTGTCCCCTTCTCCTCCTCCTTCCTTTTCTTCCTCCATCTTTCATCTCCTCTTCCTCCCTCCTCATTCTGTTCCTGTTTACTTCTTCTACTCCGCTTTCTTGTCTTCTCCTCACCATCATCCCTACTTCAAATCTTCATAATATTTCATCTTCTGATTATTCTCCTCCAATTCAATCCATATTATTTATTCCAATTCCAAGCTGTAGTAGTGATCGTTACTTTGTGTTTTCTGTTTTCACGTAACCTCTCCTCTCTCTCTCTTGTCCATCGTCCATTTTTGTGTAATGCCAGGATGAAATAAAAAAACTTTTCTCCATTGTCACTGTATATTACTGATAGATAGATGGTAGGAAATAGATAGGCCAAACATCCATAGATATAATTGTCAGTTGAGCAGGCAGTAATCAATACATTCCAGGAGAAGGGTTCCTCAGAGCTGATGAGCGCTTCTTCTAGATGAGCAGGAAAACTTTCTGAAACGAATATTCCCTTGACAATCGCGTTTCGAAAAAGATCGTTGCTATCTCATTATTCCTTCCTAACGAATTCCTTTTGGTAAGCGAAGTCGTTTGGAGCCCACTTTTGAATTGTGTGTCTAAGATTCTTGAACATTTGATAATAACAATTGCACTGCCCATGATCCTACTGCAATAAAACATCCAATCCTATCCAGTTGAAAAGAACTTACTGGCAAAATCAAAAACACATCTCCTTCTTCTTCTTCTTCTTTTTTCTTCTCCTGTTCCTTGTCCTTCTTCTCCTTCTTCTTCTTCTTCTTCTTCTTCTTCTTCTTCTTCTCTCCTCTTCTTCTTCTTCTCTCTTCTTCTCCTTCCTTCCTCCTTCCTCTTCCTCCTCCTCCTCTTCTTCTTCTTCTTCTTCTTCTTTCATACTCCTTCTTCTTCTTCTTCTTCTTCTTCTTCTTCAACTATTCAACTTCTTTAATGCTTCTTCTTCTTTATTTCTTCTCTCCACCACCCACTTCTCCTATCTCCCACCACCATCTCCCATCCCATCCCACTACCAATCCACCAGCCACCTAATTTCCCCACTCCAACCACTCCACACTCGGTTGACTTCCTCCGAGAGCCAGATGAACTCCGCCTGAAATAATCTGAAACTGGCCAGTGGCTGCCCAAGCTAGCCACACAACCACTGTATCCGCTGAGCCAACTTGATTATCGCTGAAGATGCACTGCAGTTCCTCCGTCCATTCCTCTTATTCCCACCAGCTCCGTCCCCAACAACAGGCTTGTAAAGCAATATCTGTCAGTGAAATGTATGCAACTGATGTGTGATAGCCACCAAATTACTACACTAATAAACTGTGGTAAGAGGAACACAGGCGATTATCTTGAAAATACAACTGTAATTGGCTCCATACTTCTTCCGGTCTAATCTATTTGAAAATGGATCTAATTTGGTACTAGAAGGTGCAACAAGTGCTGAAGACGGAGAAGAATCTGATGGAGAAGAAGAAGAAAGGCGCGAATAACTGGAGCAGCACGATTAAAAATGTAGTAAGATATTTTGTCTAACAAACTGCCTGTCCTGACAGATTAGCTCTCCAGGTTCTCTACCACTCCTTCCCAGCTAACCATAGTGGGTTACACAGACAGAGATCCTGTACACCTCCTTAGTACATAGTGTCGAGGCTAATCGTTTGTCGATGCATGGTGGCCACCTGTTTTAGTCCAGGACTGGCTAAATCCTGAGCTCATGAGAACCGACCCCTAAATGGTTGATCCTTTAATAGTCTTCATCTGTTTATCATTTTCATGACAAAGTATTTTCATCAAATTTTCAGTACTCAGTATTTACTTTATAGATTGAAAGGTTTTACAAACCATTTGTTTCTTGGTTACTAGATATTATATTAGTAAAGGAGAAATATAAAAAACCTCAACACATTTCTAGTAAGTGGAGGATTTCGCTCTCGCAACCCAGGATCATCCACAAAACCACTGTGGCCTCCCGGATATCAACTCCTCGAAAACCTCCTATTGGAGGGAGCAATTTTCGACTAACACTCATTTAGTTGCGTGTTTCTGTGAAGCTCTCTCATTACAAAGTCCAATACTGTAATTTGGGCTTCTGCTGAAAATAATGTTACAAGCTCTTTCACTATGATGTTCAACTTATCAGAAATGTCCAGACACATAAAACATGAATGTGAAACCCATCTCTGGAAACCACAGAATGAGGTCTGGAGGAAAAAAAACATGAGTATGAATGATACAAGGCCTCATGTACTACTATTATAGTACCCTTCAGGGTTGTCCCATTAAAAACAATGCGCTTAGTCACTGGTCTGGCCTACATCTGTGAAATATTCATGAAGAAATCATGAATAATGAAGCTGCTTGCAACAAAGCGAAGTCAGTTAAGCCTCGTCTCGTGCGGTTTTGGGCGCTTTTTCAGCGACTTAATCGTCTGAAAGGATTAGACAAGTGAATTCAAGGTACTTAGCATGATCCCGGCCAGTTAAGTTCAGCTTGAAAAATAAGTTCGACCGCAGTGGTAGGCACTAAGCAGAGCTTTTTAGAATATAAGCTGTTCATGTCCTTGACTGAAAATCAGTAAACAACTATTTTTTATCATGAATTTAGTCGAAGGGTTTGAGTGAAGCCTATTTTTGATAAATGACACGATTTTTGTGCTGCTCAGTCACTAGTTATGTTCAATTATAATTTTAAATTTATTTATTTAGCCAAATAACAATACAAAATAAGTTAGTCTATAATCTAGTACAAAACAACTTGTAGTACAATTATTATAAAATTAGACTATTCACAGGTAAATATAATTATTGGTACTACTGGAAAAAGTTAAACTTGAACGCCAGTAGTGAGTTCTCTTAAGTGTAAGAACAAGATAAAATAATTATGACTAAAATTTAGATGTTTGTAGATGTTATTAAATGATAATTTCTTCCTCGCTAGTTATGTATCATGTTTCTCAAATAACAAAAATGATTATAGGATTTTTGACAAGATCGAAATTTTGGAATAATGAGTACTGAACTGCAGATACAATAAGGGGTCTCAAAAGCCAAAGTAATAAAGTAATAATAGCCAAGTAGGCTACTCCTTCACCGGGAAGTCTATGTTTTTCATAGAAACTATATAGACGAAGAGTATTGGAAGTTTATTCTTATTAAACTAGTTCAATATAATGAGAATGAAGAAGGGAAACGTGAGATTGCTGTTAAAACATGTAAGTCCTGCATATAAAATTGTAATCGCTATTTATAGTGGAAGTAGTAATTACTATTTCAACTCAGAGTGATCATTTGCAACTGAACTATTCCAAGCAAAAGGCGGCGAATCGTTCAAAAAATGGACAAATTATTCCAAATGTCACCATTCATTAATTGGAATACGGTACTGAGAAAGCAAAATGCTGTCTCATCATCATTTGGAAAAGACAGACTTGCGTAATGAGAGCTCAGGGAGGCTTTTCAAATTTAATGCACTAACACCAACGCCTCTGCACAGATTTCAAGTCTGGCGCTGAAGAAATTTCCAAGTTCTACACTTGTATCTCTTCCACTCTCTTATACTCTCTCTCTCTCTCTCTCTCTCTGTCTGATAAATGTCTCACCCTTTTATTATTCCTGCCTAAAACTTGAATTTGAGCCTTGATACTATTTCCCATTCCCGATTATTGTTCAATTGTAATTAATGACATGTTTGAGAATATCAACCTAAATCTCCAAAGACCTTTAATTTACCTACGCTATTCGTTGGGTTCTAGCAAATTATATAGTATACTATTAAGTATTCTAATAGTTTAGAGTTCTAGGTTATTCTTTTATTCTGTTGCTTATTGCTTCAGTTTTTTGGAAGTGAGAAAAAATTTATCTGTATCAAGAATAGAAAATGATTAAAATGATGATAATACGATGATCTGTTAATTAAAACGATTTATGCAGTGCTGTGACAAATAGTTCTGAATGGAAATTGAAGGAATATAAGAAAGTGGGAGAGATTAGGTTGGATTTGGTATATTCATGTTAATTACAAATACTCTAAGTATATCAGCTCGGCTTCTATTATAGATTTTACTAGTAAAAAATAGCAATTGATTACCGTGGTGGAGACGACGTTGAGAGAAAAATGATAACGATGATGAAAAAAATTCAATTCGGTACGATGTATCTACATGAGAGGGTTGAAACACTTATATGATGTCCTTTCCCTTGAAGAATAATTTACTCTTCATTCATTAACAATTGACGAAACAATTGACCTTGAAAAAGTGAGAGAAATAACTGGGGAGTGATAGAGAGGAAGGCAAAGAGAGTGATAGAAGACGAGCTTTCCGCTTTCAGTTCAGTTGAATTCCGTTTAGAGTGAGTTGAAGTTGAGTTCTCCTGCCGGAAACAGGCGTCACCAAAACCAGCAGCGATAAGACCGACCACCTTCTGCACAATGGCAGCTTCTCCACTACTGCTGGTGACTGGTGTTTCTTCTCCAGTTGGTAGTCGTAGGCTGGCTGATAACCACACTACCAGCTGGATACGATGAGGCAGGAGTTGTGCTGCGTTGTGTCTCTTCTTCTTGCACCTTCTTCTTCTCCTCCTCCTCCTCCCCCTCCCTCCCCTCTCCTCCTCCTCCTCCCTCCCTCCTCCTACTCCTCCTCCACCTTCTTCCCCACTCCCACCCTTTTTGCAACTTCTCCTTCTTCTTCAACTTTATCTTCTTCTCCTTTTTCTCCTTTCTCTTCTTCTTCTTCTTATTATTAACTTCTTCTTCTTCTTCTTCTCCTTTTATTCTTCTTCTTCTTCTTCTTCTCCTACCTCCTTTTCTTCTTCTTCTCCTTCTTCTTCTTTTTTTTCTTCTCCTTGTTGTTTTGTTGTTGTTACATTGTTGTTGTTGTTGTTGTTCTTCTTCTTCTTCTTCTTCTGTCTTCTATCCTTCTCCTAACTATTATTTAACTTCCTTCTTCTTCTTCTTCTTCTTCTTCTTCTTCTTCTATTACTAAATGGCGATTCAAAAGAAAATACAATTGAAGCACAATAAATAGCTTCAATAAACTAAGAAATAAATGAAACAGTATTACGGAAGGATAAGAAAAACAAAAGAATAAACTAATACCGTAATACCTGCCTAACAAATTATGATAAAATGAGATTTGTGGTGTTGTATTGATTGAAATGAATTTGGTCATTCAAACTCAGCCGTTGATCATCTTTTGTTATCCTAGTTATTTCTAGTAATGCTTGAATGAACCGCTAATCGGGGAGGAGCTTGTCTAGGCCAATGACAGCCGTTCACGATCATTGGCTAGAGCGTCTACCAATAGCGGTGCTTTACCGTTAGTATAAATACTGCTGCTCTGTACGTTAAATTTTCAGTTTACCAGAGATTGATAATGGTGTAACAACCGAAACCGGTATCTCGATTTTATAATAAATCAGTGGTTTGACAACATCTTGTCTTTTCCATTCTGTCATTGCGAATTAACTTCCAGAATATCACCTTCACAACTACTCAAAAGAATAATTTTTCTCACTCCACACCCACAGGCTACACCAAATAAGTAGCTTACCCAAATGAGCAGTTGTCTTTAAATTCATTTATGTATTTCTGCTGTACATTGTATTACGAATAAGAATAATAGCAAACATAACTTTCAATTTAAGGTCACTAGAATATTTGGTACACGATAAGACAGATTGAGGATTAGTCCTGATTGTCACAGTATTTATAGTTGTTTATGAAGCAACACCCACTGATTAGTCATTGCATTGGTGTGTGCTGCTTCATAAGCAACTTTGTGAATTATTGTGACTAAACGTGACTAATCTCGTCTTGTCTTGTCTTGACTAACCGGTGTACGCCTAGCCTAAGAGCAGCTGAGTAGTTCTGAAACTCTGAAACTTGTATCAGAGACAAGTAGCAGGTAGAAAAAAGGAAAGCAACATGTGCATTACATGTAATTTGTATCTCAGCATGTTACAGCAAATCTATATTAGCTGTGAACATGATCTGGAATAAAAAGAAGAGCTTTGCAACTTGTGCCAGTAACTTGTGACAACAGAAACAGAAGCCACAACAGAAAGACAAGAGGGAATGCATTACAATCAATTTGCATTGCAGCATGTTGCAGCACATCAATATTGCTGTACGCATGATATGGAATAATGGAATGAGCTTTGCAACTTGTGCCAGCGATTTGTGGCAACGGAAACGTACACTGAGTAAATCCGCAATTTGTGTTCCGATTTCAATTTCAAGTTCAATTTATGCTTCTCATTTGTGTAGGCGGCTACACAACCCACCAATATTGTCCAGGAATGGACTTGCCTCCATAAATAATGATAATATCCATAGTGGTTATGGTAATGGCTATTTGTTCGTCCATGAACCATGAAAATGGTAATGGGCGGAGTCCATGATGAAACCTATGCATTGTAAATAGACGAGTAAATTAACATTTGGCAAATCATTATTGTGGGATCTGTTTTTAAGTAATGAGTCGATTTGGCTTAGTTAATTGTATTTGATTTCAGATTAATGTAGAGTAGCCTATCAATGTAGTTGGGTGGGAGGCCGACTTGTTTTGGTTTTAGAATTTCACGGTCGATTACACAAACGGCAATATTTAACCGTCGTAAAATGACGTAATTTGACGGAACCAATACAATGACTCATCTATCCTAGATGACGTCATTCTACGGAAGTTGAATTGAAATGGCTCTTGTGAAATCTGCCTTACGAATATTGGAAGATCACATCTGCGTCTAATTCAAGGTCTACCTGGACAATACTGAATCTATAGCCCTACCTACAAATAGGCTTGTAAACACACAATATACAAAAGGCAGAAAATAACAATACTGAAGAGATAAATAAAGAGAAAGGGAGTGATGAGTGGTAAGGAAGTAGGTAGGGGGAGAGAGAGAACAAAGAACTGAGAAAGATAAAGAACAGAATATTCACTTATGAAACGTTTTATCAAGCCGATACACTATTTCTTACGATTCACTCCTTAAATTTCGTTTTGAGTCTTGGAAGATGAATGAAAAATAAATCCCAGTAATAAAGTGGATTCTCCTGTATTAAGTGACTTATAAGATTCATGAAGCAGGCTCTAGGTACTTTAGCGATATTACAGCTATACAAGATTTAAGCTATAGGCCTAATAGGATTAAAGCTTATCTGGGAATCACCCTCATAATTGGAAATCTCCAAATTCGACAAATCTTTCAAATCTATTGAGGACATTAGTATCCTATTCTACTTAACTGTTCTTATCTCGACCTTTATCACTTCACATCCTTTCTCTAAAGATCAACTTTGAAACCAATCCGTTCAACAGCATAAACTATGTCCAATCTCGAGTCTGGCATCACAAAAGAACGCGTCCATTATAAATGAATCCGAAAAGGATCACAGGCCAGTCGAGAGCTGCTAGATTACAACAGCTTATTTTCTTTGTTTCGTTGGCGAAAAAGGCTAAAGTGTAGTATATCCCCGATATCACAAGTTACGTGAAAAGAGAATTCCCCAGGAGAGTTGGGAAAGAATTGAGACCCGATTCACGTGCATAAAGTAACATCGGAAAGCGATCTACTTCTTTGTTCTCAGCCTGTTCTTCTTCTCCTTTTTATTTTCCTACTCCTTTCTTCTTTTCATTTTCTTCTCCCCCATATTCTATTCATTCTCTTTTTCTGACTGCTCCATCCTGTTCTTTCTCTTTGTATGTTCTTCCTACTTCTGAAATATTTCAATATTCTCCTTCAAAACTTTGTTTCTTTCATGACTATCATCAATCTTTTAAGTTTCAATCTTCATGATAATCATGTCACTCCTTCTCCTTCTTCTTCTCTTTCATCTTCGTCTTCTTCTTCTTCAACCTCTTCTTCTTATTCTTTTTCTTCTTCTTCTTCTTCTTTCCTCTTCTTCTTTCTTCTTCTTCTTCTCTATATTATATTCTTCTTTTCTTCTTCTCCTTCTTCTTCCTTCTTCTTCTTCTTCCTCTCCATCTTCTTGTTATTTTCTCCCTCTCCTCCACATTTCTATTCAAGTCATCTAATTTATAGTATTATTCATCCATGTTTTCAACTTGTTATTTTCATTTTTCTCCTCCCTCCCTTTCTTTCTTCCTTCTTTCTCCTTTTCTTCTTCTATCCAATCATCTTCTATTCTCTTCTTCTTTTTTCCTGTTCTTCTTCTTGTTTCTCTGTTCTTCTCCTGTTCTTCTTCCTTCTCCCTACTTCTTCTTCTTTCTTGTTCTTCTTCTTCTTCTTCTTCTTGTTCTTCTTCTTCTTCTTCTTCTTCTTCTTCTTCTTCTTCTTCTTCTTCTTCTCCCTCCCTCTTCTTCTTCTTCTTCTTCTTCTTCTTCTTCACAATGCCTCTCTCTCTTTTGGAACCTCCACACCTGTAGTAGTAGACCCTTTCACAGCAGCCTTGCGTTGCTGATAACAACGCGAACGCTCAACTGGGACGTTTTCCCTTGAATTCAAATTTTCCTCAATGCTGGCGCAAAAGTGCTTTGTTTCCATTATCCCTGTTTCAGACAGTCTGTAGACTGGAAATTTAGATTTCCTTAAATCCAACAATCTCGAAAGAAGACAAATCAAAATTGAAACTGCTATGAAATTGTCAGAGGTTTGAGGTTTTTAATTGACGGATATTTGAGATAGACACTGATTTTTAATTGAGAGAGATTATTTAATTTGACCGAAGATTTAAAAACAAATTTCTAAAAATCTCGGAAGAAGATAAATCATGTTTAAACTGCTTCGAAAGTGACATAAGTCTCCAGATGGGTCTCTTCTCACATAAAATCTATGATATTGTTGGTCTTAAAATAGTAAATACATGTTGTGTATTTGCATCGAATGGCAAATGTCATCCTAACGATGCAAATATGACTGCATGTACCATCGTGTATTCGCATCTGTATATGGAAGTGTCAAATATTTTCGCTTCTTATTGAGCTGTATTCATTATTGATTAATTGGTAGAAATTGAAGGAATTCAAGAATGGAAATTCATACAATTAGAATACACTCAATATTTTTTTCTTTTATTTAATCAAGATTCACATGTGTGAATACATCTAAGATTTAATCAAATTTCCGAAAATCCAATTGAATTTCACCGCCATAAAATGCTATCTTCTAACAGAATCCATACAAAGAGAACAAATAATGAACGCATTTGACGTCACGAAATCTTGTCATTTTACGGGGTTCAATTGGATTATCATGCAAATGGCGGATAAAGTATCAAGAATCAAGCTCTGGAGAACATGAATATAATGAGACCTAATGAAGCCAAGTTATTGAAAAAAGTTCAATAAGACTACAAATTCATTAAGAGATCGAGATACCGTTCTTGTTTGTTACACCATTATCAATCTCTGGTATTCCCAGTTAAATTTGATTAGGATCTTTGGAAAAAATAATCAAGTATTAATGTGTTCCCTTAAGACGTGTTATCATCAGCTAAGAAGTAGTGAGTGACTGTCGAAGCGTCACTAATCCAGGATTTACTTGTGCAAATTTGTAAGCGGATTGGGAAACTGAAACTCGACCAAAGCCGCGCTGCTGTACTGGAAAGAGACTTCCTGAATAATTGAACAAGGAACTGAAACGGAACTCGGAACTTTTTAAACAGCCAGTCGAATTAAGCGGCGCACACTCGCATTCCACTGTTTGAATTTGGCATTGAATTAAAGGTGTGTAGAACTGAAGTTGGATGTTGCAGGCAAAGTTGCTGCTTAAAGCATCTGTAATTATAGTATAAGTATTAAGTAATCTCTAAATCGTAGACAATATTCGAGTGAGATGAATGCACCAATCAAGGAGGAGACAAAGTAAAAGAAGAAGACGGGGAAGGGAAAGAGGATGATGATGATGGAGAAAAACGGAAGAAGAACGTAGAATGAGAAGGAGAAGAAGGAGGAGGAGGAGACGAATATGAAAAACTCGAGTAAGAATGATAATCGACTGTTTTCCTAGTTTGGAATGGGTCCTTGTTTTTCATTGGGAATCATCACTTGATTATGTAAAGTAATAGGCACAATAACAAAATGGCTATTATACACAAAATAGCAATTATCTTATGTATGTAAAGGCTGTACGATTTCAAATTCACATGAAAACTCCTTATTTACATAATTCTATGCCAATGTGTGGGTTATGAAGATTGAGAACATAAAATATTTCATAGAAATGTATTGAAAATACTGAAATTCAGAGAATGAAATGAAGTTCAACAACTATCTTCTTGAACCGCCATTGCTGTGACGTGTGTACTGTGTAGAAACCGCCCATTATGGGAGGAGCTTATATCTAGGCCAATGGTAGGCGTTCACAATGCTAGGCCGTTCAACTCCCAATCACAGCGCTCGGTCACGAGTATGAATTATGCTGCACTGTATTTTAGTTTAATTTTACCAGAGATTGGGAATTCAAGTACCAACTTTTGATTGGATAGATTGTATGGATAGCAGAGGCACGATTTTAAAACAAATGACGGAGAAGTCACAAAAAAGTGCTATGATAATGGAAAGGGGAGGGCATCGCACCTTGAATTATCAATTTGAATTTCAAAAGATCGACTCTTCGAAACTAGGATAGTGAAAATTGAGAACTAGCTTTGAATAAAAATGGAACAGAAATAAGAATCATGCCAGAAAACTAGTAAAATAGAGCACTTTACCATCTGAACTACTCCATTTATAGGTGGACTTTCTGATACCAGGCAATTTCAGTCTGGCATCGTTTAGAAGAGAGATAAAATTGCAAATTTCGATTTTAATATTCATGCAAACTGGAGTGGAGAAGCTTGAGTTTGTACTGGCTTTGCTATGAGTCGCGCTATTCGACATTTTTATTTTGACCCCCTTCACTTGAGAGCAGGCAACTAAGCTCATGAATATCGTTCTTTTCCCGATCTCCAATCTTGTTCAAATTCCGCACAGTCAGCAAACATAAAAATTCCATTTTTAGAATTTCAATTTCCAATGTACAGTCGTTAACCCAGTTTCATTCAGATTTGTGATTAATTTGGATAGTTATTCTTTAGGAACGTACACATTCAGGTACTTGAATTCAAGTACCTATTATTAAGGTTGAGATATTTATATGGGATACTTGCTTAATTAGAAAATTAGACAGAAGAAAGAAGACGGTTAGTAGAACAATTACAAAAGAAAGAGAAAGATAACTAAAAATAATTTTAAGGATATGGATACTTGTAGTTCACAAATTTGCGGCAGATACAGCAGAAGAAAAGACGGTTAATAGAACGGTTACAAAAGAAGAAAGATAACTAAAATTAATAATAATTTTAAGGATATGAATAACAAAACAATTTATTTAAGAACTCTAAGTAATGTACCGTAGTTTTGTTAATATTCAGATATTCACTGTGTATTATGACAATCCAAAACATTTGCTCGTACACCATACACCTTTGTGAGTTTCAAGTGTTCTTATATGTTGAATGGGCAAAATTTTGTTCACCATTTGATTTTGTGTGAGGATTTTGTTACTAAGACGCACACAATTTAATGTTAGTAAACTCATCAATAGATATATCTTACAATATTATTTACATGCATCCGATATGAACTCACCATGATAATATCTGGCCCATACTGCAGGAGAAACGTGCTTCTCGAGCTCAGAAAACAAACCTATGATGGGAAGGTAATGTGGAGTACTCATTCTGGTAATTCATGATGGCTTCTTTTCCAATCAACAAACTTGAACAATACTGAAGGTGAAGAAGTAAGAAAAGAAAAAGGAGAAGAAGAAAAAAGAAAAAGGCGATGAAACCATAGAAGGGAAGGATATAATGTAGATGGAGAGAAGAAATGGTTGGGATGAGAGAGTGGAAGATTCTAATAGAGGAAAGAAATTTGATCAAAATTAAATTTTTATTAAAATTATTATTCCCATATTTTTTTTCGAGTGGGCGAAAGAAATTGATTAGAAGAGTGTTGGGCGGATCAATTACACCCACTAAATTCCTCCCCACTTCACCGCTCTTGCATTCCAAATGCTCTCTCACATTTCCAATTTCAATTTTGCTTTTAGCCGCTTCCCTTTTACACCACCACTCCTCTTCATTCTCCTTCTCCTCCTCCTCCTCATCCTCCTCACACTTCTGTGTCACTAAACGAATTTCACCTCCCACCACTTTTCTCTATCACTCCAACCCTCCCAGTGCTACATCCCAAACCTTTCATTTTTTCCTTGCAGGTGTGTGCGTCCAGCTTCAAGTGGTGTGTCTATTAGGAGACTAATAATTCAGTCTGTTCCTCCATGTAGAATAAATTATACTGCAGGAGTTTTCCATTACAGTATATATCGCATATATCGTCATATCGCAATAAGGCGTATTTTGGAACTGGATTTCTTACCTGGATGTGATGATATAATAATATGATAACGACAATATTATTGATGATATTACTGTATTAGTAAACCGATACAACGGAGTATCCAAGGGCCCGATATGGTATAGTGTACGAAAATGATAATAATGACTTCTATTTTCAGTTATAAAAATATCATTTTCAAAAAAATTTCTAAATATTACTTAAAAAATTAAATTACAGTCCCTCACATGAGCAATTAGTTCATTCATATTAAATCCAGTTGCCGATACCAAGATTCGAATCCCGATCCTTGTGCTCCAAAGCAGCATGCATAGTAAATTTTGAGGTTAGAATAACTGATTTTGCTTGTAACTTTTAAACTCAACCCACAATATTCCAAAATTGATAGGCTTCTTTGAAAAACTATATTTCATACATAATCGTGCGTACAGACAGGCGGATAGACGAACATGAGTACGATCGCAATAAGGTTCAATAACTTTTATAGGTTCAATGAGGTTCTATAGGATCATTAACCAGTTAACAACCCAGTAGTGCGACCTCACGAACATTATTTCATTGTATAATGAAATGGAAATATTTTTTATAAGGGGGAGTTAGGACTAACAAGTCCTGCCTACCACTCACTCAACCTTATAACAGTTCACAAGGTATAGATACCCAACAGCACAGTTGTATAGTTTGTGTAGCTTTACAGATGTATACCTATATAATTCGTATAGGTATCACAGAACAGTATCTCATTGAATATTATGGCAAAACGTATACAGTACACATACGATACTAAGGTATATAGGTAGTAATATACATACTGTATAATTATCATGCTCCCACGTACTGTGGACTTGTATAGTTATGTAGCAGTCTATGGGATTATATGGGATCGGGAGGTGTTCATAGGCATGGGTTGGGGCCACAAGAGGTGGCAATAACCTCGATTTGCGCTGCAACTAATTGATTGCAAGCAATTGGTGGCGTGCAACTAATAAATAATTTATCAAGTAGAGCAATTATTGGATCGTGTACAAAGGTGCTTTGTGCCGCCGCCCTAGGCTGCTACGTACACTTCAATTACACAGCATTTCAAATGGCAAGTTTTAGTAGGTAGGTAGATTGAATCAACTTTGAGTGAGTTGGAAGCATATTACATGCCAAGAGTGTCATTCAATTGAGTTCTTTTAAAGTATTATTAGGTTCTTGTAAGTATATTAGTATTATAGTATTTGTATTAGTAACTATTAGTATTCTATAAAGTATATTTAGGTTTGAATAACTCATGTAGGTACCAATATGTGAGATTTTCTTAAAGAAAGTGTTCAGTATATCTACTGTTCAATATATTTCGGAGATAAGCTCGCTGTTTGAAACAAACATTTCCTTATGCGGCCGAAAGTCAAGTTTTTCCTCACGAACTATATCAATAATAATAAATTCATTTTTAAATCAATAATAAATATCAACTCCAAATATAATTATAACAAGATGACATTTGACATGTACGGAATATATCTGTATTACATGACATGACATGTAATTAACAGGGTTATTTATTTTATTAGTGTAATTATTTGTAGTGTTATTTATTACATCTTTTTCTTCCTTGCCAAGTCAAGATTTTCCCCACACATATTTCCCACACGGACTACATACTACAACAATACAACAAGGCTAGTTCGATTTAATTGCTAGTAATTGTTTCATTCAATTGGGTCATGCTGGAGGGGTCATGACAAACGAGTGAGTGTGATGTGGTTAATAGGATCCGCTTTCGAGCAAGTCGATGGCGTTTTATAAAACTGAACCAGGCAAACAGAATTGAACGGAGAAACCTAGTTTATCAGCTGGAATGATACGGAACGGACTGCGTATCCACAACAATGAAACGTTGTTGCTTTCAGCTAGCAAGTGAAATGTTTTCTTCTTTATGTTTCTGTGGCCCTGGTAGAGATGAGAAAGAAATCGATATCGTTCAATAGACGACGGATGAAACAGAAGAAGAAGAAATCGATCGATATTGGGAATAGAGCGTACGTAGAAAAATAGCGTAGGAAGTACCATTCTATACGTAGTAAGCGAGCATACAGAGAGTTCGCTGAAGCTTTACAGGAAAGATAATATATACCAAACTTATTAATATTATAACACCTTCCACTAACATTGGAAAAGTGGATAGAGTAAATTCGATTTAAATTCTATGATTCTAGAGAATAAGGAATGATAATATATACCAAACTTATTAATATTAATAACACCCACTAACATTAGAAAAATGGATATATAGTAAATTCGATTTAAGTTCTATGATTCTAGAGAATAGGAGGAGGCTTTCTGTTTATTGACAGAAAAAATCTTAATAATAACGTGAACCTTCAATTTTCAACTTTGTTCTCAAATTCGTCGTTTTCTATCAAGCAGGCAAAGGTACCTGTTCCGACTTCAAACATCTTCCTCCTCATAAATTGCATGTTGAATAATCAATCTTTTCCATTTCTATCCTAAAATATCCTCAAATTGAGGCGGTAAATAATTGTGGGGGGCCCCTGAAACAATTCTGCAATACCTTCAAGGAAAAACGTCTTTTCACTAGGTAGCTTAGTCCACTGTTTCAGAAGCTTCGATATGAACGTGGAATCACGAGATCTGCCTGGAAATCAGAATGCAATTGATAATCAGCCAGTGTACAACAATCAGTATCAGCCAGTATCAGTTAGCAAATCCGGTGTTGTCAGAGGAGGATTAGTTGTTGGCAGTGAGCTTAAACTTACAATTTGGCTAACTAATCTTGGCATGGCTTCGAACTTTGAGCGCCGCGGCGCGTCTCCTCCACAGATTATCATTGTTGCAGAACAATCGCAAATTGATTAGCTCGTGGATCGTGACTGAAGTCGAGAGAAATCTTGGCTCCTGGGTCAGCTTTTCGGTCAGAGGAAATTGTTGGTGGAATGAGTGATTTAGAATTAAAGAATTGAATTAAGAATTTAAATTAAAGAATTTAAGAATTGTGGTGGAATAAATAGATTTAGTAAATGACGCTCATGAGAACTTATAAATATTGACGAAATAGTCAACAATATTTTTCTTCTTTTTCATACCACTTTTTCCTCCCTCCTACTTGATTATTAACAGCCCATTAAAAATATTATGGAAAATCAGCAATCATAGTAGGTATGTGCCTTAGTTGGGTTGCCATCTTGACCCTGTCTAAATTCAGTATTTGAACGTATAATGTAATTTCTCCTCAGGTTATCGGGAATGCTATAAACATGAATATCATAACATGAGTCATATAATACATCTAATACCAATGGTGGAGAGAATACTTTGAGTAGTGTAGAATTATTCTCAGATCTTTTTATAAATGCTGATGTCTGTTTTCTAAGTGGAAACAAACTTTCACGATCAAGGGATAATTGGTAATGTTGGTGAAGTGGAACAACCCTACTCGGGTCACCCCACCATTAAAAGCCATACACTGAATAAATAAATAAATTCTTAGATCTTACGTTTGAGTTGTCAGTAAGTCAGTCAGCCAATAAGTTGGTTAGTTAGTCAGTGCACTGGAGCTTATAATATAGGTTCAATTTAAATAATGAAATAAATGATTAACATGAATGATATAATAGAATAGCAATGATAGCATGCTTATAATAGTATGAATATACTTGTAATAATGCCATTATATTATGTTGAACTAGTTCAGCAATGCTTGTATTGTGCTGCCCAGCCTGGAGATATTGATCAAACTGACTCGCATTGGCAATAATAGGGAAAACAGCTCATGGCTCATATCACCCACACCATAATATCGAATAGAGTTGGACCGAATCTTGTGTGGAGAAGCGCCATATGCCCCCAATATCAGTCAAGAAGAAGGAAGAAGAAGAAGGAAGAAGAAGAAGAAGGAAGAAGAAGGAAGAAGAAGAAGAAGAAGAAGAAGAAGAAGAAGAAGAAGAAGAAGAAGAAGAAGAAGAAGAAGGAAGAAGAAGAAGAAGGAAGAAGAAGAAGAAGAAGAAGAAGAAGAAGAAGAAGAAGAAGAAGAAGAAGAAGAAGAAGAAGAAGAAGAAGAAGAAGAAGAAGAAGAAGAAGAAGAAGAAGAAGAAGAAGAAGAAGAAGAAGAAGAAGAAGAAGAAGAAGAAGAACGAAAAGTGTGGAGTGACACGTTTGGAGAAGAATTTGAGAGTTTGTGTGAAGAGAGGAAAATTAGAGATTGGAAAGGTGGGAGATAAGAGAACGAGACGGACAAGTAAGTATGTGGTAAGTGGAGAGAAGAACGAGAAGAGTAAAAAGAAGAACGTAATGTGGAGAGACACGTTTGAAAGGAAAGTGAACCTCGGTACGTGCTCACCACGTTATCATCCTGGTGTCCCATACTCATTGCACTCTGAGATCACATGACCCCTTTTTTCTTCCATTTTCCTAATTCCAAGGCTTGATTCTCTATCTCTCTCACGCTCAGTCGAGCTAGAGCATTCAATGAGGAAGCATCGCAGTGCCGTTCGTAGCTAATCTATCGATAACGATGTCTGCCTGTAGTAGTTTGCGTGCTTTGTTTGTGCTATGCTAGTGTCTTGTGTACGATAAAGTATAATAGAGCGTCGTTCTCCTTAATATATATTATTATTACTAATCAGTGCTTTGCTGTCAATTCACCGAATTTATCCTATTGACCTATACTAATATTATTCATTAACGAAAATGGTGTGTGGGGCCTGCAATAAAACAGTGAAAAAGGGAAGCCTATCCGTGGACTGTGCTTCATGTGAAAAAACGTTTCATAATGGTTGCGTAGGAGTAACTAAGGAGGACTTGGTTTTTCTAAAATCTGAAAAACAGATCTGGCGATGCGCTAAGTGTCAAGAGGATTGGCGAAATAGTAGGCGACTTGAAACTGAAGCAACTAAGGAACCGCCCTCTGAAGTTTCTCTGCTTGATATTTGGAAGGAGCTGAAGCTTATAAGAACTGACAACGCAAGAGTTGAAACCGAACTTGGGAAGGCGATTGAGTTTTGCCAGGATGAAGTTAAAGATCTTCGTAAGGACATAGGGCAACAAGTGACCGAATTCAGGAAAATGGCCGAAGATATACAAACTCTTAAAAATGAAAATACTCGTCTACAAGCTGAAAATAAGAAACTGACTTCAACCGTCATAGCCTGTGAACAATACACACGCTTGAACTCACTAGAGGTGTACAATGTGCCGTGTCGGGAAAACGAAGATATATATCAAGTGGTTAACAGCATCGGCGAGGTCCTGGGTAAGAAGGTTACGAGAGACTCTTTTGATATAGTACATCGACTGCAACCAAACAATAAAGGTGAGAGGGGAATTATTCTTAAATTTCTCAGGAGAACTGATAAAAACGAGTTTTTTGACTTGTACTTCAAACGAAACGGGTTGACTACCACTGACCTTGGTTACCCCGGAAAAGTAAATAAGATTTATATAAATGAGAGTCTTTCGCCCTCAAATAGGGAAATTATCAAATTGGCACGTGAAATGAAAAAGAAAGGTGAATTATGTAATGTTTTTTGCAGAAATGGTAAAATATATGTTAGGAAAACAAAAGGTGGTCCTAAAATATTGATTAAGGACTCTGGAGATTTGGCATTTGCTTAAGGTCGATCAAGTAGAAATTTATTAGATTCATGAGTCCGATGAACGAGTTATTATAATACTGAAAAAGAGGTTGATTCATTTTCCATACGTTATTACTGTATATAATTGTACTATGGTCTTATCTCTAAGTCCTTGAAAGCTGTAGTTTACATTCTCCATTATTTCATGTAATGACTTTAACATGCAAACATGATGAATTATCAATATTCTATTATTGTCTAGGGAACACTTCAAAGCATTACGATTATGTTCTTATTATTCCTATTATATGGTTCTATCAAATATATTAGAGGCAATATGACCTCAGATATTTTCTTTTTAATTATTATACAGATCAGAGGCGTATTCAATTTGCTATTGAAAGAAATGAATAATATTGTTGTTTGTTTAAATGAAAAATTAGATCTAAGTCATGAAAAGATTTTATTTTATTTTGTAGTTATTGTGATATCAATGGATATTTATACAATTTTCAATTGATGGTTACTGATATCTTGTAAAAAAGGGTGGTTTATAATATTTTTTTTCCCAATATTAATGCAAATGTATACGATAAATTCAACATGTTCCTACAATGAAATGAAATTATCTGTAATTGGGGATAACTGTATTGTACTATTATTTTTATTATTGATATAATGCGATGGTAAGTGAGAATATGGAACCAATTTATTATAATTTAATTGACAAATGTATATATAATGGTAGAAATGAAAATAGAAATATAACGCCTGATGAGGCCCTTCAATTTGTATTCAGAGATGCGCAACGCTTCCTTAAAGTAGTTCACATTAATGCTGAGAATCTAATTGTCCATTTTGATATTGTCAATGAGTTATTTAAAGATGGATCGGTAGACATTGTGGCAGTGAGTGAGACTTGGCTTAAACCGGAATTTCCTTCATCGCTGATCAACATACCGGGCTTTCATTTCTTTCGGAATGATAGAATTTTCAAAGGAGGTGGGGGAGTAGGTATATACGTGAAAGATTGTCTGACTGCTAAAATATTACTTACTTCAGATGGTAACGCTGTTGGTAGGCCGGAATTTATCTTTTAGAAGTTGGGTCAGGGTTCCGTAAGTTGTTGGTGGGCTGCGTGTACAGACCTCCAAAGATAGGTTTCATCACCGATGTAGAAAACGCCATTAATTCACTAATTTATAATCATTCTAACATTGTAATAATGGGGATTTTAATACGGCATTGGAATACAATAGTTATGATAAACATAATTTATTCAGAGTTGTTACTTCTATAAGTGGAGGATTCTGCCTCTAGGTCCCACCTACCATACTGCAACTTCAGATAACACGCTAGATCTAATTATCACAAATAATTATAATATAATAATGAATTTTGGCCAGCTCCCAGTTCCTGATATCTGTCAACATGATCTTATATTTGCCACACTTAATTTAGATACGCCTAAAACATAAAAAGACGGTGACATATAGAGATTTTAAAATGTAAATTGGGATGCGCTGAAGATTAATGCTTATAATATAAATTGGAATCCTCTGTTTTGGGCAAATGAAATAGATGATAAAATTGAGTATCGGAACAAGAAACTGACTGAATTGTATGATAAAGTGTTCCCGTGCAAAACTATTAGCGTTAAAATCCCCTGCCCTTGGCTAACTGCTGCAATAAAAGATATGATGAAACAAAGAGACAGGATTAAACGATACCATCGACAATATAGGAGATTGGAGGATTGGCATAGATATAAAACACTCAGGAATAGAACAAGACAAGAAATCCGTAATGCTAAGTTACGTTATTATCACTCTCTGCTGAATAACCCGGAAAATAAAAACGAGATTTGGTCTAACTGTCGGAAATTTAGATTCATACCCCCCAAAAAAGAAATGGCATCAAAAATACCACATGACTTAAATATGCTCAATAACTTTTTCCTCTCATCGCCATCTTTAAATTCAGTTAACAGAAACTTGAATATTCAATCTGCAGTAAATTATTACAATTTAAATCGAGATCAGGAAAAACCTCAATTCAACTTCACTCCAGTAACAAGTGATGATATATTGGAAGGTATCAAACATGTTTCACAAGCATCCAAAGGGTCAGACGGTTTGTCTGCCAAAATGATACTTAATATATTCGAGGCAGTCAGTCTAGTGTTGTTGCATATATTCAATTTTCACTGGGACAGGGTCATTTCCTCTAAGTGGAAGGAAGCTATTATCAGGCCTATTCCCAAGGTCACCAACCCCACTGATCTTAAACATTTTCGACCCATCAGCCTACTTTGTACGTTATCAAAAGTTTTGGAGTTCCTAGTTCAACGACAAATTTCTTCTTTTTTGCACATAAATAATTTGTTTGATACCTATCAATCAGGTTTTCGTCCGGGACATAGTACATGCACAGCTTTGATTAAGGTGTCAGATGATATCCGTAAAGCAATGGATGAACGTAAAGTGACCGTATTATGCCTTATCGACTTTTCAAAGGCCTTTGATTCCATTATTCACCCTGTATTTTTAGCTAAATTAAATTTTATGAATTTCTCAGAAACTTCAATCAAATGGTTCTCGTCCTATCTAAGTGATAGGAAGACGAGGATAATTATATCTCAACCAGAGATGTCTGACTGGGAATTTCTGGTGGATGGGACTCCCGAAGAATCTAGTCTATCACCTTTAATTTTCACAATCTATCTACTGGAAGTGTCTAAAATTTCATTTTCCTCTTATCATATTTTTGCTGACGATCTGCAAATATATATTCACACAGAGGTTGACAATATAGAAGAGTCAATGATAAAATTAAATCAGGATATTAGTAGACTCGAGACGTGGTGTGCTGAACATGGTCTCATTATAAATCCAAAAAAGACCCAGAGCATGCTAATCGGATATCATAAACTTCTTAAAGAGTGGATAAGAATGCACTTCCCAAAATTAAAGTTATGAATGAAGAAATTGACTTCATAGATGTCGCCAGGAATCTGGGAGTTTATTTCAACTCAACATTGACCTGGTCTGATCATGTTCTTCAGGTCGCTAAGAAAGTGAATGGGATCCTTTACCAGCTGAATAGGCGCAAACATCTTATCCCCACGGGCGTTCGTATCACTCTCTTTAAATCATTGATTCTCCCAATTATTGATTATTGTGGGCCAGTATATTGCGACATTACTGCAGTGCTGGCTCACAAATTACAGGTTGTGTTCAATAATTGCATTCGTTTTATATTCGATCTGAGATATGATGATCATGTATCTGATCACATCAAATCAATCAAGTTAATGAAATTAAATGTTCGTAGAGAGTATATGATTACGTGTATGGTCTTCAAAACCTTGCATGATGGGTCGCCGGGGTATCTAGCGGGCGAGTTCAACTCTTTAAGAGAGGTTCATGGGCGAACCACCAGACAGGGTCATAATCTCCTTCAAATTCCTAGACACAGAACAGACATGTACAACAAATCGTTTTTGGTTTCCAGCAATTCGAGCTTGGAACCTTCTTCCTATTGATATAAAAGCTAAGTGTTCAGTGGGGGCATTTAGGGAGGCGTTGTGGACATTTCTGTTTAATAAATAGATATTATTGAATCCAGTATTTTTATATACCAATAAGATTTGAGGATTCATTCGCCGCAGTCCTCAGAATTAATTTAGAATTATATTTTTTGCTGGACATAACTCCTAGTTTTCTTAAAATTGAATTTCCTTACATAAAATATTTTGAAATATTGTTTCATAAAGTAGTACTAGCAAACTTTTAGTTTTGAGAAAAATGTTTATATTCAGGTATGACTTATTTTTATAATATATTCTTGTAAATGAAATGCATCGTTAATTTTAAGTTTCTCATAGCTCTAGCTTGAACAAAAATGTATTATATTGCTAAGGTTTAGGTGTAAGAAAAAACTTTGTAGTTTTAACCTAGATCAAATAAAATTGATTCATTCATTCATTCATTCATACTCTCTTTCTTTCTGAGGTTCCATACTTTTTATTGCTTAAATTCTTTTATTTCACCCTTTTTCTGGATCTGTATGAGTGAGACGCCTGCGCTTTTCTGAAAAGAAACCTATTATAACATTAATTCTAATAAGATTAGAATAGATTGAATTCAGTCAACCAATTTTGTTTCCTCTTCCTCATCACCCTTGTTTCCTCTTTCAATTCCAGTAATCATAAGATAAATCATAGGAGGAAAGATAAATAGCCATTTTGGACTGCTGTTTGTCCATCTTCAGAACACGAGGTTACACAGTGAATACATCTTCCTCGCAGTTCGAAATGGCTATCTACACTAATCTGTGAGATTTCACTTCTTAGGTAAAGTAATTTTTTAAGTATAATAATTTATAACAAGAATTACAATTTATAAACGAGAGTAACAATTTTATAAATAGAATGGAAATTATGGAGTCGTCAACATTCATAACAGTAATAAGAATTTAAAACTGAATAAAAATCTCGTCCCAAATTCGTATCTTTGAAGGCCTGAACCCAAGCCTCTGCCAGATCCAACTTCAAAACCAAGCTAACTCCGAAATCCAGGAGTTAGCCTAATTCTATTGGAATTATCATCGCACACGCCCCCTGGCGGGCTTCAGAAGTATCATGAATATAAGCGTGGCGCGCAGGCTGAATACGAAATAATGTTGAAGCAACCTGAAAGGACACCAAAGCCTAGCTCCTCTCTCGAATTCCAATGAACTTCACTTGCAAACGTGTTCCGCACACGGTAAAAACATTCTGAAAATGTGGGGTACAACATGGTGTTATTTGTGTAGGAATGAATGGTTTTAATTGTTATTCTATTATAGAATTTGTGTTATTGGTTTATTTCGCATTAGCACTTCTCTCATAGGCTGTTTTATTTTATTTCTTAGGCAGTTTTCTTTATTTCTTAGGTTTTCTTTTATTTATTTAGGAAAGTTTCTTTCCTATTTCATTACTAATTATTGAAGACATGATCGAGCAAAAATCCAAATAATGCTATCTCTAATTTTATAGATTGATATTTTATCATTAATATTCCAAACTCCTTAAAATTTTTGTATTTTGATATTTCGAATTGCAATACTTCATCAATCTTATTCAATATTTCTTAAGAATTTTCATATTTTAAAAATTACGACTTGAGTAGAGCTGTAACCAGTCATGTATCCTACACAGATAAGAAGAAAATGGCTGATAAAATGGAAACTTATGATAGACTACGTTGAACGCCTGTTATTGGTCGAAGGCAAAACTGGGACACGCCTTCCGATTGGAGGAGTGGGAAGCATCAGCTGTTTTCTATCAACTCAGACGACCAATAGCAGGCGTTCAACGTGGCTATACCCAAAGCTTCCATTTTGTCAGCCATTAATCACTTCTGTGTACAACTCTTGACTGGTTACAGCTCTACGCAATAGAAATCTATGAAGTCGAAATCTTAAAATTTAAAGGTTTCTAAGAAATATGAATAATTAAATATCGGAGAATGAAACATTACTGTTCCAAGAAAATTGAAGACTTCCAATTAAACCAACTAGTGCTATATACTCGTAATATTGTGCTTCCGAATCATTATTAATTTTTATTATCAGCAATATTACACAAAATTTGAATGACTATCTATTTGAAGCATTGAAACTCTTTACAAAATTAGCTTTCCATCCTGATGAAATTATTTGGCAAATAATAATCTGAACAAACAAGATGGCGAGTGCCTAGAAGGGAAGGAATGCAGCAAGCATAAACAAATAATGGTTTTGTACAAACAATCCAAGAGGGAGATAAAGGGGTTGTACTTCTTATTCCTCTCGCAAATATCTTATCTTTGACTTCTTTCTATTCTTTCTCTTCTCATTCTCGTCTTTTTTCTTCCTCTTCCTATTTTTCATATCCTTTTCTACATCCTCTAAATCCTCCTCCTTTACTACTTTTTCATTCTTTAACCTTTCTTTTAATTCCTTTTCATGCCATAATCGTTTTCTTTTTCTACAATCGTCCTTCTTCTCCTCTTCCTCCCACTACCATATTTTCTCTTCCTCTTTTTCCCTCTTTATCCACTACTCTCCCTCCTACTTACTGTTTCTTCCTTTTCTGTTCTTGTTCTTGGTCCTGTTTCTTTCTTTCTTAATTCTTCCTGTTATTTCCTACTTCTCCATCTCCTCCGTCTTCTCCTCCCTCTCCTCCTTCTCCTTCTCCTCCTTCTCCTTCTCCTTTCCTAACTTCTATTTCCTCTTCAACACCAAAGCAATTCAAGTAGCCTACAGAAGCTTGTTCTTTCCCCTCAAATAACTCTCAGGAGCAATAAAAGGAAATGCGAAATTTGAGCGAGAACAGCCTCCTTCATCATCCACACAATAAACAAGTTCTCTGGCAAATAATATTCTAATTTTCAACATGAAACGCTTGCCGACAAGTCGATTCATTTCAGACAAGCTTCTAAACTGTTCGCTGCTTGCTTTCTTAGTTCATGTCTGTTCAAATGCCTTGGGAATAGAATTTATGGACTAAAATCTCTATAATCTTGAATGAAGTAAATGTGGGCTGTTCTTGTGTTGTAGTCTCACAAACTCATTGTAATCAATCTACTTACATTTCTAGCAATTTATAGTATTTTGTTTTCAAGTCTCATGTTTCCGTTCATTTCAGAAATATTATCTGGAACAGTGAATCCTTCACAGTAGCTGAGTCATCAAATATGACGCGAAGTATTGATTTATTGTTTACTTACTGTACCTCTCACAGCATATAATATTTAAAATATAGTGTATTCTGATGTCGCTCCCTTTAACCAATCTGAATATAATATTCTTGATTAGTCTATGCTTTAACCAAGAATTCAGTGGAGTTGGCGATTTTAGTGATATCTTAATTTTGGTGATTCCTGTTTGCCCAAGAATGATAGCAACATTTTCTAGGTTCTAATCTAAGCTTCTCTCTCACTCATACATTGTTATCTCTCTCACTCTCTCGTCCCTCTCAAAGCCAATAGATAAAATGAATCGAGTGGATCATATTTCATCTCCCTGATTGTAACTTTGCTTTGAAGAGTTTTGGATGATTGGATTTTAATTATGATTGATAGATTTATTTGAACATGTAAAGAAAAATATTCACAACTCTTCAACTTCCTATTTTCAGGGGATCACTGATTGTTGAATTTCTCTCTCATTGGCGCTATTATTTTGAGTTTTGATCTCTATACCTTATTTCTCTAATTATATCGCCTTAATTATACATTATTATATTGTTCATGATCAGTGTGATTAAATGCGTTCTTGCCACTCACAATCATTTGTGTTTCGTAACATATTTTGATGTCTGCCCACCTAATTGATGTCGGCCCTACATAACAGAGTAGTTGACCAATGAGATTGACTTGCAGGGGTTTTGGTGTGGGAGGAAAGGGTGGAAGGGTTATTTGATGGGCAATCAGTGTCCACTCGAACACAAGTGATTCATCAGTTCCGTCAGTTGATGCCGAATTTCACCACCGGTCTCGGCGCCACCTCTCCCCCTAAAATCGTGTCACCCTTGTAATTTATGTGTGTCAGCAATGTTCCCTATCAATCATTCTCTCTCATCTTTCGCTTATCCTATCACTCTCTCTCTCTCTCTCTCTCTCTCTCTCTCTAAGGTCAAGTGTTGATGAAAAGGATTTCTATGTATCTCCTTTTCCAAGAATGGACATTCATATGTCCAAACTTCGCCTTTTCATCTAGATAACACACAATTTTAAATTATCAGTATATTTTTTGCTTTACATCTACTCACTGTTCATAAGTTTTAAGCTAATATAAATTTGACGAATAAAATTAATTGTATATTATGTTATTATAATCTAGAATTTAAGCAGTCATATTTGTTATCTATATGAATAAAGTAATAAATCTAAATCTAAATCTCTCTGATGTGCTGTTACTCATTCCATTATATTGAATAAATATAATAGTTCATGCTCTGCCTCAATCCATCTAATTATTACTTTCATTTTCAACTAACATAATCTACGATGATAATTCAAATGTAAGGTGACATATAGACTATTTTTTTATCTACATTAATCTAATCTCTTTTTCGTCCCTAACCAGATGAGAGTATTTGAAATTTAATGCTAAACCCACAATGAATTATCATGGATTATTTTGGAGCATAGATCAATTTTCACATTCATCCATCTATGATTGTACCACGAAATCACAATAAAACGATATGTGAGTATTGAATATTCACCTCTGGCATATTTACTGCTCCGAATTTTTCAGAGATCGGATATTCATCGCCAACATTGAAATGTACAACTGAAGTGAAACGTGAAACACGGGACTAAAATTTATGCAAAAATAGGATTTCCACGTAGCGGAAACTCAATTTTGGCGCTGTGCGTGCGTGTGTTATTCAAAGCGCGCGCGAATTTCAAACGCATTTCAAATCGCATTATCAACGTACAACACAAACATAGAGTAGCCGCCGGATAAGGGGGTGGATATAGTCAAAATAGGTAAATAATAGAGTGATCATTTGAAAACAGAATTTACGCCCCGAGGTTGAATTCGCCGAATAATAATTGTGTTTTCAAGAGTTGTCGGAAAGGTTGTCAGTGTTCACAACATATATATGTTGTCATCACGAAATGTTGTGACGCCATTCTATTGAGTGGGAGGTTGTGTTTGATTCACAACAAATCAAGCTATCTTTCATCCCTACTAATCTGATTTTACACGGCACTGTACCTATATTCTGAATTCGAATTTCGGCGAAGGGAAAGTTGATGAATAGTTCCTAGATTTGGTGATTTAAAATCTATTCAATCACAGAATGGTATTATGTTGACACTAAGGCTAGGCGTACACCGGTTAGTCAAGACAAGACAAGACGAGATTAGTCACGTTGAGTCACAGTACTTCACATAGTTGCTTATGAAGCAACACCCATCGATTAGTCATTCCATCGGTGTGTGCTGCTTCATTGACTGAACGTGACTAAGTTTGATATACTTGAAATAAATTCACTGTGATCTCTACAAAGAAAGCTAATGTATTAATTTATTCATTTACAAAGGCAACTTAGATCAATTATTTTAAGCCTAGGTGATGGTGATTGGGTGAGTGATGCTAAGTATTGAGTGATGAAGTATTGAAAGTATGCGAATGATGTCTTAGATGGAATTATTCTCAGATTGGATATTTCATCTGTCAATAATTGGATAATCATCCCTGTTTCTAGTAGAGACTCTTTGTGTTAATACTTAACAACATTTCTGAATGTCACATCAATTATTTCACGTATCCTGTTTGTGACACCAAATTGAAAATATTTATTGCCTCTCTAGAACTTCTTAGATTGCATATTTCTGTCAATTAGATAATCATATCATCCTTATTTCGAGCTGAATCTTTTCATTACAATATTTCTGAGTGTCACACCAGTTTCATTCTGTTTGTGACACGAAATTTATCACAGAGAATAGCGCCCGGCCCTCAGAAATCTCAACGGAATAATAGCCCTGAATCTTCTCTCCTAACGAGACGCAGTGGAAATATTGCGCGTCGTATAACTTTCGAGGTAGAAAAACTGACTCTGACTGGAGATGAACGAAACGCACAATTCAAGTAATAAAGAGAATCAACCGAGTTGGAACTTGTGGCATGTGAAGTATAGCTGCTATATAACTTTTCCAGGAGAGGAAAAAGTAATTCACTCCAAAGTTGAGATTGAAACTTTCAAGTTTCGCCGTCGTCTGCGTTGATTAAAGTACTGGTCTGTATGAATTTACAACTTTTTAGGGATTGCAATCTGGATAATTGAGAATTTTGTAAAAATAATAAGAATTACTTGAATTGTTTTGCATGCACGTACACTGAGGCTCCTATGCACCATACTTTTCAAACTAATAAGTTATTAATGAAACGATATTTCAATTTTCTACGGTTGAAGGTCGCAAAAATCATTAGACTATGAATATTTTCCTCGTATTTGCTGGGGCAGGTCTCATTTTCCTCACCTTAGAGAAGGACATCACGTCGACAAAATGATATCGGAGCTGGAAAAGGAAAGACATCATGGAATACGACAAATGATGTCGAGGCCCTGCGAGAATAATGATGTCTGAGTTTTGGGGGGGGTCTATTGTACCTGCCCCCCTCCTCCCAACCAAAAACGGGGCTGCTCGCTTGAGGGATCAATTCGAATGTAATGGAATCGGCATTTTATTATGCGGGGACCTTGTTCCATTTTTGGCGAGAAAAACGATTTCTGGAGATATGCGTTCATTTATTCATGGGAAATACTAGTTTTGTACATCAATAATAGAGTGTTTTTTACCTGTTTTTTAGTATAATTATTTTGCTTTGCATCTATGTATTTCATATTTTATTAGTATAATCTTCTGTGTATGTTGTGCATTATTTTCTTGTATATCATCTTCTAAGTGTTTATTTTTACTATTTTTCATCACATGACAAACCATAGTTGCCAAGGGATTGTTTCATCTTTCTTCTCCTTAACATATTCCACCGTAGAACAAAAATGAACACAAATGAGATGATATTATGAAGTTATGGTTAAACTAAAAAGTATAAGATGAAGATGTAAGATAAACTATAGACTTCATTATAATTATTATTGTAATTTGATATTGTATCAAAGCTAGGTGTCACAGTTGTGGATGAACTTCAATTCCAATTCTATTGAAGAACTATATTATAAGTGTTACTGTATTTTACTGGTCAATATAAATCCAATCATATCAACTGAACTGGGAATTTCATTGTCCTTTATAAAGTATCAACCTAAATATGTATATTGTAAATATCTATTGCCTTTCTTCGCTTTGTTACTTGTTTGAACCACCATTGCTGTGACGTGTGTAGAAACCGCCCATTGTGGGAGGAGCTTATATCTAGGCCAATGGCAGGCGTTCACCTTGATAGGCCGTTCGACTCCCAATCACAGCGCTCAGTCACGAGTATAAACTCGGCTGCAATGTATTTTAGTCTTAGTTTACCAGAGATTGAAAATGGCGTAACAAATAAAACCGGTATGTCGTTGTTTTATTAAATATGTGGTTTTGACAACTTGAAGTCTATTTATTCAATTTTCATTTTAGGTGATTTATGTGTGTGATGTTATGATGAACGGCCAGGTGCAATAAATTGAATCAAATGAAGACTATTAAATTGAATTCGATCGTAAAATGACGTAGTCTAACGGAACCAGTTCAAATAAATACCCATTGAGCTCATTAAAATGATTTCATATAACAGCGGTTGAATTTAATTGGCTTCCGTGCAATCGGCCGTTAGTGTGCCTTGAATGAGTGCACATAAGAAATGTCCGTTCATTGCATCTGTGTTTCACCTTCTATGTAAAGTATCTTCCCCTGTTTTGTAAGAAATTTTTTATGAGAATGGTTCACCCTCGTAGACTGCAAGTGTATTTTCCCTAGTACGTGGATGGCGGGCCTACTTCCTTCTATGTGTCTTGATGATTTGTGTACGTTCTCTCGTTGATGTAATTCCACTGTGCAATTTTCCTCCTGGAATTAAAGTTTTATATGGATGCAAATCTTCTCGTCCATATGTGTGTATTTTTCTCTTGCACTACTCTGATCATGTGATCAATAAATACGATAAATATTTTCCTATTCCAAAAGTAGTAAGATTAGTGTACTCATATAAAATTTGATGGATATTGTATTTATGTTTACATTGCACATGTATATTATTGTTCCTTGAGTGAGTTCCTTGAAATTTATATTCTTCTGTGTGTAAGGCTAGGCGTACACCGGTTAGTCAAGACAAGACAAGACGAGATTAGTCACGTTTAGTCACAGTAATTCACATAGTTGCTTATGAAGCAACACACACCGATTAGTCATTGCATCAGTGTGTGCCTGCTTCATAAAGCACTATGTGTAATGCCTGTCTGACTAAACGTAACCAATCTCGTCTTGTCTTGTCTTGACACGCTGGTGTACGCCCTAGCATTGGTGTGTAAGTCTAATTGGGCTAAAGGGAAAGAAGAGATTCTGAAAAGACTCATCTCTGTCTTGTCTTGACTAGCCGGTGTATGCTTAAGGTCAATTGCACAGAAGCAAATCAGATATAGTCGCAATAAGATGAGTTCAATACTAATATCCCTTTCACTTTAAAGATTAGATTAGAATATCTACTTTATTAATGTAGATATTAAAAATATATTGGCTTACATCCTATGTTATGATAGCTAAAATGATTGAAATTTTAGAATTAATTCGTGTATTATCTATACATCCTTTCCTTTTACTCTATCACTATCCTCCTCTTTTCTTCTCTCTTCCTCTCTTGTATTACCTATATCTCTTTTTCTTTCACCATCATCCTCTTTCCACCTTCTCTCCTTCTTTTGTATCATCTCTCTTCTCTCCAAGTACCTTCTGTACCTTCTCTCCAAGAATGGACATTTATATGTCCAAACTCCGCCATTTCACGTAGATACAACATCAATTACTTATATTTCCAATGACGTTCATTTAAATAAAATATATCATACTAGTATTAAGTTGTATTCAAAAATCTTGAATTAAAATTTATACCTATATTATTTTCATTTAAAATCTTTCTTACTTCATGTTTTGTTCAGTTAATCTTATGCTGTAATTATTATTTTTTCAAATGACGTTCATTGTAATGACTTTTATGACCTTGAATTCAAGCGACATATTTTGTAATCTGCGTGAATAAAGTGATTATTCTATTCTATTCTATTCTATTCTATTCTATTCTCTTTCTCTCTTTCATCTAGCATTCGCCGCCATTTTTCCGCACGACTAGTCGGCGCGTTATTTGAAAACAGAGACAAATTGCTTCTGCTGCACTCCGCAATTGTGTTCTGGCGTCCCGCCAACTTGACAATTTCTGTTCTTTGTTGTTTTCATTTCAAAGAAACCGAAAAGAACACCACTTTGTAGGGAAATAATCTTACACCCTTTCCATTCGCTTTATAATTGGTTTGGTGGAGTCGGGTATCTTCCAGTATCCCTTTCTTCTCCTTGTTCAACTCTTTCTATCTCTTCTCATCTTATTGTTTAACCCTTTTTATCCATCCCCATCTCTCTCTATTAATATACCTCTCATCCATGAACCACTTCTTCTCTTTCTCACCCCCAACATTTTAATCTTTCTCTAATTTCAAATGAGTTTTAGTATCCTTCTTATCCTTTTTCAGTATCCTTCTTATCAGTATCCTTTTCATCCATCCCCATCACTCTCTATCAATATACCTCTTCTTCTGATCTCATTCATAAACCACTTCTTCTCTTTCTCACCCCCAACGTTTTAATCTTTCTCTTATTTCAAATGAGTTTCAGTATCCTTCTTATCACACTTCTTCTCCTTTCATGACAATTCTTTGTTTTTAAATTCCATCTTTTTCTAAGCACCCTTCCTTCTCCACCAGTTCAAGCTTTCTCCAATTTCAAATGAGTTCCTTGTTTTATGAGATTGGTTTTTAAAAGGAACATTGCTTTGTCATGATATAATCTTACGCCCTGTCTCTTTCAAATAATTTGTTTGGAGTCGGTTTAGCCTGACACTTCTGTTCATTTTTATTTCTAGTGTAGCTTTTCCCTCTCACTTTATTTAATTTCTACTAACACCCTTCTTCATCTCATCATTTTTATTTCTCTATTATCATCTTTATCATCTCATCATCTTTCTCTTTTCATATCACCTTCCTTTATACTTGTTGAAAATAACACAACTGCTGATAGCTTGGTTTTCTTAGCTTGTTTGTTATCAGAGAAAAACGCCAGAGCTTGAGAATTAACTGTAATTAGTGAGTGCTGGCTGTGCCCTAACTTCGCCCCAAGGCTTTTGAATAAGTCTTTTTGACTTCGCGCCATTAGGAAAAAAATGAAGGCAGCCATTCTATTCTGTTACTGTTATGCTGTGCGTTGTGCTAGTATTTCTGAGGTTTCTTCTTTTTCTGTGGAATTATCTATTATTGTGTTATAGTAATATTCTGTGGAGTATATTCTTGGTAATCCCCAAATGCATTTTGTATTCAAGAGGTGTCAGGTTAACCTGTTAACATACTTATCGACTAATATAGTTGCCTTGCAGCCTGCAAAAATAGAAAGATGATTATTATGCTAATCGTGATATGATAAAATTATAATGAAATAATAATAATTTACTTTTCTTTCTGTTCATGCTAACAGTCTCGGAAAAAGAAATTCGACAATGGTAAGTGCGAATGTAATCTGTGTAGAATTGAGAATAATTGATTTTTTATTTCCTAAACTCCAAAATAATGTTTTTGAATAGATGAATAATAGGTTTAGATTTTTACGGCACTGATAAAATAATATAAATTTGTCATTTGCTGAAAAATTAATAATATTCTAATTTATAATATTCAACCTGTGTGTCGATTGTGGAACAGCACTCTATAAAATAGTAAATGATAATCAATAATATGTGTTTTGTGATGTGTCACTGTATTATAAACTTTAAGAATTCCATAGCCTATATCAAAAAGAACCTTTTTCAAAATTAGTGAACATTCTGCAAAGTGAAATAGAACTTCAACCTAATGAAATTAGGTTATAGACGGCCAGGTGGAACTACCTTCGGGTCTCCCCACCAATCAAAGCCATACGCTAGATAGAATAATATGTCTAGAGATAACCAAAGTTATAACGTCATCCTATATACTCTATTTTAGTTTTTACCAAATAATTTCCAAATAATAACGAAAAAAATGAATGGTTTGTCTCTTCCTACGTTTTGGAAGACTTTCTGATCTGGTGATAAATGAAGGAATGTATAGTTTGGAGTCACATTTCTTCAAAAGACTGTTTTATGGACTCAAATATTCATTTATAACATTGAATCTAATCTGTGGCGAAGCGTCATATACTTAACCGGTCATCGCCGGGTATATGTCATATAGGAAATACACCCGGCGATGACCGGTTAAGTATACCACGCTTCGCCACGGCTAATTATACGGTTTAGTATACTGAGTAATAATATGTCCGTATACTGGTGTTGCTTGAAACGCGTAGAGTTCACATTATTAAGATGCAGGCAACTTTCAAACTTTCCGGAATTAATCCGGACAACTTTGAGAATGAGACCACACGCCGCTACTGATATTAAATTATTGCCTCAGAGAGCAAGAACGCACATTTCACGTTGTGTGCTGTGCTGTGCTTTGATGCTAACTTAATAATGCTGCAGAGCATAGTTGAGCAGAGCAGTACTCAAGTTTAAAACGTACGGAAATGAATGCAACCGCACATACACGAGAGATAGTTGAGGAGTTGAATATATGGAGTTCTTCTTCATCTTCATCATCTTGCTCCTCCTTTTCGTTTCTTATTTTCCTACTATGTTCTCTTTCATTTTTTCTCGTTCTCTTCACCTCCCTCTTCTTTTTCTCTCAACCTCACTCCAATCTGCTTCAGCTATATCTCAATCCTTATCTACATTCTCTTCTTCTTCTTCTTCTTCTTCTTCTTCTTCTTCTTCTTCTTCTTCTTCTTCCTCTTCTCCTTCAACCTGAATCTAATTCTCATCTTCATCTTCATCTTCATCTTCATCTTCATCTTCATCTTCATCTTCCTTCTTCATCTTCATCTTCATCTTCATCTTCATCTTCATCTTCATCTTCATCTTCATCTTCATCTTCATCTTCATCTTCATCTTCATCTTCATCTTCATCTTCATCTTCATCTTCATCTTCATCTTCATCTTCATCTTCATCTTCATCTTCATCTTCATCTTCATCTTCATCTTCATCTTCATCTTCATCTTCCATCTTCATCTTCATCTTCATCCTGATCTTCATCCTCATCTTCCCCTTCTTTCTTTTATTCTTTATATTTCTCTTCTCAATCATCTTGTTTCTCTCCCTCTGTATCATCATCATCTTCTTCTCCTGCCTTGTTTTATTCTACCCCTTCATCTTCTTCTTCTCCTCCCCCCTGTTATTCTCACTCCTCTTCTTTTTTTCAATCTTCTTGTTCTACTGTTTTGTATTCTACTTGTTCAACTCCTATTCTCCTTCTTCTTTCACTCCGATGTTCTCTTTTATAAATTTTCTCTTCTCCTTCTTTTTACTACTTCTCCTTCTTCTCGCTTCTTCTTTTTCTTCTACAAGTTCTTTCTATCTTCATCCTCATCGCCATAGACATCTCTTTCGGTTTTGTCTTCTTCCTCTTCTTCTTCTTCTCCTTACTTTCAGGAGGAGGAGGGAGTGGAGAGTGCTCTCTCCTCTTCTCTTTGTGAGAAGTTTCTAGCCACCGCACTCAACGTGCCTCCATCATAATAATTTCAAATGCTTCACCACATCAATCACAATATGTGAGCAAGGTCACGACAAAGTTCGTAATTCGTGTGCTGGACAAAGTTTTCTGAAACTGTAAATGCACTTAAAATAAGTTACAAGTGGATTACTCAATGGCGAGAGTTCTACCTAATTTAAATAGTTTGTTTCCATTTAAAACAAAGTTGAGATAATGAGTTGGATTATAAGCTTTCAGCTTGAAGGGAAATATATTCTCAATAATTAACGATCCACATTAACGCGACCACATGCATTTCAGATCCAATTCAAATTTCAAATTTCCCGCCCACCAACCCCCCACTTACCAACCCACTTACCAACCCACTTCTTCTCCCATAAACACCTACCTACTTCCTTCCCATAACCTCAAATCTAGTTCATGTAAAATAATGTGTTCTGATAACGCAGCACAGCACTGTACAATATTGAATACATCCATCACAGGCATAGTATGGGTAGGAGTAAAAAGGTTTCAAACAGCAAGGCAATTTCTCACAAGTTTAATTTGTAATAATATTGTCATCCCACGCCTGGATAGGGAAATATTCGCTCGAAGGTGTTTTAAGGTATTTGAAGAAAGTAAGAGCAAAGCACGAAAAAGAAGAACAAGAAGAAGAAGAGAGGTGAAGGTAGAAGCAGAAGAGAATATTCTCAAGCAAAGAAGGTGTTAGATAGTACTTGTATAGCACGGCGAAGTTTCAACTTGAGTTGGATGCGTTGTAAGTAGGACTTACAAATTGTAAAGTTTCTTTTATCTCACTCTCACTCTCTCTCAACGCCTCTCTTCCTCCATCTTTGTTAATTTACAAAGATGACAATTTTATGAACGGGAGACAATTTTCAATAGAATATAAATAACCATCATATTAACACTCTCCTTCATCTCTTACTTTTTAAATTGACTCTATTTGGTTTTCTTTCTCCCTCCCTCACTCTCTCTTTGTCACACTCTCTATCATTCTCTCTCTTTTTCTCTTTCTCTTCCTCTCAATCAATCTCTCTCTTTCTTCATCACACACACTTTCATCCTCTTTATTGATCTCTCTCATTCTTCAACTTTTACACTTACCTTCATCCCTTACACTCTCCCACACTTTTTCCATTCTCTCTATCTCTCTATCTATCTATCTCTTTCTCTGACTCTTTCTTTCCTTGCGACCTGAAGAGTCTCTATTAGGGAAGTTTTGAAATGAAGAGAAAGTACGTACAAAGGATGGTTGGAGGGGGGGTTGGGATGAAAGGTTGTCGGGGTCATATGAGGAACATAAAGCTTCATTTCGTTTATAAAATTGCAAAGTTTGAAAACTTGTTATTGCACGCCCGAGGTACGGCTTCACACTCCATTCTAATCCAGTTCTGTTTGTTCACGGCACGGGGAAATGTGTAGGAGTTTTCCTGAAAAAGATAAGGAATTTTCTTCCTCCATGAAAGGAATAGGATTCTTGTCTTCGTGCAAAGAAGAAGAAAGTTAATAAAAGAAATTGGGAGAGATTGTAGTGGAGAAAAAGATGAAGAGAAGTGGGAACAGAAGGAAAAGCAATGAGAGGAGAGTGAGAGAGATAAGGTCAAGAAAATTTGGAATGAGGAACATGATCTTCTATAGAAATATTGGTTTCGGTTGTTACTGAGAAGGGTAAGGTGTTATTTAAAAAGGTATTATCAAAAATAAGAATTCAAGAGTTGTGAAATATTTTGCAAAAAATTTTTTAATATCATCAATGTTTCATGGCGAATCTGTAGTTGTCGAACAGTAGTCGAAGTTCCTTCTAGGGGTATTACATGAATCCTCTTTTAAAACTCCTTCGAAGTCTACGTTAATATTGATTTTCGAGATAGAATAAGGATCCAATATGGCTGCCTTCATATTTCACTTCATACTTGAGTAAGTCACTCACGGGAGTTTCTTACGATAAGATCGTACATAAATACTTTCCTTATTCTTCGTGAAATATGAATACAAGTCTTCAATTTGATCAGAATTCACCTCTGTCAGTAGCGAAAAGGCATACTTCAGGGTGAGGAAGAAAAGAATAGGATTGAAGAGAGGGAAGAAGAATAGGAAGAGGAGATAGAAGGGAGAAAGAAGGAGAAAAAAGAGAAGCAGAAAATCGCCTATTACTCGCCTTACAGCAACCAATAATTGAACCTTCATAACGGAGTAGGTAAAGAGCAATTCAAAATCCGCTCACCTCTTTTGCTATTATAATATGAGATCGATATCCCATCAGACAGACTCTGAAGAGAGCATTTTTCCACATTATTTTCATCTCTAGAGTGCAGGATCTCAAGGGCATCGATATGCAAAATATTAAGCTTGAAAGTAGCAGTTTACGGGATATTACTCCGGTTATCAGCACTTGAAACTTTGATAATATTCTTCTGATGCTATTTTCAGTAAGCTGCAGTCTCTACAAAGTCGTTCTCGTTCGATTTCTGAAAGATATGGATGTAATCTTGTTAATAACATTGTTTTGAACTTGTTCTAACCTTGTAATAATCTTGTTATAAACGTGAAAGCGTATCACCTTCTTGCAATATAGTGAACATTTGTTGCTCATGATCATGACTATAGCAGGATTCTTTTGAATTGTCAGAAAACAGCTGATTGATGTACGCTCGTTTACTAACGTTAAATCAGCTGTTTTCTGACAAGTTAAAAGAATCCTGCTATACTCATGATTAGTAGTTTTTTTTATCTTTGTCATAAGTATTCTCATAAGAAATTGAGTTGATTGTCTTTGTAACAACCATAAAACGGTTTTAACCTTATTATGACTTTGGAAGCGTGAAGTATTGAATAGTGTTTGGTTATGACCACTCATCAGTAGTGGTTGGTTGGGTTAAGTTATGATGACCAAGTTCCATTAAAAATTGAATTTACTCACCTATATACCTCATAACCTATGCACCAGATCAAATAAGTCTATTCAGACTTAGCTTGCATTCATTTATTATCTCTTCATTCTTATTGATTTATATAACATATTCCTCTCTGTTTTCGTAGGCACAAAGGCTTCCTGAAAGACTGTCCGAATGGACTCCTCACAGAAGAGGTAAGTAAACTGTCAATTGAATCAATCAATCATTTGTAATGTTAATTGAATACGAGTTGGGCTCATTTAAATAGTACAGAGATATTCTAGAACACAATCAAGTTTTAAACAATTCCAAATACGGTATTAAATGATAAGTAATAATGATAGTCGGAAACTGGCTACTTTAAAATCTAGAGATATAGGCCTCAATTCAATTGTAATTGTAATTTATTTATTGAAGAAGAAGGCTGGTTTTTAATTATTAGAAGTCAAATTCTGTTAATGTGAGTGCAATACCGATCCTTGACATAACAATATTATTCAATAGCTTTTTGAACGTAACAAACTATTTCATGACATAACGACGCCTTGTGATTGGCTGGAAGCAACGAACCAATGAGAAGCCAGTACGAGGAACACAAATCATCCGCCATTTTCTTCAAACACACGTCGAGAAAATGGCGGAATATAGTTTGATTTTAAAATAATTTATGTAATTTGGGAATGAACATTGTGAAATGTTTCAATACAAATACGAATTGCATTTATTTATACAGTACAAATTCGATATCAATCAATACACTATACTCTGATAATATTGACAAAATGTTTTCTGAGATTGAAGTGTAACTCACTCCCTACTACTACGATTGGCCCAGAGCTTTGGACCAATTAGAAGCGACTTAAAGAGTGGTTAATGGAATACTGTATTCCGATTGGCCAACTCAGACCAATGAAAACACGTTTTTAATTTCAATGAAAGATTTTGCTAATAATAACATAGACTAACTATCTGTCTCTGTTTAAAATCACAAAATAAGTCTAGCTTACACAATCACTAGCTAGATAGTTTGAATACTTGAAATATTATGATTCAATACTTTTTAAATTTAATATGTGAGGCCTTAAGATTTGACAAAAATGTTTTCTTTTTTCAGGGATTCATAAAAATCTACCGACAATTCTTTCCACAAGGAGATCCAACGAAGTTCGCTTCTCTCGTTTTTCGAGTATTTGACGAGAATAACGTGAGTACAATTGATTACTATAGTTCGAATAAAACTAGTTGTCCCTTGGCCTGGTGCTCAAGAACCACTCACTAGAAACATTTTTGTCAGAAAGTTTGATGTCCGAACAACTGACTATTTGATTCAATGTTAGGCTAGGCGTACACCGGTTAGTCAAGACAAGACAAGAATAGATTAGTCATGTTTAGTCACAGTACTTCACATAGTTGCTTATGAAGCAACACACACCGATTAGTCATTGCATCAGTGTGTGCTGCTTCATAAGCAACTATGTGAATTACTGTGACCAAAGGTGACTAATCTCGTCTTGTCTTGTCTTGACTAACAGGTGTACGCCTAGCCTTAGCCTTCATGACTTAATAGACAATTGGATTAGACAGATTTAACAGACAAACTCTGTGTTTATCATGTTATTGATTTTATCATGTAATTGAACCGAAAAATTAAATGAATTCATTGATTCATTTACTTGTTGCAGGACGGTTCGATAGAGTTTGAAGAATTCATCAGAGCCTTATCAGTCACGTCGAGAGGGAATCTAGATGAAAAATTACACTGTAAGTTACACTTTCGCAATTACTACTTATCAACTGTGTTATGATTCTCTTCTCTTATGATGTGATTAACATTATTCATCATTGATTCATCACTTCCAATATTCTATTCAACAATTTACATCCTCCCAGGACTGGCTCTTACCAATCTACACAAACATTTTCATGCTTATTTTCGCTTGTGTTTGACAACAGCTACTAGTCTCTTTACTCAATAGGCTAGGCGTACACCGGTTAGTCAAGACAAGACAAGACGAGATTAGTCACATTTAGTCACAGTAATTCACATAGCTGCTTATCAAGCAGCACACAATGACTAATCGGTGTGTGTTGCTTCATAAGCAACTATGTGAAGTACTGTGACTGAACGTGACTAATCTCGTCTTGTCTTGTCTTGACTAACCGGTGTACGCCTAGCCATATAGATACCCACCTTTACCACTGAACAGATTTTTTTCATATTTTTATCATTCTGATTCTCTGAGTAATCTATCACACTGATAATAATATTATTATTATTATGAAGTGAGTGATAAGTTTGGCTAACATAGTGGATATTTGATGGCGGAGGGGGGGATGTAACGGTCCTTAGCATGGAGTTGGGGAGGAGATGGGAGGTTGAGTTTGAGAGCCTCAAAAGTGGATCCTCCTTAAGGGTTAACCTCTCTCAGTTGTAACCTCACCCAGTGAGGCAAGTGTGATGATCTCGAGTTCTGCTCATCTTCTTCCTCCTCTTCCCCTTCCTCCCCATCCTCCTCCTACTCCTCCTCTCCTCCTCCTCCTACTTCTCCTACTGATCCCCTTCTTCTCTTTACATTCTTATATTAACACTTCTTCTACTGTCCTAATTGAACTTCTCCTTTTCGAGTATAGCAAAAGAATGGGATAATAAATTCATTCATTGATTGAGCCATCACTAAGACATCTCTTAAAAATATTGAATTGTCACTCAAGAATTGTACATTCATAGGAACAATCAAGTAGCTTGGTTTATCAATATGCTATACTGAGAATATTATCATTTTAAAGTATACCTGAATCAAATTCAAACAACAACTATGAAAGAAATTGAAAACAATGTAGCAAGTCCTACTGAATTTTTCAAGGGAATTGAGTAGGCCTAATACAATCGTGATACCAATGAATACAATATTTGCCGTTAAAATTCCTCATTTATCAGAATTAAATATTTATTTTATCATTTCCTTTGAATTTCCTGAGTAAAACTTGAACGACATCAATGAATATATGCCCTTACCAAAACATTCGGAATAGAAATGGGAGCTGCTTAATAAATCAAGACTCAAACAAAAACAGAAAAACATTGTGCAGGCTTTAACCCGTCTGCTGAGCTCTGGGTGAAATAATTCAGGGGGCGCAACACCATTCACACAGTTATTTATTATCATACTTTAGCGCACTCTACACTCTTTCCGGATAAACTGCAGTATTTCTATTTCATCCAACAGGTTTTATCCGACGGCCATTACAGCGCATAAATGGCCTGAAAGGCAAACATTTTTCAATTGCTAAGTCCATGAGATCCATTTTTCTGCCTCATTAGCTTCCGTTTCAGCTCGTTTATTATGCCTTATAATAATATATTATATTTAGAATATGGAGCGAATCGGGGAAATGTGGTGTCTTGGGAATGTGCTTATGCTGGGCTGTACCTAAGTGTATAATCTATCATAATAAAATGTAATCTAAATTATCGAATCCCTAATGTATAATCATGTATGTATATTGACAATTATTTTGAATCAACCTGGATTCACTATAAATGGACCAATGCATTAGTGTTTCGAATATTCGTTAGAATAGGTTTGTTCTATGAGGTAAATACTCATTTTGTTTGATGGGTTTGCAAGAAATGTAATCAAAGTAGTTTAAAATATTTTTCAAAGAACTTATTTAACAAATACTGTATGTGAATTTCAATAGGAATAGCTTCTTGACCTGTGACCGTTCAATGGAACCACGCCCAATTTTTGGACCTGAATTTGATCATTTGTAGCACCAACCTGAACAAAAATACACTGTGCATGATGATATTAAAATTCATATGATATTTCCAATCTAATTCAATCAATTTAAATCATGATTAACTAATTTCAATTGAATTTCATAATTAGATAGCCTAATTGGGATTCTGTGGTATTCAGAAAATAATTAGACTTTAACTTAAAATAATTATATTTGTATAATATTATTCAGTAACACATTATGTGCAGTAGATTTTTGCCAAAATCACGTGGCTCTGAAACCAGTTACCATGGAAACGTGAAATAACAGACACTTGTCTACTGGGCTCCGAGTGACGTCACGCCGCTAAAAATGTAGTATGGGTCTGCTTGTGAACACTACCGTGTATTTTAGTATACATGGTTATTTCTTTTAACAGTCCATTGAAATGTTGGAATCATGGAGGAAGGGACAAGAAGAAGATAGAAGAAGGTGAAGACAAAACAATATTATGAGAAGAAGGTAGTAAGGCGAAGTCGTAGAAGAGAAGGCGGAGTGAGAAGAGAAGAGGAGGATAGAGGGAAGGAATAGAATGCTAATGTGGATTGTGCTTAGGTCAGCTGCTTTGAAGTGGCTGGCTGGCAAGCATTGTTCAGTCAGGCCACACTGCAAACACAAATTTACAACTTGAACAATCCTGCTTGTCTTGTCTCTGACTATGAATCGCCGTCATTCATGCTAGTATACAGTATTCAGATTAAATGAACATTGTTTCTGTTGTAATAGCACATGAAAGTCAAAATTGATAATTTGAACTATCCTGACCAAAGAGTGGAGAAGAAGAAGAAGGAGGAGGAGGAGAAGAAGAAGAAGGAGGAGGAAGAAGAAGAAGAAGGAGGAGGAGAAGAAGAAGAAGAAGAAGAAGAAGAAGAAGAAGAAGAAGAAGAAGAAGAAGAAGAAGAAAATCCGTCATTACCAGGACTGTTAAGGAGCTGCTCACATTTCACAAAGCAGTAATTGCGCATTAAATATGGACGCCTGTTTTGCTAATGATCAAGGCTGAAGATGCACAAACAGAAGTGGGGGAGAGAAAAAAAAGAGATGATTTATAATATCATTCAATGATATTGCGAGTAATTAGATGCGGTGTAATGATGATATTATATTTCCGCAATTTATCCTGCAATATCCACTATATTTATTCCTTCATTTCATTCACATGAAACGGAGAAGTTTGAACAAGTAAATGTCCGTTCCTGGAGAAGGGTGAACAAAGATGTACAGTAGTCAGTAGTCCGTTGTTCTTCTCCTTCTCTTCCACCTCCTTCTCTTCCTTCTTCTTCTCCTCCTGCTCCTCCTACTTCTCCTGCTCCTCCTTCTTCTCCTCCATCCTTTTCTTCTCTCCCAGTAAGTTCTGTTCATTCTGTATCAGATGTCCTCATAACTAAGGAATCCATTGTATGATTCTAGGAGCTGGAAAAAAGGATATAAAATTATAAATTGAAGAACAGTATTGAACAAGTAATGTAAGCTGCTTTCTATTCTATTTTGTTGCAGGGGCGTTCAGGTTATACGACGTCGATAACGATGGTTTCATCACAAGAGATGAAATGTATAACATTGTTGACGCCATCTATCAAATGGTGGTAAGTTACCTATCCTATTCTTTTTATGCTAAACATTCATATATTTATTCATGCTGAACATAACAACTATAATTTTGTAAGCAATTATTCCGTGAGGTATTGATTGACCCAAGGGGATTGAATTGCAAACAAAATAAATAACTTTATAAATGGAAAAAATAAATTAAATAAAAACGTTTTGGAGCATTAAATTAAAGAATTTTGAAGTATGCTTCTCAAGAGATATAAGTCTCACTGAGTTTCGTGACTGGAAATCAACATTATTATTTTGATGATACAGTTATTCATAAATCAAGAATATTATTATCTCTTTACCTTGGTTTGGTTACTACACCCTTGATCCACCCTGAACATAACATCATTCTATCGAAGAGGGAAATACTGTATTATTAAAGTGTTCCATGAATCCCTATGTCCACACTTGGTCGATCTTCAGTGTTGCACTGGATGCTACCAAAGGCAATCCTACTCTAGATATTCTCCTTCTCCTCCTCCTCCTCCATGTCCTTCTTCTTTTCCTTCTCCTCCTTCTCCTATTTCTCCTCCTCTTCCTCCTCCTACTCCTCTTCCTCCTTTTTCTACTTCTACTCCTCCTCTATTGGTAGCATACTGGGCACCTCATAAAAATCGACCAAGTGTGAACATAATGGATAATCTCAAATGAAGCATGATTATTTCTTATTGAAGAATGGAATGATGATCATGTTCAATTAATTATTAGTCTTGAACGAAGCATAATAATTCTAAAAACACAATTTTCAAATTTTTCAAGTTTATAGTGTTCAACTTTGTCGCTTGCAGGGTCAACAGCCGACAGCCGAGGATGAGAACACGCCACAAAAGCGCGTCGACAAAATCTTCGATCAGATGGACAAGAATCACGACGACCGTCTCACTCTGGAGGAGTTCCGCGAGGGAAGCAAGGCCGACCCGAGGATAGTACAGGCGCTGTCATTGGGCCAGGACGCTGGCGGCGGCGGCGGACCAACCAGCGCCCTGCAAACGTAAGTGCCCCCGCCAAAGTGGGACAACTAGTTGGTAGCCAAAGTGGATCACACCAAACATTACGCGACAAGTAGTTGTGAGACAAAGTGAGACACCATAAGCCATGCGACCAGTATTTTGTAGCCAAAGTGGGACGCAACAAGTAGATGGGCGTCAAAGTGGGACACCAAGAATAACACTCCAAACTACTCTAGTTGTGTGCCAAAGTGGGACATCGCACCCTAAACCACGTAGTTGTGAGTCAGAGTTGGACACTAGCTGTGACTACCACATCAACTATTTTCGGCTGAAAATGGAGGACAAGTTATTGTAACGATTATGTTGTGTGATTGATTGATTTGATATGATATACATGGAAATGATTATAAATAGCTTGTGCTATGATTGAGATTATTGTGACCTATTGTTTAAGGTATGGCGGTTGAATGGCAATCAATTTGTTGGACAATTATGTTAATTAGGCTTGAGGTGTATAGCTTGAGCTTTGACAGTTCAATGAATTTTTCGTACAATGATTATTATAAGGTTTGAGGAATCTGAATAGGTTTAAAAGGAAATGATTGAGGATAGCTCGAGCTATAATGGGAATAATAGTATTGTTAGCTTGAAATATTACCGCTGAGTGCAATCAATTTCTAGACCTGTCCTACAGGGACGATCTTTCAGGAATGATGAGTAGATTGTTGTAGTTGTGAGTTCAGTTGAGTGATGAAATGACCTGTGTACCACGAACGTTGTAAATCATTTGAAAATACTGACCCTCAAATTCAAGAGAAGTGTTATAATACGGCTGTTATAGTGTTTTGAATTATATTTGGTAATTGAGCATGTAAATGAGTTAATGAATAAAGAATGAATTACATACCTACCATTATATGAGTTTTGCGAAATGTTCTTTCTATGGAATAGTGCAGAGAGTTCAGAGAATGATAGAAAAGTTGAATGTAAAAAGAGAAAGAATGTTGAATAGTAAATCTTGCAAAAGTACAGTGAGTGACAGAATTGTTGAATCATGATTATAGACTTTGTCCAAGGTAATTGAAATAGACATCTAGATATTATTGCATTTGAAGATAATCTGGGGCTTTCGAGAACCATACAGTATTCCTTTTTTGTGCTTTGTAAATACGTATTCTATAAGTAAATTAATATAACTACAATATTGTATGATAAATTTATCCATTGTTACTTGTATGTATGACATTTATATTTCAATGCCTTGTATACTACTACGCTAATTCGATTACAAGAGCAAATGCTTAGGTGAAAAAGCTATTCAAAAACTTTGATTAAAAAAAAAGAAATTGAATAAAAATATCAATGCTTCTTCCATTTGCCATTTTGAAAAACCAGGAAGATATACGCCTTATTGTCACGGAAAATACAATCTTTTCGAATTGATTTCTTAATTTTGTTGGAATTTTCCTGTTTAAAGCTACATTGTGATTCAAGATAATCATGAAAATTTAAATTCGAGGTAATAAAAAAATGTTTCTAGACAAAAATTGATAGAGTATGGAGTAGGGGTGATTTGAAAATAGGAGGGGAATATTTGAAAATAGTAAGGGGTATTTGAAAATGAAATTTATTTGTATTTTTAATGATATCATTGAATACAATCATAGTATATGGTTTAAAAGTCTACATTGTGGGCCTACTCATTGTAATAATATTGATGAATTTCCCATGATAAATATGGGTCTATCCTATCCCATCTGCTCTCAGATAATTAAATTCGATTCTTTGAAATTAAATACGAAACTAAAATCTCATGCTTATCATTTTTATTTATTATTTACTTTTTTAATTTGATAACTTGATTTATTTTTCCTCAGTAGATATTTCAGTTCAATTTTAATTTCAAGGACAATTTTATTTTTTCTAACTTTTTATCGTTAATGGTTATTTTAAATAAATCATAATATTTTCGACCAAGTACTTTTTTGAAGATTTATATTTGACATTTATATTTTGCCCCCTTATCTACTAAAACCGTCCTCCAGAAATCAAATCAAAATTTTGTTTCTTCTTCAAGTATTGGAAAACATTTCAAATTGGAAAACTGAATATCAATTCTTGAAGAGTTACATTTATCGACATAACTTTGTTTTCCCCTACATTCTAAACAGTCTTATGTTTTGTTCGAATGGTGAGATGTTTTATACATAAGTTAAGAAATCACTTTTATAACTACTAGATTAGTGGCGAAGCGTGGTATACTTATTTGGTCATCGCCGGGTATATTTCCTATAGGAAAATTACCTGGCGATGACCAAAAAGATATACGACGCTTCGCCACGGTTCTAGATATTCAATAATATCTTTATGAACGGTGTTTATCTGTTCATGCAGTAGTAGCTTCCTTAGTAAGGGGAAAGAATGAATTTCCAGCTTATCTGCTTCCTAATAATTATCATCAATAATTTATTACCGATTAATAATTTTGTAATACAATATTCTATGTCAGTAAATTTAATCTTTGATAACTTATTTATAAGTCAGGTATTCCGACAGAGCCTAATTTGTAGCAAGAATTAGGCAGAAATCTGACAGTTATAAATTAAAATATTGTAGATGATTTATTTGAGAATAAAATTGTTTCATGGATGCTTCATGATTACCCTAATGTCATCAAAAATATTGAAATTTCGTTTCATTAGAATCCAATCACCCACTAGGAAACGTCAGTATTATAAAGTTACAAAATAGTGTAAGATATTCTTAGCCAACATATCCTAAGTCTGAGTGTGTAGGTGTGTGTGTATGTTTCAATTTATCCTTTCAATTAATTAATACTTGTTTTATACAATGAATGTTGAGAGAGTTGAATGTAATGAGCTTGTTAAATACATCATTGATTTGAATAAGAAGTCTATAGCATCAACTAATAATTATTAATGTCATTGGTACTTTCATTTTTTTTTAATTTCTTAAATTTTCAAAATAATATACTTCTTGCTATCACTATTTGTTATATGAACTAAACCTATTCTAAATATTCATGAGAAAATTTCAAGTTACCACAGGTGCCTATTTTGGTGGGCAGTTCATTTTTGAATTGAATTTGTCAAGAAAATGTTGAATTTTAAATGATCGACACTAACAATTTATCATCTAATCAAATTTTTCTGTAGCATTTTTGCAGTGTTCTTTCAATCATAACGCGCTGGTTAGATGTTTTAGACAATTTCTAAGTGTATTAAAATATATTTGTATCAAAGTTTGAAATTGTTGAATAGTTGTTATTGTATTATACGTTGAGGGGAAAATAGAAATAGAACAATTAGCTAGAGTTTTAACCGCTTTCTATGAGAGAGCTTCAGCCTATTGTTAATTTTGATTATTACAAACATGGTATTTGTAAGGAAAAGTCTCTAGATTCGAATTAATTTCGTTTAAGAACAAATTTCTCAAGCGATTCGCAAGACAGAAACAGTAATATTATAATTGGAAGGACATATTCAATAGAACGAGCCAACCCATTCAATAAGGTTTCTATTGAATCTACATGATTACGCAAATTGTATAGTTATCACATAAAGAATCAGGTGTAGTAGGCCTAACCCATGAATAAGCAGATCATAGATCCTCTGAATAGTAATGGAATTTAGATTTCAAAAGACTTGGAAAGAAAGAATTCTTACTAATAATTTTGAACAAAAAGTGTTGAAAGTTAACAAAAAGTTATCTTCTCATAGACTCTTAGGTAATTGAAGAGTGTTTGTTCCATATAGCAGGGAGGATCTCTTGCTAAGAAACGCATATCTGAACGCAATAATGGAATACAATTATTTAATCATGGAATTATTTTCAAAAACAGAGATTTACAACAATAAATTCGCTTGTAATTATTTCCAATTCTTCAAGCATTTCAAAAGAGGGTGTGATAATAATTTCTAAACGTAATTTTTCTAACATTAGTTTTGATCGTAGACGTATAAATTTTTCACAATCTTAATAAACTAAAGGCTAAATTTTTTTGCAACACATTTTAAACTAATCACTCTAATTGATAATTAAAATATTGTAATTTTAAGCGATGAATTGTGATAATGATTGATAGCTGCTTCAGTGTTGTATGTGTCCGTGTCTATTGAAGTAATCTGCGTTTAGTCTATAAATAACTTGTACAAAATGAGGTTTTAATGAATGTGTGTATATTATGACTTATGTAAAATGAGGATTTGAGGTGAGAATATTGAAATATCCGTCCCTTACATGGGGATAGAAAAATGCCATTGCTCATGAAATAAAATTTCTATTTACTGTCACGTTTAGCCATGCCCCTGTAACATTTAATAATTTATCAGATAAAATTTTTTCAAGAAGATCCGACGTAAACTGTAGACGTGATGTGTTACAGAAAAATGAATGTTTTAGCTTAAAATTACATTGATCTTATGGGACATCAATCCAATATGGCCTTCTACCACCACTCACTCTTAATCATAAAACTTGATGTATATTTTTTGTGCGTAGTTTTTGTGCCTAAGTATACCTCTTTCTTGAAATATCCACTTCATTGATTTGCGATAATCATTTCCAATATTAACACTTTAGGTCTGAGGATCCCGTAATGGAAAAAACAACTTACTAACTATTATTTATAATTATTTATTCAGAAGTATTTTTCTGTTTCAATTTTTCTCTATTCTAAAACCTAATGGGACATTATCGGTAGCAGCTTTTTTCATACAGTAGGCTACTACCACTGTCAGATTCCGATTCTTGAAATTCAAAAATGTAACAGTTTTCAACTCCCAAAATTAGATTCTCCCCATCAACACTGACAGTAGTAAATTGACAGCAAAATTGCCTCATTGGCAATAAAATTGGAGTTTAATTGACAAGCATGAACGTAACCGCACTACCAAAGCCGTCCAATCAAATTGGATTTCATGAGAGATTATTATTCGCATTTGAATTTCCAACTCTTCTATTGCATGTCTTTCGTAGTGGACATTGTGAACAGCAATGGACTCTCCATCAAAAAATTACGAAAAAATTTCGAACTTATAGGCTAGCTCTGAATCGAATCAAAGGATCTTTGATCAATATTCCTTGTTATCATTTAGATAATAAATTTCAATCTCATTCAACTGTGAAGATTGATTTTAACAAAATTTTATCATGTTATAATTAATTCATAATTTAAGCAATTAATTAATAAATAATTGATTTTTATTTATGCGCTTTTTATTCTAATAACTGAGAACTATTGCAATGAAAACATAGATCACTAAAAATCTTTCAAATTCTTAATCTCTTGAAGGCCATTTGCATGAAAACCAAAGCAAGTTTGAAGTTATCATAAAATTTCATCACGGAACCAATGCTTGAATTGATCTTCTTAAAATGACGTCATTCTACAACGGTTAAACTGAATTGGCTTTCATGCAATCGGTCGTGAGTATTCGAAAATAGAATCATCACAATTTCAAAAATAATTTTCTAAATTTCATGCCTCAGGTTAATGGCTTGCTGGGAGAACGCAGCCACATGCTGTAATAGCAGCAGTTTATGAAAAACAAAATTGAAAAAAAATGGTATGTGATGAAACTACTAAAGAAATTATAAATTCACTAAAACATCACTCGTAGATGACAAACCTCACCAGAGATTGTTGGATTACACATTTTTTCTTGATAGAATATCTATAGCCTATTTTTAAAATTGAATTTAAAATAGATTTTTTATCAGTAGGAATATTGAACATACCACAGCTTAGTTGAAGATTAGAACACAATCTATGCTGAAAAACACGGTCGAGTTGCACAAAGGTCTTTCAAGCTTAATCTCCAATTAATCAACAATACGTATTCTTATGATTGATCGAAGATTAACTTTAATCCACTTCTGTGCAACCGGCCCACAGTAAAACAAAATAAGCTACAAGTACAGTAGTCAAAACCAGAGTAAAAAAAATCAACACACAAAAATCATGACAACATTATTAAAATAATTTATATTTAGTTTCACCTATTTCTTAATTTTTCTTAATTCCAGTTTCTGATGAACAGTCACAATACTGTATTATTTATTTTATTCCATGTTTATTTTTTCAATATAATTGTTAAGAACAGGTCCAAATAATTTCTTATTTCTTATTGTGTATTTCAAAAGATGAACATATTCACGGTATCTTCCGCTATATTATATCGTGTGGTTGTTATAATTTTCTTTAGGTTTTTTGTGTAGGCTATTTTATTATTTTTTCAGTGTAGGCGTTTGTTGAATTTTCTCTCACTATTTTTATTTTCAGGACTGCTTCATACACGAATCATATACTACACATTTTATAATGAAACACTCCATATATTTCCCAAAGTATTTTCATTTGTCCAAATATATTCCAATGATTGTTCAAGGAAAGAATCATACACGGTACCACACTTCCTATGATGAAGCACTTTATATCACTTTTAAAATATTATCATAATCATTTATTCGATCATTTTAAATGTATTATGGAAATTGTACTTATTTATGAGGTGCTTCTTATTGCAATCATTTCTACTAATCAATTTAATGTTAGGTACTTTTTACAAATAAAATACTGTATGAAACATTTTTCTGAGGTTCAAGCTTTAAAATTCAGAATCACTTGACATAATAGCTTGAATCTCTTACTGGTAATAGATTGAGGGTCACCATTGCATTAAAATGACCTGTATCAACTTTGTCTTGTAATCAAGACGCGGTAGGCTACTGATATGTTGTAGGATCATTTCATCTGAGCAGTAGATTTATTTTCCAATGCATTATAACAATAATAACTCATCCCTCATTATGCATTTTTGTTTCGTTTTCTAATATTTAGTAATTAAATCATTTTTTGAAGTTCTATTACAGGAACTTGACTGGAGCCGAGCCTAACGATAATTCGCTACCTCAAGTGTATAATTCAACTTCTAATTTATTTGATGTTTTGGATTTTCATTTCAAAACAATATTTTGTTTTAGAAAGATGGAAATTGAAATATCCCATGGTAAGTTAATTAGCTAAAACAGCACAACAAATCTGAATAGAGTATGCACAAATTCTAATAAAATATAATTCATAAATATTTATTGTACTACTTCATTACAATTTCAAAATACTTCATTGCTAATTATCGGTTATTCTTGTTTTTTCTACATCTTCTTATTTTAGCTCATTACATTTTAAATTATCATGTGCTCAACTAATTAAATTAAATTTGTACTGATTAACACCCATTATTCGTTGTATATCTGCTGCTTTTTATCTTCTTCCATTGCTTCGAGAAACTTTATTGAGATCATAGAACTTACATTCAAATAAGAACTTTAAAAGTTGCAAATTTTAATAAAATCATATAAGAAGTTTTGTAAAAAGTATTTGTAGCAATTAAAGTGCACTCAACAAGTCTCATTGATCACAATGATAAATTATTGTTTTTTAAATTATATAATAATATGTTTTGCTACTGTGTAATTTAACAAAAACAATTTATGCAACAAACCCTTAAACTACTGTAGGGTGATAATTGTAACTCTTTTAAAATCTTGAAAAAGTTTATCCCCTTTTATGGCACTATATGGCATAATGGATGTTGTTTGGTGATATTACATAACATAATATGCAATTCAAGTGAGAGTTAATTATGTTTATATAAATGATGATGTTATTGAATAAAGTTAACATTATTACTATATAGTATTACTAATTATGTAAATGTGTGAGATGATCACTCCAAGTTTTTATCGACGAAATGAATGTGATTTCTCAATAATAATAAAATTGTAAATTAATAGGTGAACATTGTTGTTGTTAATGTCATTATAATTGTTAATTGACAATTTTACTCAGCTACATGTTTGTTTGGTTGATAACATTCAAGAATTACAAGTATTATTGATAAAAATGTGCAATACATTGTTGTGAAACTACCTTTAGCTGTGTAACTGTTCTCTGTCTCAGAAAATTCAAAGATAATAAAAATAATTGGGGAAAATTAAAAAATATATCTCGGAATACTAAACCTCACACTAATGCTATTTCGAAAATATTATTCAAACTCAATTCAAGTTTATTATTGGAACAAAAGTCTCGAAAAAAAAACTAAATTTAAAATTTACATATTCCTTAATAAATAATCAATTAATTATCAGTGCGCAGTTTATGATGGAGAGTGACGTTCATAATCAGAAATCATTCCAATCTATTAGATTACAAGTATACATTAGTTTAAATTGACGTTGGTTTGATTTGACGCCTCTCCTGACCTTGTCGAATCAAGTCTTCGACACATGAGAATCAATAAATCAATAATCTTGACATGTTTATTGTGTAGTGTAGGCTACTGAATAAAGTGAGTAGCCTACAACTCAAATTTCCCATGAATGTTTTCCTGTCAGCTGAACTGAAATGGATTTGAATTCAATTGGGTAATCTTGTGGTGCTTGTGTCAATAATCAACTGAAAAAAAGTTATTGTCAACTCGTCTTATTCCTTCTTGAAATTCAATTTCGGAGGAAACGAAAAGCCGTCGGTCCCGACTGCCTAAGAACAGTCGTCATCTCTCATCATCACCCCTCTCATTACCCACGCACAAGCCTAGAGCTCATGTGGGCATCACCCTCGGAAATAAAGGGGAAGAAATGAAAAATTTGATTGTGTAAGAACAGCTTAAGAAGAAATGCTGCTACTTATTTTTGGAATTAAACGATGAATTTCAAGAAGGAATAAGTCAAGTTGATGATAACAGTTTTATTAGTTGATTATTGGCACAAAAACCACAAGATTCCCTAATTGAATTCAAATCCATTTCAGTTTAGCTGACAGGAAAAATATTCCTAGAAAATTTGATGTTAACAATTTGCGGTAAGTATTGTGTACTGTATTATCATCGTGAAGTCATACAGCTATTGGTAGTACAACAAAAATATTAAAAATATTTGAAATATTGTAAAAAAGGTGCAATGAGTCGGCAATATTTTGTTACTTTTCATGCAATAAATGATTATTATGCATTTTGCCTTAAAATCCCTTGAGTTTCATTCTCAAAACCTTTTCAATACTTTATTGGGTCACTGAAAATTTATCAAAAGAATTTTACTTTTATTGTGAATCTTGTTATTTTTCAATTGACATTCCTTTCAGTTTGTGTCTTCCTTTCCTCCTGCTCCTGCTCTTCCTCCTCCTCCTCCTCCTCCTCCTCCTTCTCCTCCTCCTCCTCCTCCTCCTCCTCCTCCTTCTCCTCCTCCTCCTCCTCCTCCTCCTCCTCCTTCTCCTACCTCCTTTTCTTCTTCAGCTTCGTGTTGTTTACTTTATCTCCTCATTTCAATATTTTTCGCGTAATTCTTTCACTTGATCTTTCTTATCTTTTAATTGATCTTTGTTTCTTCCATTTTTCTTTCAATTCTATGTCAGCTACTTCTTCTTCACTACCATCTACTTTTTCTTCTTCTTCTGTCTTCTACCATAATTATCGCCTTCTTCTTATCCGTTCTCCTCCTCGGCCTACTCCTCCTCCCCCTCCTACTCCTCATCATCCTCCTCATCCTCCTCCTCATCCTCCTCCTCCTCCTCCTCGTCCTACTTCATTCCCTATTCTTCTTCTCGTTCCATACAACTTTCTTTGATTTTTACTCTTCTACTTCTTCTCATTCTTCTTCCACATTCTTTCTCCATTTCCTTTCTTCTTTTCCTTCTTCTTCCACATTCTTTCTTCATTTTCTTTCTTCTTCTCTTCTTCTCCTTCTTCTCCTTCTTCTTCCACATTCTTTCTTCATTTTCTTCTTCTTCTTCCACATTCTTTCTCCATTTTCTTTCTTCTTCTTCTTCTTCTTCTTCTTCTTCTTCTTCCATTCTTTCTTCTTCTTCTTCTTCTTCTTCCACATTCTTTCTTCTTCTCCTTCTTCTTCTTCTTCTTCTTCTTCTTCTTCTTCTTCTTCTTCTTTCTTCTTCTTCTTCTTCTTCTTCTTCTTCTTCTTCTTCTTCTTCTTCTTCTTCTTCTTCTTCTTCTTCTTCTTCTTCTTCTTCTTCTTCTTCTTCTTCTTCTTCTTCTTCTTCTTCTTCTTCTTCTTCTTCTTCTTCTTCTTCTTCTTTTTCTTCTTCTTCTTTCTTCTTCTTCTTCTTCTTCTTCTTCTTCTTCTTCCTCCTTCTTCTTCTCTTCTTCTTCTCTTCTTCTTCTCTTTCTTCTTCTTCTTGCAATCTCTCTGCTCCTATTAGCTGAGGCAAACTTCCTTACAGCAGTGGCGTCTCGAGTATTCCTCCTATCCTATTGTTTAGCAGCTAACAAATGCGTCCTAAAGGAGCGACACTGCTGCAGCATATCACAATGCTGTTGTTACCAACAAACTCATTACATAGCCGTGTTCAAGTTATGCTCTCATCTCTGTTCAAATTCAAAGCATAAATAATGCCAACTTCCCTACTACTAACTGTTTCACTATCGCAACAATAATAATTTTACAATTTCCAACTTTGTCCCTTGCTGCCATAGAGTTGTGACTTTCAAAGTATCGTTAGTAGGTCAACTCAGTTAATTCCTGTTTTAGGATCATGGAAAGTCAGTTCTACTGAACCACATTGATCCAATTGAACCACACTTAACATGACGTTATTTTACATATAGCAGGATTCTTTTAACTTGTCAGAAAACAGCTGATTTAACGTTAGTAAACGAGCGTACATCAATCAGCTGTTTCTGACAATTTAAAAGAATCCTGCTATAGCTCAATAGGGATTTTTGCATCGACTGTGATTTTGTGCAATTGGCTGCCAGTGTTTTGTATTTATTTGAAACTGTGATACTAGGTAGAATCGGTGATCTTTTGAGTCAATAATAAAGCAGCTTCAGGGAATTATCGGCTGTTGAATTATTCCCCCACTCGAGCGCTAGTATCTCAAGTCTCGGTCCATAATTGAGCCTACAGAGTCTGCATAATCACAGTGTAGCCATTATTGATGTCACACTTTTGATTGGTTTGCTAGGACAAATCCACCATACTTTTGAAAATTCTCATGAGATTTGGATTGAAATTTGAAGCAAATCATAATTTTGTGTTGATTAATTCACTCCTTACCTACAATTTGCCTTTGCCAGTGTTAGTTTCGATCATTTACGCTTTCAAAACAATTCCAAGAGTAGAGAGACTATTTTTAATGTTCGAAAGTTATTTTTGATGTTGTTTCTCTCAAAATAAGTTCAAAAAATGCTTGAATGAATTTATGTTTGCCTGTAATTCAATATCGAAACTAAAAGAATTGGCAAAAGCATGGCGGTGGCGGGAATAAAACATTTTCCAACACATTGTTATGGACCTTTCCACACCAATGACCACACTGTGATTGTACAGTCTCCGTAATTCAAGCCACAGAGACTGTATAATAACAGTGTGGCCATTTAGCTATGTATAAATTCCGTCACAGATGAACAAATCAAAGTTAAAGTCAAAGTTACTGTGAATGGAACAGGTTTCCCTCTCAACTCTGGCATGCAAGGCTTCATGTCCCGCCGGTTGAATGACATCACGATAATATTCGCATCCTCTCTTTGACATGCTTTATCAAGTCACAGCTCCTTCCGCTCGTCCGTCGTGTAGGAAAAAGGGAGAGAGAGAGACAAAGGAAGGAAGGCAGGAATAAGAGGAAGAAGGAGACAGGTGACTTGAAGGGTTTCACTGCTCTTGAATTCATCCAATATTTTCCTCTCAATCCTCTCCTTCTTCTCCACGCTTTACTTTCCTTTCTTTTGCTTTCATTCACATTCTTCCTCTTCCCATTCTTCTACAACACTTTTTTACCACGTCTCTCTTCCTCAATCTTATCTAATCTTCTTCTTTCTAATTATCTGATTATATTTCCAATTATTACAGTATTATATTTTTCTTTATTCTAATATTATTATTCTATTTTCATCTTTTCTTCCACTTCTATTCTCTTCACTCCTTTCTCCTTCTTTTCCACAATTCCTCTTCTCGTTCAAGTTCTTTCTAGCACTCCTTATGCCTTCATCTGGTTCTTTTTATACCATCACCCTTTCCCACTAAAGTATTTTTCTTTCTTCCATGATTCTCTTCTTCTCCAATATACAATATCACTCCTGTCCTCTCCCATTTTAATTCTCTTGCTCCTCTTCCTCACTCTCTTCCTCTCAATTCCTCTCTTCACCCTCTATTTTCTCTCACTCCCTCTCACTCTTTCATCCTAATCATCATCCTTCACCGACCCCGCTAGCAATTAGAATGCGCTGACTTGTTCTGGTCATTTCAAGCACGAGCAGAACTGAGCTTCCTCGTTTTAATTGTTACACTTTACCAGCTCAGCAACCCATTATTACGGAAAGGAAGCGCATCGCTATGGAGTTCAAGGCTTGCTTCCAGCAGGTGGAATGATGATTATTAATGATGATTAAATGTTGAGAAAATCACTTCTGCTCCACTGCTATCAATTAGCTGTTATTCCCGGCTATTTTTCCCTGAACAAGGTTGTTTTGAATAATGCTCGACAAGCATAATATTCTGATAGCAGAGCAAGAGATGAATGCTTCAGAGAGATAAATTAAAAGCTGATGTCAGGATGCCTTTGCAGCAACATAGAATGAGAGAAAATACTTATTTTGCAAAGGCACTTGCGTTGAAAATGAGGTATTGTCTTTACAATTTATTCCAACATTTCACAATATTCAAAGTATATTCGAATAAATATATATTTTATATCTTACTAGATATACTTTTTAAACCGTATCGAAGCGTGGTATACTTATTTGGTCATCGCCAGACCAAGTAGGTCTATTATCCTATAGGAAATATACCCGTCAATGATCAAATAAGCATACCACGCTTCGCCACAATTTTTAAAGTATATCTGGATTTGTAACAGATCCAGCGATCACATGAAAATCATATTTATGATGATACTGAGTAATCAAGAAGTCCCTTTGCAGTGAAGTAACCTGTCAAATGGGCTTCTAACCAGAGCTCAATATATTGAAATATAATATAAAAATACACCACAAAGCTATTGTGGAGAGATTTTATAAATTATGTATGTGATCACTGATAGAAACTCACCCACTATAAAATAACAACATGTTATTGTATATTAAATGAATTATTATGCACTTTGAAAATTGTAAAAAGGTTTAATGAGGTAATTCATTGTAGGTGCCTTATGTTCATTGAACCAGCTACAGGTTCCTCCCATAGAAGAAGAATCAACCGTCTTGAAATAATGTCCTTCAATGGAACCTATTCAATGAGACCCCTATATTGATTTATTGTGAAATCTCACTGGAGTTTTGCTTGGTGCAATCCAAAATAAGACTTGGTCAATATTAGTATCCATGTAAAAATATGAGCGAAATCAGGCGTTGTTGCTAAGGAATCATTGGAAAATCAACTACATTGTCATTCTGTCGACCAGTTACACGAAATGTCAATTGAATTTAGCCGCCGTTAAATGACGTTATCGAACAATGCAATGGTGACATCGGAAACAATTCAACGAGCGAATCGGACGTCAAAGCAATGACGTCATTTTACGGTTATTATATTAAATTGAATTCTCGTACAACTAGTCGTATCCCACGATTATTTTCTGATAAAGTTCATCTCAACTCCTTAATTATACCCTGTTAATGAAGTATCAGTCAAAATTAACAGAACTGAAACCTGGTAGGTACCAGCAATGAAAATATTACCATTTCAGTACTGTCTATTTTGGCTAATAATGTAGCTCACATTAAGTATAGCAGGATTCTTTTAAATTGTCAGAAAACAGCTGATTGATGTACGCTCGTTTACTAACGTTAAATCAGCTGTTTTCTGACAAGTTAAAAGAATCCTGCTATATTATCATAGCCATCTACCTCTATCTCCATCTCTATCATCTACTAGAGATAGCCATGTATTATTGTATTGTAATGTATTATTTGTACAATATTACTGAATAAACTCCTCCAACTCACAATACGTTCAATGAAGTTCTCAAGAAGAAAAAAAAACACACAGAAAAGTAAACCTATCAAGACACAAATGCGAATAATAATGAGGGTAAAGGTAGAAGGAGCCAAGCATTTTTGAACATCGGAAAGCGAGCTATATGCAATGTAACCCAGAGACCGGCTGAATTTTCATTAGAATCTCGAAAACAAAGACCGAGCCATCTCGAGTCTGTTTGTCAGTGAGTAGGGGGGGAAGAGGGGTTGTGTGTTGAGGGTGAGGTGAGTGGGGTAGGTGGGGCGCAGCTAGAAAAGGGGTCACCCTTTCAAAAGGACCTAATTAGAGAACAAAAGTTTCTCTCGTCTCTTCCATTCACATTCATAGCATGCCGAGTGTGAAGAGAAGAAAATTCCCAACACTTCTTTCTAAAAGAACAAACAATTTTCCAAGGCTTTTGTTCGAGATTTTTCCTATTCAGTGTCTGGCGCAGGAACGACTGGAGGTGTATGCAAATAAACTGCCATTTGGTGGGCTTATCCAGTGGAAATAATTACTGAGAATTTAGAGATTTCCTCTGTAATAGCAGAATTTGGTAAGATGGGCTGGAGGTGTTTTTTGGGAGATAATGATAGAGTAGAATTGTTTAGGATGGCACCTGAATCAAATTAGCATACTGGGGGTGAACAGGAGAACATACACATGTTTGTTGGTTAAGCGCCCAAACGCACCTATACACTCTTGTCTGTTTTCACCGATTTCAAAAACATAATATCGTATTTTACTAGAAATACACTGTAATGTCAGCTGTTATGTTTTTCAAATGGACTGGACTTGTCAGCTGGACCGAAACACTCTCGCAGACCACTCACAGACTATCCTGACAGAGCTGAGCATAACATTATCTGTTACCATGAAAACATTAAATAATACGTAAATCGCCAAGCACCACATGAAATGACTCCTATTGTATCAAGATTTGCTTTATCTTTATAATTTTTCTTTATAAAGGCAATATAAGCTTGTTTCCATCAAGTGTTGAATATCAATATGGTCCCTGCAATGAGAAAATGTTTTTCAACTTTCAAGCTTCAGGCGGCTCGCACACCAGAGCAATAAGCAATATCCAACTAGCAACACGCAATATGCAATATATAATATATACCAATATATATTGTATATTGCTTATTGCCTTAGACTCGTCTTTATTACGAGTTGTATAATGTTTATCATTATGGTCCTTGCAATGGGAGACCGTATTCAACTTCAAAGCTGATAAAAACTGGGAACAACAAAAATCACTTTAACAGTGTTGACCTTTTCAACACAACAAAAGCTTCAAGATAACTGGATGCTTATCGTCGATGCAGAAAATATTCAAATTAAAAAGCTATTAAAGAGGAATAATAGGTTGAATGAATAGCGGGATCAAGTCGGTGGGATAATCCCTTAAAAGAGCACCCTGCCACCACAAGTGAGTTGAGAACCTTTTTCAGTTTTCTCTCCTTTTTTCCGGATTTTCCTTACTCTAGAAAGCGTTCAAAGTGGAAATTCTGAATGGAGACAACGCAAGCGGCGAGGCGGGAAGCTCTCTTGGGAATTGAGGTTTAGGCTGGGAGGATTCAGTTAGTTGGAGAGAGAAAAAAAAGCTGTCTAGAGTTAGAGAGAGAGAAAGAGAATGGATTTAACAGAAAGTAAGAAAGAGAAGAAGAAATAAAGGATAAAAAGAGTATAATATGACAAGAACAAGGTGGGGAGCAAATGGTTTGGAGTTGTTAAACTGTGACAGAGATGGAAGGAAGAAAGATGAAGTGAAGACAGAGAGAAAAAGCAGAGAGAGAAAGAGAATAACGGAGAAGAGAATGGTTAAAGATTGTAAGAATGGAAGATTGAGTGAGAACAGAGAAAGAAGAAAGAGAGTAAATAAGAATAGATTAAGAGAGAAAAACAAGATTAAGGAGAAACTGGACAATTAAAAAATGTTAGAAAGAGAGAAAAATCAGGGAAGGAAAGGGAGACTATGTGGAAGATAGGGAAAGTGTGAGAAGAAAAGTGTGTGAGAGAGACAAAGTATGAGACAGAGAAAAAAGAGAAAGAGGAAGGCAGAAAGAGTTTTAAAAGAGAAAGGAGGACGAGAACGGTTAGAAATTGTTAGAAAAGGAGAAAGATAGTTGAGAATGAAGGATATGGAGCATGAATAATGTGTAATAAACAAAAAAGGAGAAGGGAAGTTGGGGGAAGGGGGAAGGTTGAAGAGGGAAACAGCAGAAAACTCAAGAAGTTGAGAAAGAAAGGACCAGAATTCTGACTTATAATAAGCAAGGACATTCATACTGAGGATAAATAAGGATAGAAGTGATGGGAAAATAGTGTTTGTAAGAGAAAATGCGCTATCAAAGTATTTTATTTTGCAAATAGTATTTTTTCGTCTTAATTTTCCACGTTTTTGAAGTCCTTTATATGTCTGACTTGAATTATAGAAATGAGATAATGCCATGTACTTCTGACTGAATTTAATGAAATAAGGTGAGACGATGCACGGGTGAAGCGAACAGAACTAGTTTTCTATTTCAATAGGAGTTCTCTGAAAGGAAGAGAAAACGTAAAGAAGGGAAGAACAGAGGAAAGAGACAGAAGGACAATTCAATAACAGTGTATAAAAGGGGTGGTTTAGCTGAGAAGGTAACAAACGGCTGAATGAATATTCATGTACCGGATAGAGAAGGAAGAGAAAAGAGGATGAGAGAGAAAAGAAGAGGAAAAGAGGAGAAAAAGAGAAGAGAGAAAGAGAAAGAGAAGAGGAGAAGAGAAAGAGAAGAGTAGGAGAAGAGAAAAGAAGGTGAAAAGATGAGAAAGGGAAGAGGAAAAGAGAAAGAGAAGAGGAAAAGAGTAAGAGAAGAGAAAGAGAAGAGATGAGAAAGAGAAGACAAAGAGGAGAAAGAGAAGAGAAGAGAAGAGAAAAAGGAGAGAAAGAAAAGAGAGAGAGAAGAGAAAAAGAAGAGGAAAGAGAAGAGAAAGAAAAGAGAAAGGGAAGAGAAAGAGAAGAGAAAGTGAAGAGGAAGAGAAGAGGAAGAGAAGAGAAAGAGAAGAGTAAGAGAAACGAAAGAGAAGAGAAAGAGAAGAGAAAGAGAAGAGAAAGAGAAGAAAAAGAGAAGAGAAACAGAAGAGAAAGAGAAAAGAAAGGGAAGAGAGATAACGATATCGTGGGAGGAGAGAAAAAATTAAATAAAAGAGAGAAAAAAGAAAAGCCTCTAATAGAGTAGTTGAAGCAGCTCATGTAACCTCATAGGAAGTCTCATACGACCCCCTCACTACTTGGAAAACCCTTCAAGTTTTTTCCACGTAGCTTTTCCTGTATGAAAATGAGACCGTGGGAAGTGCTTCACGCATCATATTATTGCAGTTTGCGTTGAATACATTGTCGCTGCTCTACCCACTGTTATTCTGCCATATCCTGCTTCTACTGTTTATACTTCTTTTTGTCTCGCCATGAAATTGTCGTCCTCTTGCGGAAGAGAATGTCACTCATGGGACACTATCTTCAACCTTTCTGTTGAATGTTAGGGAAATAAAAGATGAAGTAGCAAAGTTCATCTGTGGTTCGTTATTATTATTGTAAAGAGAGGAATGTTGACAGTTTAATAAATCAATGTATTTTTAGAATAAATTTCATAGAATAATAGTCAAATTTTAGAATACGTTTTTATTTATTTTCAATATAATTATGAGTAATAGCTATCGAAGCTCAGACAAATTGTGTATTCTATAGAATGTACCTCATACAAGGTCTCAAGCTATGGTCTTTGAGTAATGGAACCTACCCGTAAGGGTCTCCCCACCAATAAAAGCCATACGATAAAAAAAAGTGCACCAATTTCTCGACCTATTTTTGGTTATAAATGTACGACCAACTAAATCAACTGTTAAAAAATTAATATTGATAAGTCAACACAATAAATACTTAGTGCACGATAATTTCAATTCACGTGATTTTTAATTTTGTAAACATGATTGATTGTAATCAATGACGATTTAGATTTTGTTGAATTTAGAGGAGATTTGACATGATAATATTCGATGAAGCAGCCACAAACTTGAAATTGAAATTCTCACCATAACATCATTATTGATTCAAATCGTTTCGTTCGACAAAATGGAGTCGTTATAATGACGTAATGGCTTCAGCCAATGAGAGCGCGTTGTGGGCGTGGACTTGTACTCGCTTGTGATTGGTCGACGTTGTAGCTCTGTCAGCTGACGTTGAAATCGGCATCTACCAATAGAAATGAAGAGATGGCGTTCCGTGAGCTTATGGCTTGATTCATCCTTTATTGTTACATTTATCATATTGCATTTGCTTACTTATTGTTATATTTTATTTTATATTTATTTGCTACATTCATCGAGTGGCATAATTATCAATTCACGGATATTCCACACAATTAGTCAAAGGCCATAGATCAAATTGTTCCTTAGGAACTGTATTTTGGAATTTTTGAGAATGAAGACAATTTGAAAGTTCTAAAACATGGATTTATTTCATGATGGATTATCATCATCCATATAAAATTTGATGTCAATCTGTTAAATTCCAACTTCCCATTATAGTATTCAACAAAGTAACATCTAGTCATCTCATCGGCTGTATTTTTCACTTGATTTGCAATAGATATAAATACAGATTGCCAATATTTTTTTCAATAACTGACTTAAAAATATACATTTTTCTATTTGAATTGTTAATTCTATTACTTACAGAAGATCACTCATTCACATTACTTACATAACTATAATCAAACTCACATAATAATAATAATAATATTGTGTCAATAATAATAAATATCTATAACTAATAATCAAACTCACATATTTGTGCCAACAGTTTTCTCGGTTGTTATACATCCAACAATCCAACAATTACACACGGATATCCAACGAATGTTGACGAAACGGTCATAACACTGATGTAGCCTAAGGCTAGGCGTACAACGGTTAGTCAAGATAAGACAAGACGAGATTAGTCTCGTTTAGTCACAGTAATTCACATTCTTGCTTATGAAGCAGCACACACCGATGCAATGACTAATCGGTGTGTATTGATTCATAAGCAACTATGTGAAGTATTGTGACTAAACGTGACTAATCTTGTCTTGTCTTGTCTTAAATAACCAGTTTACGCCTAGCCTAAGTTTCATATTCAACTAATTTCAATTTGAAAAATCAGTGTTACTGTTCTTCACCCTCTTGTTTGACGAAAATCACTAAATTACATTGCCTTAAACTCTCTCCTTTACAGTAAATGACTTACTTCTATTGTTTTACACTCTAGTTCACTGAAAAGCACTAGCTTACACGCAAAATCACCTCAAATCATCCTCAGACAAAGTTGTAAGCCTTGTCCGTTGCTTTTTATCAAGCAATGACATCAAAGATTGATGCAAATCTCTTCCATGATCCTCTCCCGATATTGTAGAGAACTTTCTCACCGGTCCAGACAAATTTGTCAGATTTTGCGTCAACTCATTCTCCTCTCTGTACTCTGACGGCCTATTTGTGCTATAAAATTCATCATTATTCACTAAATATTGTTTATTGTTATCCAATAACTCATTTCCGTTGTCTAGCAATCCAACTCCTTTGTCCAGAAGTTCATCCTGGTCTGAAAATGCATCCTTTGTTCCAAAATACTCATCTTTCGTATTCAAGAATTCTTCTTTTTTGTTTGATAATCTTTCTGTTGTTATTCCCAAAAACTTGCTAGTCAACAATCTATCATTGTCGCTCAATAACAAATTTGTGTCTGAACTTCCAACTGTGTTCCCCAATTGTGGATAAGGGCTGCCTAAAAATTCATGCTCGTTGTCCAGTAATCTACCATTATTCTCTGAAAATATGTTTTTAGCTAGAAATTCATCCTGATTCCCCGAAAATAAGCGATTGCTGCACAACATCATATCCTTGTTGTTCGAGAACTTATCTTGATCTGGTAAAATTCCATCATTTTCTTCCATTTCCTGATCTTTAGTGTCCAAAAATGCATCCTTGAAACCTCCTTTATTGTCCGAAAACCCTTGCTTATTGTCTGAAGCCCCTCCCTTATTCCCAGGCAAATCATCCTTATTTTCCACTAATCTATTACGCTCTAAGAACTCATTTTTGGACCCCAGAAACCCATCATTGTTGCCTAAAAACTCATCTTTTTTCCCCAGAAACCCGCCTTTGTTTCCCAGAAACCCAGCATCCTTGTTAAACAGCACATAATTATGAGTCCAGCAGTAGAGCTGTCTGGCACTGCATCGTGGTGTATCTACTGCCACTGTGCTGTGGAACCTGGAATAGATGTAAGTAATCATTAGAATAAATAATTAGTTAATTTAAAAAATCTTCAATCTTCATAATCATTGGATATTGCAAATTTCTTATTATTTTTGGATTGACTATCGATACATAACAATGCAGGATTTACAGAGACTGTACATCATCCGTTTTTCATTCCTCAGCTTTTCATGAATGGAGCATTAGGCTAGGCGTACACCGGTTAATCAAGACAGGACAAGACGATATTAGTCACGTTTAGTCACAGTAATTCACATAGTTGCTTATGAAGCAGCACACACCGATGCAATGACTAATCGGTGTGTGTTGCTTGTGACTAACCGGTAACTATGTGTTGCTTGTAACTATGTGTAGTACTGTGACTAAACGTGACTAATCTCGTCTTGTCTTGTCTTGACTAACCGGTGTACGCCTAGCCTCACACTAAGTTGATATTTTATGCGGTGTTTCCTATTTCCAACAAAGTCATCTTCTTCAAAAGCTGACAGCTTAGAATATCTTGGATTAGTATATTATTTGATAGAATCCAGATAGGAATGTAATAATTATTAACGATTTTCCATGGCCGTGTTTCTACTTCTTTAGATTACATCTCAGCTTATACCAGCTTATACAATAAAAACCTAACAAAAAGAGTGCTTAAGTTATGTTACGAATTGACATAGTTGATTAACATAGTTGTTTATGAAGCAACACACACTAAGCAACTTCATAAGCAACTATGTGAATTACTGTGACTAAACGTGACTAATCTTGTCTTGTCTTGTCTTGACTAACCGGTGTACGCCTAGCCTAAGCTTGCTTAGATGAATACAGCCTACATTAGACATGGAATGTTAAAATACGGCAAAATTTCATATGGATATCTTGTGTAGGGCTACCTTACCTGAGTAGTTATTCAATTGTATTATTCTAAATTTATTATCCCATTGCTATTGAAAATACATTATAATCAAATCAACTAAGATCCAAGTACTGCTTTAGAGAACTTCAATGACCAGTCATCTACCGTACCTCGAATAGTCCAGAATGTAACCGCGACCACATGTTTTAACCAATGGCACCAGACGATGTCCCCACAGGATCTCAGAAGCCGTGTAAGAGGTACGGGCCTCCGTGTCCTGACCCATGGTTTCCACAGTGCCAGCTAGAGCCACAAATATTTCGAAGGTGGCTGCAGCCAGGTCGTCGGCCGATATGTCATACAGGGGACTGGTGGAGTCTATCCGATGCACTGCTGTTAGAGGCCACAGCAGGAAGATGTTGGAACTGTGAACAGGAGTCGCAAAATCGTACAAGATCAGATCAAATCAAATACTTTATTCACTTCATATTACAGTTCATACAAAAAATATATAGTAAAGAAAAAATCAAGTGGCTGATATGTCATATAGGGGACTGGTGGAGTCTATTCGATGCACTGCTGTGAGAGGCCACAGCAGGAAGATGTTGGAACTGTGAACAGGAGTCGCAAAATCGTACAAGATCAAATCAAATCAAATACTTTATTCATATTACAGTCTATACAAAAAATATATAGCAAAGAAAAAATCAAGTGCATTCCTCATTAGCCTAAGCCTGTGTGGAGGGATGGCTCGTCTTATCACTAAACAAAGCTTATTCTTACAAAAAATAGCGAAATACATCAAGCAGGTTTTTTTTATCGTATGGCTTTAATGGTGAGGAGACCCTTACGGGTAGGTTCCACCTCGTCTCATTGCACAATTTTTTGTGCCTTTTTTTGGTGTCGGTCACCCATCCGAGAGCGGTCTTGAATGTTTGTTACTCAACTAATCAAGCAGGTATAAAGGAAAAATAGAACAAAAACATAAATTTCTAATTTACCTGCAAGATTTAGTTTAAGATGAGTGATAAATTATTCCAGTACCTACAATACTGATGATATTTTTAAATCTTGATTTGATCAATCAAACAAACAGGGAAGAGAAACAGGCGTTTGCCCGAAACTTCTTGAATTCCTGAATTTATGTGATAGAAAAAAGCAGAGTTCGTATTGGGATTCCTCAGAAAGCCAATCAGCTTGCATCAGAGAGCTCACGGAACGTACCTCTCTATTTCTATTGGTTGACGCCATTTTCAATGTTATCCACCAGCTATATCCCTCTCTATTTCTATTGGTTGACGCCATTTTTAACGTTATCCGACAGCTATATTACGTCACAAAACTTCAACCAATCACATGCGAGTACATTTAGTAGAAGTCCACGCCCACACGCGCTCTCATTGGCTATCCACGCCCACAACGAGCTCTCATTGGCTGTCGCCATTACGCCATCATCTAGACTTCAGTTTGTTGAAAGACTTCATTTGAATCGAACTGTGATGTTTTCTTGAGATTCCTTATTCTTAAAAAGATGAGTGGAATAGTCATTAGCAGTTCTTTGTAACTATTGTGTCAAATGGAGAAACTAACTATTAAAGAACAAAATGTGTGATGAATTTTTTGTCATTATTGAGATATGGAATTAACTATAGCAGTATCCTTTTAACTTGTCAGAAAACAGCTGATTTAACGTTAGTTAACTAGCGTACATCAATCAGCTGTTTTCTGACAATTTAAAAGAATCCTGCTATATTAGGCTCGAGTCCGTTCAGCTGATTCAAGTACCCGAGTTTCCTTTTAAATCTTAAATCCAATTTTTAAAATCAACTCAATAATAATATTATCACTCAAATTTCTATAATTTCAGGAGATTTATTAGTAAGAGCAATTAATTTCAAATCATGATTTGAAAGTATAAATACTTCATAGAGTTAACTAGGCCCAACCTCAGTTTTATAATCCCCTGCTCACTACAAGGCTTGCCTAGAACACTAGGGGCATTTCTTTGCTCTGTGATTGGTCCGGCTTCATTGACGCATGCGCAGATGAATTGAAGCTAGTCTGCGTTTCTCTCACCAAGTTAATAACAGTACTAAAAAATTTTGCTTACAATAGTATGTACGCATCATACCACCCAACATAACATATTATCCAAGTATCTTCGAAAAGTACCACTGTTAGTAGAAAGTAATACTATTTTATATATATTATATTATTAATTATATTATTTTTCATTTGCACTTTTAAAGTTTGTTATATTTGTTTCAAGGATAAATAAATTACTTGATTGAAAAGTACTTCTTTCAAGTTAGAGAAAGTATGGCGGCGGATTTGACCGATCTAACCAATCAGATCAATCGATCTTTGTGTCTGTGTTTTCATTCTATGAGTTAATTGTTCTCTCTTGAATAAATGAATAAAAGCGAGACATCCTATGGCCACATTGTGATTATACTGTATAGTCTCAGCAGAATTTATACACTACTTCGTATTGAGAATGAACCTTGTTGAAAATGATATCTTTTCAACTTGTCAGAAATCAGATGTTTTGGTAATAATTAAACATTGATTTCGACACAATAATCAAAAGGCTTAAAAGTCTTAAAGACCTTTAAAGTCTTTGAAAGACCTCTTTAAAGAAGACCTTTCAAAGAATAACATTTTAAAAGACCTTTTCAATAATCTGCGAGATTCAGCGTTTGTAGGTTAAGTATTGTAATCATATGCTCGTCGATCATATTTTTTCTGACAAGTTGAAAGGATCCTGCTGTACTGACCCACTAGAGTCGATAGATAGCTTGAGCGAATGCTGATAGAGAGGCAACTTCTCGCCTTCGACTGAAACTCTGTGCTGCAGCAGCCTGGCAGAGACAGTAGCTCCCAGCAGGCGCGATTTACGGCAGTCGCCCAAACGGAACATCAGACACAGGTGCCTGTCGCGCACACTGATTACTGCCTTCTGACTGTCATAAACAAAAAGAACAGTGTCAAAAATAATTAGTAATTTGAGAATAATAAGTTCAAAAATGTAAAATGGTTCTGTGATGAAAATAAAACTATAAATAACTATGGCAGGACTCTTTTAAATTGTCAGAAACAGCTGATTGATGTACGCTCGTTTACTAACGCTGAATCAGCTGTTTTCTGACAAGTTGAAAGTATAGCAGGATCCAATTATAGCAGGATCCAATTCAACTTGTCAGAAATCAGCTGTCTCAAAGAGCAATATCACAATACTTAACCTACAAATGCTGAATCTCGCAGATTATTGAAAAGGTCTTTTAAAAAATTATTCTTTGAAAGGTCTTCTTTAAAGAGGTATTTTAAAGACTTTAAAGGTCTTTAAGACTTTCAAGCCTTTTGATTATTGTGTCGAAATCACTGTTTAATTATTACTGGATCAGCTGATTTATGACAAGTTAATTGGCTCCTGCTATAACTTGTCAGAAATCAGCTGATCCAGTAATAATTAAACAGTGATTTCGACACAATAATCAAAAGGCTTGAAAGTCTTAAAGACCTTTAAAGTCTTTAAAAGACCTTTTTAAAGAAGACCTTTCAAAGAATAACTTTTTAAAAGACATTTTCAATAATCTGCGAGATTCAGCATTTGTAGGTTAAGTATTGTGATATTGCTCTTTGAAACAGCTGATTTCTGACAAGTTGAATTGGATCCTGCTATAAATAACTATATAGCAGGATTCTTTCAAATTGTCAGAAACAGCTGATTGATGTACGCTAGTTCACTAACGTTGAACAGCTGTTTTCTGACAAGTTAAAAGTATAGCAGGATCCAATTAACTTGTCAGAAATCAGATGATCCAGTAATAATTAAACAGTGATTCCGAAGCAATAATCAAAAGACTTGAAGTCTTAAAGACCTTTATAGTCTTTAAAAGACTTTTTTAAAGAATAATCTGCGAGATTCAGCAATTGTAGGTTAAGTATTGTGATCATATGCTCGTCGATCATATGTTTTATGACAAGTTAAATGGATCCTGCTATACTAACGTTAAATCAGCTGTTTTCTGACAAGTTAAAAGTATCCTGCTATACAAAATATTGTCTACATCATCTTTCTGTCTCGCATTCTGATCACTGAGGTAGACAAACTGAAAAGTGAGAAAAATGAGTGAATAAGTTGAGAAAAGTAAGGAGTTTCTTTGTAATAAACTGTTTAAAAAATGTAAATGGTTCTATGAAGAAATAAAAACACAAAATACATGAATGAATTGCTGCTGTATCAAAAGTTATGGACCAATTTGTGGATTTTAATGAGCATTAACGAATTAAGGGCGCCATCTTTCCTATGTAATTTTCAAAAAAATAGTCAAGTGTTTTGGAGTTTTACGAACGTATTCTCAAATAATATGGGGTTATTTGCTTAGTATTTTGGTGTAAGTAAGATAAATGTATGATTAAAATGAACTTTCTTATAATACTTTGAAAAACATGCGTTCTTTATGCGCCACTCTGTGTTTTATTGGTTCAACTCTCATTAAAATAAGTTTTTCCACAGAAAAGAAGAGAAAGATTTGTGATTTGAAAGATTCTCTTCTTTTCTGTGGTTTTTCTTAGCTTTTTCAACTCCATGGATAGAGCCAACGTCGACCTTGTATAGAGTCAGCCGTAATAGAGCCTACTTGTTTCGTTTTTGATAGATGAATATTTTCATCAGACAAGCACTTCTCACAAATGATGAGTTGACAAAAACCAAACCAATCCAAGTGTCTTACGATATAAATGAATAAAACAATCAATAAATCGAGGCTCACCTGAACATGATAGCCTGTTGACGCATCTTTGGACGAGCAAACTTGGCGAATATAATGCCAGACATGGACAATTGCAAGAGGGCTCCGAAAATGCTCTGAAACCCGACCAGGAACATTGCATCGGGACACTCAGTGGTGGGGGACCTCGTGCCGTACCCTGACGAGTACTGTGTCTCCATTGAGAACATGAAGCACGAAATGAAATCGTCCATCATTGTAATGCACGGCTCCCTGCAATCAAAACAGAGTTGGTGCAAATAGAAATTAGAGTATCTAGATATCATTCTGTGGCGAAGCGTGGTATACTCATTTGTCATCGCCGGCGATTACCAAATAAGTATACCACGCTTCGCCACTAATATCATTATACACTACATATTATTATATCACAGAAGTTAGTAATAGTAATAATGAGTCAAATAGTAATGTCATTTACTGCCATTATTTATAGTAATAAATCTCTATCGATGATGTAAATATCTTGATATGATCACCTTAGAAATCTCTTCCCCACTACTCTCACCTGGAAACTTGACATCGAAAAGCAACTCATCGCTCGGCAACTCAGCAATGCAGCAGTTGCTTGTCATACTCACAGCCGCTACTCTAGTTGCCAGAGTTGCTGTTCGACTACTATCACAATATTCTCAAAAAGTAAATATTTTGAGAATTTTATAACTTATCTTCGATATTTTATAAGTTGAAGTGACCAAAAAATGAAGAAATACACCATCTTTTTATCATCATTTTAAAGCAAATAATCCTACTTTTCCAGTTTTATGTGGTTAGAATATCATCTAACCTCACTCTTCTGTACATAGAATCTGTCCACAAATCGCTCGGCGACCAGCTGTCAGATCGAAGAGCAACTCAGTTGCGCGGCAATGTCACATAGGCGATATCGCCTAGTCTGAGCGTCGTCATTTGAAAACACATGCTGCGTCGCTGAGTCGCCGAGCGATGAGTTGCTTTTCGATGTGGAAGTTTCCAGGTGTGAGTAGTGCCTAAGTGTTAGGTATATCAGTAAGTGTCTTGAGTATACGAGTCCTATGTTAGGTGATACTATATAATGGTTTGAAATTACTGTTTCTATTCTCTGTCTTCCTTCGCTTATCAACCAATTTCGATTGATTCATATTACTGAATTTTGCCTAGCTATAAATCTACACAGCTTCGAATTGAACATCTCAAATACTGTACTTTATGGAAATAATGTTCAATATTGATGGTAAGTTGGGCAACTGACTAAAGCCAACTCACTTGGTAGGGTCATGAAACTCGTTTTGGCCTCTCAGATCTCCATGGCCGAACGCCACCGCCCAGTAGAGTGCAGCGAATAGCAGCCAGGAGAGGAGGAAACTGGTGAAGAAGAGGAGCAGCAGCGTTCTCCACCGGCACTCCATCATGAAAGTGAACACGTCCTGCGTGATCGAGGTGAGACCGGCCAGAGGCACGTTGCTGTTGAACGCATTCGTGTAGCCGTCTTTCAGTATGGCGCGACGTCTCATTCTAGAAGCAATGAGCAGACGGAAATTTGAAAATCATATAATGATTAACTCATTGATAGATAGATAAAATCAATTGAAATTTATTTGCCATAAAATAGCAAAACATATGGACAAAATCATAGCCCCCTTTTTAAACTACATGGCCGCGGCCTTCAATGTGACAACGTCGCTGCATCGGCTTGCATGAGCAATGCAAATCGGTCATGTGTTTTATAAGTCATGTGTTTGTAGTGTTTTTTATAAGTATAATGAAACCAGCCGGGACTGCGAGGTTGTCACATTGAAGGCCGCGGCCATGTAGGGGCTATGACAAAATACATAAGGTAAAAATTGAATATCTATTATATTAAAAAACCTTTTGGCGCATTCCTTTCTACTTTGCTTTCACCACTGCGAGATTTGATGTGATCTCTAGAGGAAACTTACACTGATACAAGTCTGTTGCAATGATACTTCAATCCCAAGCGATACAGTACTGTGCAAGCAGGCGGCGCTTTGCGCTGCACTGAGTAAACTCGTAATAATTATATAAAGTGTTCCTAAGTATGATATTAAAGATTATCGAGTACAGTTTGAAAAGTTTCTATGTAAGTTTATTCATTGACAAACTCATAGTCATAACTCATAGAATGATACCAATAATAACTGATGGATGAATAATAACTAATAACTTATTAAATAAATAGTCAGCTATTTACCATACAATGATGAATGGCCGAAAGGAAATTTGAAAGTCATAAAATGATCATCGACTTCCTTGGAGAAATTTCAAAGCAATATAGTTGGCCAAGGTGTTGTTTGATGAACTAAGTCTCTATGTCCACACTTGGTCGATTTAGTGTGCTGCACAGCCTGCGGCTAATACTCAAGCAGTTAGCTGATACTAATTATGCAGCTTACCCGAGTCGCACACGAAATCAACCAGTGTAGACATAGAGATGAAGACAGAACTATTGAACGTATTTGCGTAGCCATCTTTCAGTAAGGCTAGGCGTACACCGGTTAGTCAAGACAAGACAAGACGAGATTAGTCACAGTACTTCACAAAGTTGCTTATGAAGCAACACACACCGATTAGTCATTGCATCAGTGTGTGCTGCTTCATAAACAACTATGTGAATTACTGTGACTAATCTCGTCTTGTCTTGACTAACCGGTGTACGTCTAGCCTAATAAGGCTCATTTCAGGAATGGAGTTTTATCTTCCTACAACTGAATGTACAGTTCAACTAGAGAAGATAACAAACGTTTGTCTCGAAAGGTTAGTGGGTTAGCAGCATAGAGAGCCCTTAGCACATAGTGTCGAGGCTAACGTTTGTCGATGCTACTGTGGCCACCCGATTTAATCTAGGACTTAGCTAAATCCCGAGCTCATGAACCGGCCCTCAATCTTGATTCACTGCACTGATATGAAAGAAGCCTTATACCAGCCATATAAGAAGCCTCAAATGATAAATGTATGAAGTTGATGTGATTCCAGTATTATTTTGGAGGAGAAGAATTTATTGTTCATTTATAAAAATCAAATGTTTCTATTAAAGGTAAAACTACATTATGGAGTAATATTCTACAGAATTTCTATTAATAAAATTAACACTTGCATCAGAGATATTGTGGAACTTCTCCATAGTAGATAAGAATGAAAAACGACAAAATCGTTCTTCTTTCTTACCTACTATGTTTCTATTTGGTAGTACTATGATGTTTTCTTGAAATGAAATTAAAAAAATGTAATAATAATAAATTGTTTTTGTTCTTAGTGAGTACATACCTTGGATTTCCATCATAGTCGCCATTATTTGTAAGATGTATTTTCTCACTAACAATAGCAGGCAGTGCTTCATCTGACGAAGAACTCACATAGTTACGTCCTTCTTCTTCTCCTCCTCCAGTAAATTGCTGAGATTCCATTCCCCTATTGGCTACTGAAGACTTTTTAACAAAGGATAAATGGGGAATTAATATTCGAAACTAAGCTTCCTCCAATTAAGTTGGGCTAATTGGGATCAGTTCGACCCCAAGAGAAATGGGACATAGGCTCAGGAGAAGAAGAAGAAGTTTCCTCCAATTACGTGTAAAGAGTGTACATAAAACCATAAGTACAAGACTATCTACTATTAAAAATTGTATATATTGTCTATAAAATTTCACTGTAAAATATGCAATCCATTTTATGTAAACCAGTTGAACAAATAAATCATATTATTTTTCGGTTAGCCTACTACATTCGATTGATCAATTTCCTCGACTAACTAATTTACAAGAAAATGAGTGTGGGAATGTTTTAAAATAAGAGCAGGAAAAGAATTATACAGTATAATCATATAATGATAAATATTAATGACATAATGATGACTATAATATGTAATGATTATGTATTTTGTTTGATGAAATAATAATGAATATGAAATAAGCCTATTATCATGAATATTATGATAAACAATAATGTTAGTTGATAGAATTAGAAGAGCTCTGTTCCAATCACTGTCTACTGTCAAGAGAAAACGGGAACATAAATGATGAAATAAAATAATACAAGGAAGAATAGAAATATACAGTTTGAGTACAAAAATGTTCATCATTAAGGTGAAGAAGTGTTGAAATCGATGATATTAACACAAAAATTTGATAGGAAAATTATACCTAATTGATAACTTACTGTTCTCATTAGTGTAAAAATATAATTATTAAAATATACCTGGTTTATGATTCTATCATCTTGAGCTCACTCCCAGAAAACATCTAAACCTGTCTGCTATGCCGAAAGATTAAACAAGATTTTCACATTTTTATAGCAACCATAAAATTTATCATCTCAGAAACAAAGAAGGTGCACTAAAACTGTTCTGATACAGTGACTTCTTCAACAGCGATTATCTTTTTATTATACGTTGGATAAAACATCAACAATGGCGTTAGATAAGAGATGAAAAGTGCAATGTTTACAACCTTTTCATTTTCAGAACCTTTGAGAGATTGTTTATTTTGAATTATGATTATTTATCTCTCATGAAAACCTTATTTATGTGGCAATGAAATCTTATAATTATCTCACGCCTTCTATTAAACAGTAGAAAATGCATGTTTGAAGAGTTGATTAAATGCTCTATTTTTAAAATTATTAATGTACTTGACTGGATTATTTTCTCAAAAGAAATCTCCAGAAAATTGATTGTTTTGACATATAACGATAAACGTTTGTAATGTTATTCCTCCCTCTATCAAACAGTTAAAGTGTCACTTTCAAGAGGATTGAAATATTGACAAAAAAGTTGACAAGAAATTTCTATGGATATATGAAATTAATAATTTATCCCATAATACTGTAATTTTGAACCATAATAACTTATTTCAAACACGATTTTGTAATTTGAAGGTGATAATGTGGTACAGGTTCTAGACAGCAAATAAAAATAAAATATGTTTGTTGTTGAAAATATCTTATTGTGCTGTAGGTATTGGTTAATTCTGTATAAACTAATAGGATAATGATATTCTCTATTGAAATAGGCTAATTGGCTTTATTGTATACGTATTGAATTGAATTGGTTTTATTCTCTGCATGAACATAACAGGTATGTACCACAGTCAATATACAATTTTAAATGAACAATAACAATTTATGAGTCACAACAGAATTATCAAATTATTATCCATCAATTGAAATTATCAAATTAATTAATAATTTAGTAGTCTATAAATTATTAATCTTAATTTATGAAAGTCCATAACAAAAAATTAGTAGTCTATTTTATTATTACTCTCAATATAGAATTACATTATAAAAAATAAAAAAAATGTTTTCTACTGTCCTTTCTTGAACTTCAGTGCACTTCCTAGAACCCAGTTCAATTATTATTGTGGGGAAATAACCTAATAATATTTGCATTGTAGATGTAGAGCGATGCTACTTTATTAGACAATTTCTTCCAAATTCTCTCATTCACTCTGTCTCACACACACACTCCCACTCTATCTTTCTCTCTCCTTGAACTCCTTACTTCTTTTTTATTTCTTCTTCTCCATCACTTTCGGAAGCTCAGTTGCATTGGAAGCAAAAACCCCACTAAAAAGCGGTTATCTTCAATTAACTCGCAGATTGCTTGTAAAGAATCTTTTGGAGAATTAACATGCCGACTCATGTAGGCTGACTATGTTGCGTGTCAATTCATTACTTGATAAAAACATCAATGAGAACATTAGCCTACTGTTAAAAATGTGCATTCACCGAAGTTGAGTTTCCAACATTATTGAAAAAAGCATTCATTATTCTAGAACATGAATAATGTTCAATATTCAATTTCTAAATAATGATGATAGGTGGTTTATTCTGCTAAGGCACCTGGGTTAAAATGAACTATTATTATCGCAACTTCCAACAATGTTTCAAGTGTTTTAGAATTCATCCTCTACAATAAGAAAATGACTGCATCAAAGTGGGTGAATTCTCATAGGCCTACACTGTTGTAAGCTGTAATGAGATAATTAAAAATATTGTCTTATCACCCATGCAGTATTTTGTTGTTATATCTTGCTTAATTCTCTATGTATTTGTAAAGCTCTTTTTTCAAATACTTTTTCATGAATATAGACTTCTAATGAAAATGATCATCGATAAAATTTGTAGAACAAATATCCATGTTGTAAGATCTTTCCAAAATGGAAAAAACTTTTTGAAATTGTCAAACTTCACTTTTATTTTGATAAACACAATGTTTACACCAGGACCATGGTTTCATTAGATCTCTCTAATAACCTTGATACAGTACAGCTGAGGATGTGTTAAGTATAACAAGAAACCATGATCCTGGAGTAAACATTGTGTTTATTAAAATAAAAGTAGAGTTTAACAATTTCAAAAAGTTTTTTCTAAAATGATTATCATTCACTTTAACGTCTGTAATGGGGGTTTGTTTTGATTTATAAGAAATTTGGTAATGAATTTGATAATGAACTATTTTTAAACAAAGCATGTAACAAACTATTATTCTACTCATCAAGGATTCAATGTGCATTTCTCTAGCCACGTTCCATATTTATTCAACACTCATAGAATAGAGAACCCTATTAAGATACCTTATCAAGTTTATCTTCAAATCTCGTATTGATTATTATTTTGGAACAGCTATGACATTTTAAATTGTATTCCTCAATCCACAGGAAGGCACGCTCTAAAATTATAGAACGATACTTACATAAATAATTTTTCCAGTTTAATTAATAGAATACCGGTAGACTAGAATTTGAAGCTTGAAAAAATTCAGTCTCTTAATAACAACACATAATTACTCACCCTACTAAACCTTCCAGCTTGAAATACAATTTTAAATTTTCGTGGTTTTTTATTAATCCAATGTTTCGTACACCCTCTAACATATAGTCTACATAACAACAAAGCCTCACACACTGAACTCCTCAACTTTGCCATTCGCAAAATATCCCTCTTCATCCTATCTGGTTAGCCTTTTCCACAAATAAATAATCATACAGTATAATAGTCAAAGATTTTTGCTACAATAATTAGCAATTAATATTATATCATATAACGAGGCAATTTCAATACCATGAACCTGGGAAAACCAATGTTTTTATATCATATCACTATATGTCATTCCCTCCAGCTTTCAATAAAAGATTTGAGATCGTACAATAATTAGTAAAAGTACAGGTATCACAGTAGGCCTACATTTCGAATGAACAAAATTTTGTTTCAACATTTCTATTTGAGTGAGGTGTTTCTTGAAGAAGTATTTATATTGTACTAGTCAGTGCAAACTTACTTTAACATAGTTATAAATTAATAAATAACATAATAAAAATACATTGGTTTTAACAGTGTTAAATGGAAATCAAATTATCCTCTTTATGATATAATATTACCTCATCATTGTAGCATTGACTATTATAATATTGTATGATCATTTATTTATAACTATGCGCCTCATTTCAGAGCCCTATTTGAACTATAAGTGATAAAAACAGATCAGTCAGGAAGATTTCATTATTTTCATCCCCTCTGTTGAAAATCAATTGAAATAAAGCTATTAATTCATCTGGGAACTGGTTAAATAGTATCTATATGAATAGCAATTAAAAACAATAACACACCTACAACTAATCCTTGTTAAATATATAAATATGAGAATGTTCACATTGATGCAATACTTTCAATTATTTATCATAGTTCATACTATTGACGAATTAGAAGTATCAAGGATTCTCCCCTTGAAAAAAACCATTGAGAATCAAATCTGTGTTGAAGGAAAAATGATGAAATATTAATTAAATTCCAATATCAATTATTATAGGAATATTGATTATATAAAATCAATGGAAAATAATAATATTATACTCACGTTTCTTCATCTCGCATGGAAATATAATCGACAAGTTAACAATAATAGTAATCAAATCATTATTATTATCAAGAAATTATTTGGTACTATCACTGAATCCATTGAAGAGGACGCACTTTCATTCATTCATAACCACGAGTTGAATAATTCACACATTGCCTATATCTATATACTGTACAGTAGAAGAAGTTGTAAGTCAGAAGTCTTCTAACTTACTGCTTACAGTACTAACATGATAATAGTTGGTAGAGAGTAGTGTGAGTAGGAGGAAGTTCATTCTTCTCGCTCCTTCTACTTCCCCTCCTTCTTATAATATTTCTTCTTCTTCTTTCTTCTTCTTCTTCTTCTTCTCTTCTTCTTCTCTTCTTCTTCTTCTTCTTCTTCTTCTTCTTCTTCTTCTTCTTCTTCTTTCTTCTTCTTTCCTTGTTCTTCTTCCTCCTCCTCCTCAAATTAGCAATTATCAAGAAATTGTCCTTTCCTGTTTTTTTACTGTTTAAACTGAAATAGAATTGAATCAGTTCTCTAGTTTTTGCAAAATTTCAACATAACGGTAGCTCATAGAACAAATATGATACATTAAAATTGTAGAGCGAGATATTATCTACAAACAATGTTCTGTGAAAATTTCGATGAAAATCAAGCATTAAGCAGTAATTTTGAATTAAAGAAATGCATGCTCCATTTCAAAAACTTTTACTTCTTAGCTGCTCACTTCTCACGTACTCAGCCCTACAGAATGTACAGAAGTTGATGGCTGTATTGCAAAAGAGAACGCCAGCGCTACCTGTTGATAGAAATTAAAACTAATTTGACATTGATTTGGTTTTTTGTGAATTGTGCGCTAACCGTTCATTATATCGGAGAATCTTGAAGACAAAAGTTGTAGACAATAAAATAAACTACAATTTATTCCCCAACAAGTTTTCGATAGTTCTAGTCATTGAGTCATAATTTGAGAAAAACCAGACGAATCGTCTTCACACGTTGCTGTTTTTGAGCTGTTTTTTCAATATAACACAGTCATTATCAAATATTAAGAAATCAATGTTGCACAGTTTTATGGAAAAAACTATAGTCTACAAAAAAGGTCTCTTGCATTTTTTCGATTAAATCAACCATAAGGTCACAATTTACAAATATAGCCAACAATATTACAATAACAGCCAATAATTTCAATGATGCGACGAGAAAGCTTACAAGCTGACGGGAGTGTATTGTTGAATCTGATAGACGAACGCTCCTTCCACCTAGCGATAGAAATATGTACTAGGACTCTCATCGAATATACTCAAGCACTATCTAGCGGCAGAAAATGAACTAATCTGAAAACCTCTGCTCCTACCGCGAGATACAAAATCGTTTCTTGCCTAATTTCAGTGATTGCCATTCGAATTTTATAATTTGTAAAGGGAATATAGACGTTTCTGAGCCAAAAAGTGTTGAGTATTCCAATATCCGAAGCTAGAATACCCTAAACTAAACTATCATGAGAATAATTTGAAATTCATTAGCATGAGAATCATCAAAACGTATCATACCGTACTTTACCGGTGACAACAAAAAGACTCCCACTGTATTATTTTTTGCGCTCAATGGCTTTTACTCAGTTGCAAAGTCAGTAATAAGACCGATGATCATAGTCATTATACTATTACTATAATTATTTTTTATTCAGAGTTATTTATTTTTTTAAATGTTACATAACTATTGACGACAAAATCAAGACAAATCTTTAACAATGTGTTCTTCACTCTTCTGTTGAAAAAGATTGCTGATATTATGATCGCATCCAAGAATAATAAGAGGAAATCAAGTAGTCATTCTATCAAGCTTTCATTCTATCAGTAGTTCATTCTGTAAGTAGTCATTCTATCATTCTTTCATTCTATTGAATCAAATAACATTAATCACATCCAATTATTATGAGAATAATCATTATAGAACGGTTAATTTTAAGGAGGCTACAGACATCTTCAAAAACCCTTGTTGTTATCCTCCAGGTTCGGTGCTGCATGTTTTAAAAAAATTACAAAAACCAAACAATGATACAGCAGGAAAATACTATTCAAAATAGACCCTGATTACATTATTTTTGGTTTTGTAAAGGAAAAGTTGACTGAAGCTTTCTTGTCTTATAAAATACTGAATCATAATTTTAGAAAAAACTTAATCTCCTATGAAATTTGCTGTTTCATTTGAATAAATGGTCTTCCATTATTTATTATCCACATACCCTGTTGATCAAACATCTATCTTTTTCAAATATAGTGGAAGGTGAATAGGTAACTATCATTTAATATTTCTATGATAACGGGTGATGTTCAGTTGATTTTTTTCACATAAATATTGTATACTTGAAAAATAAATTAACAGAAGATCACCCGTTAGCATAGAATAATATTGAGTGTTAATTTTTTATTCGCCATCAGCTAAATTGAATGAATATTATACCTATACCACTCCAGAGACCAATGCTCGATTTTGACTAAAATCCCAAGAATCTTGATTAGTAGAGAATAAAAATGTTGATGAATATTCTAATACATAATATTTTCTTGGAATAATAGTAATAATATATCAAACAGTAATAACTTGAAGTCTCAGTTCCTCGTTTACCGTAACTCAGATTCTCATGTTTCTTAGTTTCAATGATTCTCATGATTTTTATGAATGTTTAGGCATTAATAATCACTTATAGTTGGGTTTAAAATGAATTATTCATTCAGAACAGTCTAGATTCTTATACAATTGATTATAGCGGTATATAACGTTATATAGCGTTTATAACGGTTTCCCGTTATAAACAAATTTCTGAGTCGAATGGTCTTGACACGATGCTGCCTTTGAGTTGTTTTTTTAATTAAAACAATCATTATTGTTTAATATATGAAGGAATAAATCCTGCGTTAGTTTCAGAGATAAAATGGTTAGTTTATTCATAGAAAAACTATAGTCTACAAAGAAGGTATTTTGTAGAATTTCTATTGAAGCGTATTGCACGAGTAAACGCTATTGCAGTTTAAATAGAAACGCTTCAAAAATAAATTTTTACTGAAACACACAATTTGTTCAGAAATGTTGTGGAACTTCTCCATATTCGGTGAAAGAATAAAAACAAAATTTTGTCTATTCCACAGTATTTATTGATTAAAAAACCATACTCGAGTTTCAATGCTCACGGCATCATCTTCAGTGGTTGAGCCTAAACTGAAATTTGTACTGTATTATTTTGCAAGCTACTCAACCCCAAGGTTATTAGAGTAATAACCTTTCTAATATCCTTGACTCAACCACAGATAATGTAAATCATGATTTACATTATCTGTGACTCAACCCTGCAGTTTACGGCACCGAAAGGCAACGCCCGCTATGTAGGCTAGGTAGGCGCAGTGTCTCTCAAGTCAGTTCACTTCCCGCCGCTAGATAGTGCTTCCATGCAGCTAGTTAGTTGTCTAGGGCAAATTCCTACCGCTAGGTTGCAGGAGTAGTCGAGATCCGAATTATCATCTTCCAAATTCAACTTGCTGACGAGTTATTCCAGTCAAATATTGTAGTTTTGATAAGAAAGTGGTGCTTTATTTTGTTTTTGATGGAATGCAATTTTCCATTGATTATTCTTCCTGTTGCTCTGTAACTTTTCTCAGTACTTTCCATAGTTCTGTAATTTTCCGTTGTTAGTTTTTCTGAGGCTCTGTGTAAATTTCCATCAGTACTTTTCCCTAGTTCTGTAAATTTCCATTATTTGTTTTGTTGCTCTGTAAATTTCCATCAGTATTTTTCCATCTTTTTTTAATTATTTGTAACTTTCCACTTTTTCCTAGCTCTAATTTTTCGTCAGTATTTTTCCATAGTTCTGTAATTTTCCATTGTTATTATTTCGTTGCTCTGTGTAAATTTCCATCAGTATTTTTCCATAGTACTGTAACTTTCCATTATTATTTTTGTTTTTGTACCTCTGTGTAAATTTCCATCGGTATTTTTCCGTGTTTTTTTAATTATTTGTAATTTTCCGTTTTTTCCTAGCTCTAATTTTTCGTCAGTATTTTTCCGTAGTTCTGTAATTTTCCGTTGTTATTTGTTTTCTTAGCTCTATAATTATATTTCCCATCAGTATTTTTTTTTTGCTAGGGATGATGCCCACATAAGCTCTAAGCTTGTGCGTGGGTAATGGGAAGGATGATGATGAGAGATGAATGGACCTACAGCTTTAGGTGGGTTCCGAACCATCGGGAAGCGATTTTGAAGCTCATAAATTTTTGCATTTAGAGGAGCCGGTAACCGTTACAACAGGAGTATTTTTCCTTATTGTCATTGACACATTCATCTACTTTCTGAAAAAGTTTGCAAAACTATTTTATTTACAAATATGTTGGAAATTAAATGGGAACACTATTCACAAAGGAAGCCAGATTTTCAAGGAATTATCGTTGGATTCACAAAAAGCATTATAAGGATTGAATTTTAGTAAAAACACATTCCAACTGTTTCAATTAATTTTATTGTCCAATACCCATTTCAAACGGAACATCACTTGAACAATGAAAGGAAGACTATAGGTAAAATGTATGATTTAAAATATAACATCTATTATAAATATTTTGATGAATAAATAATTACACTTCAATCTAATACAACATAGTAATACGGTAAGTTTAACATTGCACACGATCAGTAATTGAGCATTCGTTCAATCAATTTATGATTAAAACTATATTGAAATTATTAAAACTAGGTATAGTTTATTTACATGAAATAGTGTATTGCTTACTGAGAATTGTTTTACAATAAAACCGGTTCCATATTCCGATTTGATATTCATTATCCAAAGTTTTCAATTATTTTTTAGACATTTTGTAGTCAATAATTGATTTCAACTGCCGACTGAAATCTAATCTCAATTCAAATTGAAAGAATAAACAATATTACGGTACCTAATGTACAAATAAAGAAAAACATTACCAATTAATTTTGGTTTATGAGGTAAATATTGTTGTGGGTGGCAAGTTATCAATAAAATGATTATTCGAAATAGAAAATTTCAGTTATCATATGTATTGATGTACAAAGCTTTTGTTTAGTTATTGTTCAGAGCGTATTGGATCTCCATAAGATGGAGACTTATACATTATTACTTATTATAGATATGCATGAAATGAAATAATAATCATAACCTAGAAAAATTTACTATGAATTGAGTAAGTACTCCTAAGAAACACCATTAATATGATAATTAAACCGTAAACTATCAATATCGAGGAACATTCTAAATGAAAAATAATGAGAAAAGGAAAAAAATTTGGAAGAAATATGTAAAGGAAAAGATTATGATTATTCAAATGTGTTACAACTCAAAGTTGTTGAAGTTGAAGTTCACTTATTTTGTTAGAATACAAGATTCTATCTAATCTTGGATTAAAATTTAGACAAGGAGAATGGTATTAAAAAATAATCATGCTAATTTTATTGAACTAATAATCAATATTGTCATCTATTTTAATAAATAATTGGTTGATATCTATTATTATTTACTCTATTGTAGTGGCCCACAAAATTGGGACAAAAAGTCATGAATTTCAACCTGTAATGTATAATCAGATTCATTTAATTTGACCCTTGGCATTGGATAGATAGAGAGATATTATTTCTTGACGTTGCTGATGACCGTAGAGTACGATGGCAAATAAATAATCTCTCTCTATCTATCTATCTAATGCCAAGCGTCAAATTAAATGAATCTAAGAGCACACCATATTGAATACCTCTTTCACTTGACTCGATTGTAAACAAGTCAAATTTGCTATATTTTTAACTTCTAGGAATACACTCACACTAATTCACAGACTATTCCAGTTCATTGTGATTCTCCACTATCTGAGGCCAGTTTCATAAAATTTTAGAAGTCCTCTAAAACAGGAAAAAGACTGTCACACAGTAGACAATGATCTTGAACAACAGCTTAGCATACTATGTAATAAACTTATCCAATGTGCATCCGCCTTTATCCTATTTTACAGGACCTTTTTTATTTCTACGAAACAAGCCCCTGATGTGGTTTCAGACCAGAAAATGATTCCAAAATTGTTGTTGAAAACAAACTGATTATGGCAAAAAAGGAACCTCTGGTCTAAAGCCCGATTCACAGCAATCACAGTCTCCTTTCTTCAGCTTGACTCTAGCAAGTGTAACCGAGTGGAAGTAGAATACTTGTGAACACTCCACGAACTGATGTTGATAACATTATGGCAAAAAGAAAGACAGCAGTCGAAAGCCCGATTCACAGCGATTAGGCAGCACCTCTCAGGCCTTTCTTCAACTTGACTATGACGAACGTAACGAACAGGAAGTAGATGATCCAGAATACTTGTGACACGAATCCTCGCCACACGGACGGATGAGAGAAAGGCCAGTCACGGGCTGAAATCGCCCGGAAAGATTCGGTGGATAGAGTGAGAGGTAGCAGCCAGCCCATCCACCTCAGCACATAGTGCATGCCTTCCATCGGCCACACCATACCTGTAAACATTGTACAATAATTAATTTCTAAAACTTAATTTTTATCATTATTTTGCACATGAAATCGAATCTCTGATTGATTTTCTATGAATCTACATACTGCTTTTCTGAATGAATACTAAATGAACAGCAACATTTCTATATCATTATTTTGTATAAAGAAAATCAAACATCTAAAGGATTAATCATTATGTAACGCTAATGATTTCTGAATGAATTCTAAAAAAACTTCTGATACTAACTTTATATTAGTATATATTATTATATTATTCCTATCATTATTTTGTTTTTAGTCGTAAAAGTAACTGGAATTTTCGATTATTTTTCTGAATATCCAATTATTTATCCCAAAACTGTTCATAGATGGTAATTGTTATTGTCATATAGCTGGCTTATTTTTCAAATGCATATTTTTGGAAATAAATTTATTATTGTTATTAGAATTCATGATAGCTTGTTATAATGTTCAAATTGTATGAGAAATCATCAACTATGGCCTACAATATTAACATGGCTGCATCGTAGTGAATGAATACTCTTTGAACATTAGAAAAAGCTGTAATGAGAAGATTCAATATATTTATACTAATTCAATATACGTTATTTGTAATATTCAATATAGATAACAAATTCATAAAAATTTACTAATATGATTACTCCGCTTTTTACGCCTAAAATTTAACTTTCAAATCAAGCATCTCATCTAGTGGATCATTATTGAAAGTTTCAATCAAATTCATAAAAACCAGATTGAATATATTGGTCAACAATGATTAATAAAGAGGGTGTAGTCATAGAGATAATATTTGCAACAAACAAAAATTAGAAAAATTTCTGTACTATGAATATAAAATTATTATTCTTGAATTGACTTAATAAGAAAACAAAAATGAAGGATATTGGTCCTTTATCTATGATAAAAGTTCAGTACTCACTTAATCGTCATTTCCTTCCTTGAAGAAAAAGATAATGTTGTACTATAATTAAGAGATAAGTTAATCAGAATGCACTAACCACTTAGAAGAACCAAGGGAAAGAAGCTTCCAAGTCCCATGAGGGTTGCAGCTATTTCCGAATCACAGATAACGGCACACATGAACCCTGTTGAAACAAAAAAATATGCAAATAATACAGGATTGATATTTAACAGAAAATACGATATGATTTGATAATTTGATGAGAAGATGAATGATGAGAGAATAGCATGGAAATAAAGATATAAAGTTATGCTAATTCGCAACTACATAGAACATACGCATGTAAAAACTAAGGCTAGGCGTACACCGGTTAGTCAAGACAAGACAAGACGAGATTAGTCACAATAATTCACATAGCTGCTTATGAAGCAGCACACACCTATGCAATGACTAATCGGTGTGTGCTGCTTCATAAGCAACTATGTGGAGTACTGTGACTAAACGTGACTAATCTCGTCTTGTCTTGTCTCGACTAACCGGTGTACGCCTAGCCTAACTGTGAAGTTTATGTCTATAAAGTTCATGTCTATAATGCCTAGGCCTGTATAATATACCTAGACCAGTGTGTTCTCCATCATTTCAAGCTTTTAAACAATACCAATAGTAGAGAGACTATTTTTAATGCTGTAAAAGTGATTGTTATATAGAAATTAAAGTGTCTAACAGAAATTAAAGGAAAATGACGAATGAGTAAATCCACACTTGGGTTCAAGTTTCGTTTCCTGCAACATCACTGTTACGGATAAGTATGGTCATAGCACCAATGGCCACACTGTTATTATACAGTCTCTGACTGTAAGACACTCACCATAACACATGCCATTGACACCAACAAGAGCCAGTAGAGCTAACGCAAGACTGATGCTGCCAACCAGCGGATTGTCGAATATCACGAACAGAATCACCATCATGATGGCTGTTTGCAGCGCCAGCAGCAGGAATTGAACGAAAATGTGGGAGGTCATCAGCTCAATCATCGTCATACCTGGAGAAAATAATTCATAGATTCATAATTTTGTTCAGAAAAACTTGCAACTCAATCGAGATGAGGATATCCTAGTTTTAATACAATGATAATGGTGATGAGTTGGAGTTGAACTAATGATACATTACATTCCAATATCTTTGAATAGAAGAAAATTTGGGCTAGCCCACATATTTCCTTCCTTTGATATATTGAGAGATATATGTTCTTTATTTCTTTGATATATTATTCTTGATCAAATAAATGAATATTTTTGTAACCAGAGAGCAAAAACATTGCAGCGCATAGAGATATTTTCTAATCTTCTAATAAATTGTCTAATCTAATTGCTGCCATGATTCGCAAACTTCATGCTCATGAATCATGAACATAGACTACATATCTGTCTATTTATTATCCATTCAAGATAATGAGGCTTACTTTTTGAAACAAGACCTGAAATGTACATAAAAAATCTTTGTAGGCTGGCTATTTGGATAATATCAAGTATGTTTCTAATTTTCATAGAGTTGCTGGAAAATTGAAGAATATAACATTTTAAAAATTCATAATAAATTATTTTTGTAGAACTTATGATATTCTCCTTACCTGCCACCCTAGTTCTTTCTAGAATACCGGACCTTTTCTCCATCAGAATCGCTCCCACAGTGAACATCATAGGGAGGTAGAAGACAAACCTGCACAGAAAATTAGAAATAACATATGAATAATAGGGAAAAATATATTAATTCATGCAAGGTATTAATAGTTTGTTGAATAACATAACAAGTGATAACAATAAAATACCCCAAACTCCACTTGCCATTAGAATGGAGTACCGAGAATAATGATGTAATAATGATATTATTACACTTAATATTATAGCTTAATATTGTAGGAAAGAGACACTAGAGACACTACAAGATACTCACAATCCAATGATGGCTGGAGCGGTGAAGTGAACAAAACTAGGATTATTATGACCATAGACCGCCTCTCGAAGCTGAAAAATTAAGAGAATATTATTATGATATTACGATATTATGATATATTATGTATGATATTATGAATGATATTATGTATGATATTATCAATATCAATATTATCTTGTACATTGAGAGTATTGTGTTTTCAATTCAACCCTTCAGTATCAAGACATCCTTTCCCCCAGCCTTTGAAAATAAAGTATCAATATTGGCCTCAGCTATCAGAAAATCAAGTATCACTCGACCTTCAAGAAGATCAAATCAAGTATCGAGAATAACGACAAATTTGTATGTACTTTGAAATAATTTTAAGTAAATTAAAATTATCGATTAGATAGACTGAAAAGTTGAATGGAAAAATGAAAAATTGAGTGTTACCAGGATAATTATTATTCTCATAGATATAACTATATAGAATGAAGGTACTACACTCGTAATTATGATATCAATCCAAATTTAATTGTTGAATACTTCATTGTGAGAATAAATTAAGAAAAATAGCCACATGACTAGGTACAATAGTAACTGAACTCTAATTATGCAGTTGAATGATATTTGCAATAATTTATTATTCTTTCAATTCACCAACTATGTACTAACCGTTGTGTATTGTAGCAGTTTAATGATTCTTGTTATAATATAGTATTCCTTCAATTTACTATAACTCTGTACTGACAATGGTATACTGTTCTGTGGTACCATAACTCTGTAGGATATTATAAGAAAAGGCTATTGTGCTTCAACTTTGCCCACAGCATTTATGTGATTTACTAATTGGAAAACTATCCACCTATCCAGCAGTATTAATCATATCTATAATGATCAGAGCATTAGATTGTATATGGCTACTTTTATTACAATATAGATTTAGCCTACCGTACTTTCATTACGGTAGATTTTCTCACAAATCTGTTCTCAAACTCATTTTAATGAATTTCCGATATCAACTCACGTCTATTGGTACACCAGCAGCTCTCGGAGGCCAGCCGCAGTCGCTGTAAATCGATTTCAGAAAGTCGATAAACGTAAATATCAAGTCTCGTTTCAACAGGTTTCCAATGTATTGATCTGCAAACAGAGATCGTGAAATGTGTAACTTATTCGAAAATAAATCGATTCAATACATTTAAAAATCAGAAGTGGAGTGACAGTTATACCAAAATGACTCTGAAACATTAGGCCTAACACTTTGACTTGGATAAGTTAATTCATTATTTAATTTACATTATTTACATAATGTAAAATGTAAAAATAGTATATAAATATATAAATAATAATTATATACAATAGTATAACAATAAAGTTGATGACATCGGCTTGAAAAATAAAGATTTCAACAACTAAAAAGGAGAAACCGATTTGATCATCATTCGAATAGCAGGATTTTAATTGTCAGGAAAACAGCTGATTGATGTACGCCCCTCGTTTACCGGACGTTATATCAGCTGTTTTCTGGACAAGTTAAGATGATCCTGCTATATCTCTTAATTTATCCAGCAATGTACACATTGTACAGTCGATACTTTAGAGAAGGTACATTTGGCACAGCAGGCAGACTTTTTAAGCCTACATAGTCTGCTCTTTCACCCAATATAATAATTTTAATTAAAATATAGAATGAATAGGGTCGTCAATGAGGTCAATACACTACTCAATTAAAGGTATGAGTGGGTGCAATATAATGTTTCTGTCTTTCGTCTTGACAGGCTGCCACCAAGTTGAGTCTTTTTGCAGAAGTAGGCTACTCCTCATTAATATCTGGTTTAGTGATTGATTTAAGTTTCTTTGAACAAACTAGCTTTTTTGCTTGAAACAGTGTAAAAGCCTATTTGAAAAACATAAAAGCTTTACGACATTACAGTGTATCTTCTTCATACACTCTATAAGTTAAAAACAGTTTCATGTTTTTACATTTTTTCGCCTTTAAGAAGTCGGTATAATTTGAAGTAGTAATACTGACAATCAAATTGTCATTGTAATGGGATGTCATTTTCTGTAATGGGATCATTTTTTTTAGTATTGTTTTTAGCAATAAAATATAATTTATTATTTATTATGCCTCTTGTATATAGGATCTATTATCCAATATACCTTATTATTAATTCAGCATCTCATACTATAACTGGGACACATTCGAGTATATACCTAAAATATACTTTCCTGATCTATTCGTACCGATAACTACCATCCATTTCCGATGTCCAAAAATCCGCCCAGATGCTGATTTCTCCGCTCCAGTCAGAGTGCCCTCGTACGGTGGCGACGATGCATGAGTAGCTGAGAGTCGCCGCATCAGGCACCCTGAGTAATTTCCAGTTGAATTTGTACAACAGTAGTACAGTCTCTACATCAGGCACTCCGGTAGTTAGTGCTGAAGTACAACAGACGGCCCACGCCGCATCGTTGTTGCTTCACAACGCGTGGCACCTTTGACCCCATGTCTTCAAACTCGTCCCAATCTGAAAACCAGAAATGAAGCGTCAAAAAATGACTGCAAGAAAAATTTGCAGAAAATGTAGAGGAATAGTAATAGAGAATGGATTATCCACATAATCCACATTATCCATTGTCCACGTAGCCTGTATTATCGAATTAACAGTGACGAATTCATCCGTCACTGCTAATTGAATAATTATCCAACATAGTACTTGCTCTGATTTTATTGAAATAGTTGTGGATGTGAACCAACTTGTGCTCCCTCCCATCCAACTAAAAAAACAAAAAACAAATGAGAGCTACAATTTTTCATAGTATAACCTATAGTATATGAAACTGGCATAGTACAAGTATAAGTATAACTGCACCAGCCCCAGACCAGTCTAGTTACAAAACTCTCATCAATAAATAAATCTATTCAATAAAAAAATATGTGATTTTGTGTCTATGCTGAATCATATCCTATTGTTGATTCTATGTGATTGTTGTAATCATGGAGGTGAAAAGAAGTGGAGATTCAGTTATCTTTGTTCCCATGCATTCTAGGTTTAGAGCGCATTAGATCGGCAATCTTTAGAACTCAGACATTTCATTTTATCCAAGGGCTCTTGTTCTTGATCAAAATTCCCATTCAAAATTTCAAAAAAAATTTCAAGGGCTCTAGTGAACAGCTGAATTCCTCAAGTCTACTCTAAGCTCAAACTTCCTAGACATACACAGAACACGGCTTACTAGGAAATTGTTTAGGAAATAGTTGTGTTTGTCCAGTGTATGATCAGGTTTAAAGTCAATTTTTCAAATAAACACAATTCTATGGAAAATTCGAGAATTCACAAACGACTGTAAAACGATTGCTCCACTAAAAAGACCCAATATTATGATTTCATATTTTATTATTACAAAAATCTTGGGGTTTTATGATTATTAATAATTATTATTATTAAAGAGCGGGAATGAATACTCACAACTCTTATTGATTGATATAATTCTCTGTTTCTCTCCTGGTTTAACTCACCATTTTGATGGTTTTCTGTTTCAATAGGTCCAAGTACCTGCAGCTTAACGGTAGGTCAATGTAGCAGCCATGCAGGGGCAGTTTATCACAGTCGGCGAGTCCATTCTCCAGTTCTTCATCGACTATGGCCAGGTGCAAGTTCAACGGGTCTCTGCCGATTGTCAGGTTGAATAGGACGCACTGCACTATCGGGAGAACTATCAGGAAAGCCATGATTCTGTTGAAAAAAAATGACAAAATGGAACTAGTGTAAGATAGACGGATTGATAGTTCGTTCACAAGATACGAAAATACAATACAATATTCCAACAAGAATCATTTTAAGAGGTAGCATTATTTCACAAAGAAGTATGAAGCATTCCAAAAACTTGCAACCAATTGAAAAAGCAGAATAACTTTCTTCTACTAATAATTAATACTTTATTTTTAACTTTTTTGGGAGTATTGAAGGTGATATTGGGGTAGATGAATACCTTTTTGTGTTATATTGTGTGACGATGATCTTGTGGTAAACTAGTTATTCATATCGAATGAAAATGCATTGGTGTTTGTATCCGCGATGACGTTTTTATGACCCGCCCACTGTGGGAGTGGCTTGTCTAGGCCAATAGCAGGCGTTCAACTTGATAGGTTGAACAATCGTTTGCCAACTGCCAATCGTATCGCTTCCTACATTCTGCTGCCCATTATACTTTATCATTATACATTGTAATAGTAATGTATATTATTATTATACATTTTGTTCTAATTCAGCAGCAATTAATAGTGGTGTAACAACCGAAACCGGTAGCTCGATATTTCAATAAATTCGTGATTATGACAACCTAAAGTCTTTTTATTCAAGGTCATTTTACGGCGGTTTAATCTAATTGGCCTTTGTGCAATAAACTTTCTATAATATATTTTTGACAAGATACATATCCTGACAATGAAATACTAAGATATATATATGTGAGTTGCTGCTGGTGAGCTTTTTAAAAGAGATTAGGCTTTCTAAAAAAACAAGCATTCCCAAATTTCTTACCATGTAACACATCAGTATCACTATCAAATGTACTATGAAATGTATTATATCAATTAACAAAATGATATAAATTGAATCAGATTAGGCCTATAGATAGATATATTGAAGAAAAAATTATGAATATGAAGATAGGAGTATGAAACCAGCAAATAAAAATATTGATTACTCATTTAAAAAAAATAATTATAGTCAATTTATGACAATATGTGCTTTAGTGCAAGTATAAATTGAATAACAATAATCTTATAAAGATTATCTTCGCATTTTATTCATGATCATTTAAGCTTAAGTATTGAATTCGTTAGAATATGGCTAGGCGTACACCGGTTGGTCAAGACAAGACAAGACGAGATTAGTCACAGTAATTCACATACTTGTTTATGAAGCAGCACACACCGATGCAATGACTAATCGGTGTGTGTTGCTTCATAAGCATCTATGTGAAGTACTGTGACTAAACGTGACTAATCTCGTCTTGTCTTGACTAACCAGTGTACGCCTAGCCTAATACTTACGCTAGGTTTCTCTGCATCCAGTACATGGTTTTGGCTAGCTGGGCTCTCACCCTGCAGGGGGTCAAGAGACTGTCCGATTTCAGGGTAGGCTTCTGTTCAGTCTTTGGTGGATAGTCTTTGAACTCCTGCAAACAAATCCAACAATTATTCAAATTCAATCAATCTGATGGTGAATTAAGTCCTTGAAGATGTATTGGGTTGTAGTAATGTAAATGAATTAGCCTGAGCACAATAGTTTCAACCAGCTGGTAGGCCTAAGCCCACATAGGGCTGTTGAGCCATTGACAAACAAACAAAAAACAATAGTTTCAAGTACAGAGATTGTATAATCACAGTATGGTCATTGGTGTGAAAAGGTCCATAACAGTGTATTGGAACATTATTTATTCCCGACAACGCCATACTTTTGCCAAATTTTCAAATTCTGATATAGGATTACAGGCAAACATGAACCAATTATTCCCTCATTTGTCAAAGTTATTTTGAGAGAAACAACATCAAAAATAACTTTACTAGCATTAAAAATAGTCTCTCTACTCTTGGTATTGTTTTGAAAGCTTCGGGGAAAGCGGTTGTCCCAGTGGTAGCAGGCGGGTCTAATCGGTGACATTAGATAAGAGACGGCGCCTACCACTCCTGTCGTAACGGTGACCGGTTCCTCTAAAACACTAAATACAATTTATGAGCCTCAAAATCGCTTCCCGGTGGTTCGCGCCTACCACTCCTGTCGTAACGGTAAAACTAAATACAATAATGAGCCTCAAAATCGCTTACCGGTGGTTCGGAACCCCCCTAAAGCTGTAGGTCTATTCATCTCTCATCATCATCCTTCCCATTACCCACGCACAAGCCTAGAACTTGAGTGGGCATCATCCCCAGCAAAAAAAAGCTTAAAATAATGGAAAATGACACTGGCAAAGACAAATTGAAGGGTAGAAGTGAATCACTCAATGATTTGCGAATTATTTCAATGCAAATCGTATGGGAATTGGCAAAAGTATGGTGGATTTGTCCGAATTTACCAATCAAAAGTGTGCCTTCCAATGGCCACACTGTGATTATACAGTCTCTGGAGTTTCAAGATTCAAGTAATGAGTCTGATTGATGAATTAAACTGAATCAATGGAAGTAGATTTATTGCTTCTTCAGCATGCCATGTTATTTGTAATAGAAGTCAAGTGATGTTCCCACTTACCGAGTTATCATCGTCAAATCCATTGGCTGATTGTTTTTTACTTAATTCTAAAAATGCCTGCTCGAGATTGCTGCTGTTATTCCTCATGATGAGTTGCAGTGGCGGCTCCTCGGCCAATAGGATTCCTCCTCGCATCAAGCCGATCTGTGAATGTTGAACAATATTAGAAAACTTTGAATGTTGGAACTTCGATTTGTGAATTTCTCCAATCTAAATTGTATGTTGAACACTTTATTGAAGGATCTAGATCTAGGATGAATCAATGATACACACGAAACTTTCATTACAACTCATTGTTTCTTTCCCTTTAGTTCTAGAATTACGAGAATATAGGATTTTAAAGAAGAATACAATTATTTCCATAATATAGGATATCATCAATATTAGGTTGCTATCTATCGCATGTGGCAGTTAAAAAGTGGTTTCTTGATTTCAGGCTAGGCGTACACCGGTTAGTCAAGACAAGAGAAGACAAGCACAGACCGATGCAATGACTAATCGGTGTGTGCTGCTTCATAAGAAACTATGTGAAGTACTGTAACTAAACGTGACTAATCTTGTCTTGTCTTGACTAACCGGTGTACGCCTAGCCTAAATAAGCCTATTGCATTTTCATCAGGATATTGGTTACCCTCTCACTAATCCCTGTTACAATTTTTGATGTTTGAATTTGCCGCTTTTCAAGAATGGATACTCAACACTTTATTTCTAAAGACATCAAGAATCAAGAATTTATTATTGTCATATAAACAGTAAACTGTATGGACAAAAGTCAATATTACAATAGAAACTCATATCAATATAATTAATACTCAATTCAAGTACAGGTTGTACTGAGGTTAACTTAGATAACTAAAACAAGACTATCAATTAAAATTTAATTATAATTTTGAATTGCTACTCAATTATCAATTATTCAATGCACAATAATTAGTATTCAATTTAATCACTTACAGTGTGAGCTTGCCGTGCCTCCTCAATGTAGTGGGTGGTAATTATCACAGTTTTATGCTGTTGAGTTGTCATCATAACTAGATGTTGCCATATACTGGAACAGAAACGAATACATAAATGGATACATCTCAAAAATCACAGTTCTGACTGCACTTTTATGATGAACTCCATGAGTTTTTTGTGTGGTAGTGAAAGTGATATTAGTAGTTAGTATATTCATATTGAATAAAAATACGAGAAGTTGTTACAACCAGATATTTATTTCATTAGTTCCGTATATCGAGATACGGGTTTTGGTTGTTACATTATTATCAATCTCTGCTAAACTAAAAAAATAGTAATGAACAGCAGAATATGTTACCAGATATAAAGCAAATGAATATATATATAGCATAGCAGAATAGATGCCAAAGAGCAAGTGATACAATAAGTTGTTTTGTTGGATGACCCTATCAAGGTCAACGCTTGCTATTGGCCAAGACACGTCCCTCCCATTTGTGGGCGGTTCCTACAAACGTCATCAGAAAAGACGTCTTGGCCAATAGCAGGCGTTCACCAGAATGGGTCATCCAACTATAAATTTGCTCACCTGTTACATAGAATAATATGTTTGGCTGCTAATTACTTTTGTTTCAGTAGTATCAATAAATATTTGGTTGTAACAAATTCGATTTCTTCCATACGAAATTACCTAGTGCTATGGAACTCATTATCTAATTATGAATTGTATCACTAGTTACATAGAATGATATATTTGGCTTAATTACTTTTGTTTCAGTAATATCAATAAATTAATATTTGGTTGTATCAACTTCGAGTTCTTTTATTCGAAATTACCAAGTGTTATGGAACTAATTAATTTTTACATACAATAATTTCATCTATTTGAACTTCTGATAATAAGATATCACTTTGACTAATTTTTTTGTCTAGGAATGATGCCCACATAAGCTCTGAGCTTATGCTTGGGTGATGGGAAGGATGATGATGAGAGATGATAATGCAAAGATACATTATTTTTCCAAGCCCACATTTCTCCGGTTGGATGGATGACCACTATAATTGGCCAGTAACTAACTGTGTCTTCCTTCCAAGTGCTCAGACAATCACTTCTTGGGGGTTCAAATTTTACCATGCAATTCTAAAGCTCTACTTAAGATCTGTAGACTACTTCTTTTGGAACTTACCTATGACTTAGAACAGGGTCGACTCCCACCGTGGGCTCATCTAGAATTAGAAGTTTTGGGTCGTGCAGCAAAGCGATCGAGAATGAAAGTCTCCTTTGTTGTCCACCGCTGTTGGAAAAAAAAAATAGAAAATTGACTTTTATTCGAGAAAAAGAACATTGACGAAGAACTTGGTGACATACTTGGGGCGACCCGTTGTCTTCATTGATGAATGAATAAGAAAATAAACTGATATATATGAAAAGTTACATCAAAACACAGAATAAATTCGAGAAATGTATGCAAATGTAATCACAAAATTGAAACAAATGAAAGTCTCACCTTAATGTATCAACTGTCCTATCCTTGGGAGGTAACTCTAGAAATTGTAGTAGCTCTTCTGATCTTTTGACAATTTGCTTTTTTGTCATTCCGAACAAATATCCATAATAAGCCAGTGTCTCGTATATGCTAAACTCTTGGTAAATTGCCAGTTCCTGTAACAAAAAATACATTGAATTATACAAAATTATAAGCATTTGATGTGGAACATGAAAAAAGCGATCACTGTCTCAACCGTAGGTCGGATAAAATCTAAATGCGAATGAGGATGAAAAACATACTCTTTTCAAAGATATCAATACCAAGAGTGGGGTATATAAACTAAAAAGAGGTTATTATATAGAGCTTTTTACGTTGGCCAGGCAGGTAGAAGTTTTAAAAGTAGTTGAAAGAACGTAGATTGAGTTCAATTCACTTTATTGCCATGACTGAAAAGAACAGAATGAATTTAGAGATTGGAATCAACAGAATAGACTCCAAATTTTCTGAGTGTTTGATTGCAAATAATCATAAATTCAAGGCTGAGGGAAATAAAATGTTGAGTTTCTACATTTCAATGGCAAAGTCAGGCAATTAAAATTTTTTGATACTTATAACAGGAATCCAGTTGGGAATAACTGGATTAATAATAGGAGTACATTAATAGGAATGAATAGGGTAACAAAGAATGATCTCACTCAATTTAAGTTAAAATATGTGTAAATTATACCTGAGGCATGTATCCTATCTCTCGCCTTGTGCATGACTTGACTTTGATTTCTCCGGAGTCCAATTCATTTCTGCCCACTATACAACTGAGTAATGTAGTTTTTCCACAACCGCTAGGACCCAGTAAACCGTATCTGTAAAAAAGCCGGTTAAATTATTCACTGATCATACCCTTCCCATGTTTCATAGGACACGTTTTAAGCCATCAGTCATAACTGCCTAGAAAAGTGTTAAATTCATTTTTCATCAATGCGCTTTCCATTATCCACGCACAAACCTAGGGTTCATGTGGGCATCACCCTCAAAACTCTTTTTCAAATTTGGTGTGCAAGGTTATTGGTAGATAGTAATTCTTAGTCTAATCGTTCATTTTGCAATGCATCTGGACCGGGAATAATTAATAATTATCATTACAACTAATTGCAGCTTTTTACCTACCATGTTCGAAACGTATAGGATTTCATGAACTATACAATATCAATATGGCTGCATCATAGTGAATGGAATCTTATACACCTCAATCATCGTATAAGGCTAGGCGTACACCGGTTAGTCAAGACAAGACAAGATTAGTCACGTTTAGTCACAGTACTTCACATAGTTGCTTATGAAGCAACACACACCGATTAGTCATTGCATCGGTGTGTGCTGCTTCATAAGCAGCTATGTGAATTACTGTGACTAAACGTGACTAATCTTGTCTTGTCTTGTTTTGACTAACCGGTGTACGCCTAGCCTAAAGTTGTAATGAGGTAGTTAATTGTCCAATCCATGTTCCAATGAATCAGATAACGATGATATGAATCACAACGTGAATAGCTTGATCTCTCAATCTCTTTCTATCACAAATCATGAATCTAACAATCTAAGCAGCTAGATGCTGATGATTTTATGAAAACGTTCATCGTAAAGTGTTTGAATAGAAGCAGATAATTCGTCCACTTAATATCTAAATGACGTCATATAGCAATTTAATATTATTATTCAGGAGAAGGTGGGTTGTAAGTGAATATTAAAGTGAATCAAATCTTGGAAAAAAACGTAATTTTTATTTACGAGATAGAATGCTCTTGGACCAATGCCAAAAGCTATCTTGTTTATAAAGCAGCAATCTGATGCCATATCTGAGTCATGTATATTATCTCAAAGAATCATTATAAAGTCCACTTAACTTTTTATATCTGCAATCTATCATTGCCACAATAATTGACTCTTAATTTAATTTTGTAGGTGAGAATTTAGCTTCTTTATAGTAGCAAGATGTAGGCTAAGTAAGTTTTGACTTAATATAAGCACAAGTCTGTTTCAAAATAAAAACAAATTATCAACTTATTTGTCCTTCAGTATTAAACAATATCCTTTAGTGTTTTATTTCATTACAAATTATTAAAATCTTCAAAAACCAATCTCAATTACATAACTGGATAATCCAGTGAAGTTAATAAAGATCTCACTAACGTGACTAGATAAATTAAGTTACTAGAAATATACTTTATTAAGTAAAGAGTTACAACTTCACTATACAGAATAATATGATATAAAGATGGCAGAGGCGGATCCAGGATTCACTTCCGTGGGTGAGGGGTACCATCCCTCCCCCTCTCCACCCCCACCACATTCTCATAAGCCCTGAATCCACCACTGTAAGTTAGATGATACTAGAAAAATCATAGGTATAGAGTTAACTAACAATAGATATAGAGAACAAACTTTCCCAATAATTTATTGGAAGAGTTTTGTATAGCTTTATCAGCCTCTCCCAACAGAGCTGGATGGGAAGTTGGTACGAGTAACTTAATTCTATGAAATTACAGTGAAGTCATACAGCAAATACTTGCTTCAATTATTATTCCAAAAATATTGATGAAGGCCCTACTCACACTTGGAAACTCAAATCGCGGAGACTCAGCGATTCGAATAACAAACCTGTGTTTTCAAATGATGACGCTCAGACGATCCTGCAACCATACTGTATGAACGTCATCATTTGAAGACACACGTTTGTTATCCCAGTCGCTGAGTTTCCGCGATTTGAGTTTCCAAGTGTGAGTAGAGTCATACTATTGCGTTGCCAACGGAGGTTCAAGTGAAATGTATCATATAATTCTATTCTAAATGCTATAGTTCTTCGTTGCCAGAATGGAATATTTTAGTAGTAGATTGAAAGAAATAACTTACATTGAGCCTTCAGGAACTGTCATATCCAATCCTTTGAGGATTACATTTTGTGGCCCATATCGTTTGTAGGCTTTCCGAATTTGAATGGCTGGCTCTCTGTCGGCTGGAGAAGGGCTACTAGTGTCTATAGTGGTCATTTTATTTTCCTCTGTCTCCTGCAACAAATATATTAAATTGAAATAAAAAGAAATAATATCAAACAAAAAACATTATAAAGTATATCAACGAGGCGAAACAATCAACGGAATAGAGGAATAACCATGACATTTTTCGAGATATTACAGAAGTGAAAACAGAGAAAATAAGATCAGTGGAATAGGTCTATACTCTGTTCACGGAGTCGAGAGACGGCCAAAACAAGCTGTTTGCAGCTGCTCCCAGATAATCTCACCTGATACATTCACCATTTCATAAGAAGTAACTATATAGTATAGTTAGTATAATATTATATAGTTAGTATAGTATATAGTATAGTAACTACAAGTATCATAGAATTAACTCAACCCTGATAAGGCATAACATGTTGTATCAATTGAAATAAGTTCTCCATCGATTGAGAGTAACTTCTTAAAGACTTAACATTTCATAATCAGTTCAAAATAGAAATAAGTCTAGGCGTACACCGGTTAGTCAAGACAACACAAGACGAGATTAGTCACGTTTAGTCACAGTAATTCACATAGTTGCTTATGAAGCAGCACACACCGATGCAATGACTAATCGGTGTGTGTTGCTTCATAAGCAATTATGTGGAGTACTGCGACTAAACGTGACTAATTTCGTCTTGTCCTTTCTTGAAATTATTCCCAATCTATCCAACCCTATTCTTGGATCCTTTCTCATTTCTGTTCAAATACTACAGAATTCACTCAAAAAAGTATTTTATGAAAAAACAACTAGGTCATCAATCAATAGCAAAAAACATGACAAATAGGAAAGAAAATTATTTCTTCGCGGAAGTGATATATGAGCTTGATAGTACCTTGTAGTCAAGAGACTCACTTTAATAACCGGTTTCAACACAGACTTCCTCTCAATCAAATACTATGTAATTAAACCACTGTAGAATAATCATAGCCTACGGTTGTACAAGACATCGTATGCAAAAAACTTCAGATTGCCCTTCAAAAATAGTCAAGTAGGTTCTAGTAAGATATCGTTATGAATTGATTTTCAAAAACTTTTCAAATTGTTTGTGTGTTATTATTTCATGTAATTCGATTCAATCAATATTGAACACAAAAACACATCTAATTATCGAATGTAAGGAAATAGACATTATGAAAGAGTCATTGGAGAACGTAACAATATTAAACATAGTGAGAAAAATTAAGAATTCAGTGTGATTTTATGAATTGTCTCAATGCATGCTTGTCTTGATTATTTTTTATGATCTTGATTAATGAACTACTATGACTAATATCATCCTTATGGATTTTTTGGCGGGGAGACCCTCTCGAGCTTCGCCCCAAAAGAATACAGTACTACCAGTGATATTCAATTAAGTGAAAATAAGATTGAAGTAGAATTTGATAAATAAAGTAAAATTTAATAAGAAAAGTAAAGTTTTTTTGCTAGGGATGATGCCCACATAAGCTCTAAGCTTGTGCGTGGGTAATGGGAAGGATGATGATGAGAGATGAATGGACCTACAGCTTTAGGTGGGTTCCAAACCACCGGGATGCGATTTTAAAGTTTGTACTTAGAGGAGCCGATCACCGTTACAACGGGAGTGGTAGGCGCTGTCTCTTATCTAATCTCACCGATTAGACTCGCCTCTGCCACTGGGACACCGCTTCCCTATTGAAGTTAATTGAATAATTCTCGAATTTTCAGTCAATTATTGAGTCCATTGGTTCATTTATTCTCATATCCAAACTCTCTAAATTTAAAAATTTCAAGTATGAATATTCTAGGATTGAAATTTTTGTGATCACCTGAAGTGGGAACTTGACCTTATTCTCGAAAACATTTATCAGAATCCAGGAGATAAACAGTTTTGGACTGAGCCTGTTGTTTCTCTCCCAACATATTTTAATGGTTTGTACTTGTATCAATAAATTAATTGAATTGAATTTAATATTCCGATTCTATTTTTATCAAGATCAATGATATGAAAAATTGTATAATAAATAAGTTAATAATAAATAAATAACAATAAATAAAATAACATCATATTAAGATATAAGATATTATCATAACACCATATAAGATATTAGTCAGGATATTTTATAGATAAGCTTATATCATCAAATACAAGATATATCAGATATTTTTTTTACATAAGATAATCTGCTAATATCATTTTTATCCTACAGTTGACTCATCGTCTTTTAAAACAAGAGACACACAAGATGCGATCAGGATGGGAGTGAAGAAGTATTCTGGAGTAGAACCAGTTCAGTTTGCCCACGTCACAACAAGCTGCTAAACGAGTTGGTCATTAAACTTTTCTTGAGGTAAAATATTTCGAACCGCGTCATATGACTAGTTTATTGGGCCAGGTTTGCTTTGTTGAACTTGAAAATTAATTTCAAGTTCATAAATTTGATGCTGGAGCATGTTACTCTGAACTATATATTTAGGAGGTTTTTTGCAACTAATTTTATTGAGCAGGAAGACTGTGTGATAATATTACAAACTTGAATTCACAACGTATCCAAGTTGTATTATGTCTTGACTACTGAATGGCATTTTTGATACCACTATTATTATTCCACAGGATTTCATGAGTTGGGGTACCTGTGAGATCAATTTATTCATTTGTCAATGTTGTAACTAGTAACTTCTATTAACTAAGGGCATGTTCACACTAGGCTTGGCTTCGCTTCTCTTACTCGCATAGTATATCTATATACCATACGATATAGATATACGTATAGCGATCAAGCTAAGCCAAGCCTAGTAGTAGTGTGGCCATGCCCTAACTGTTGATTTGATTCTGTATATTTTAATCATGCGTTGTATACTTAATTTATTCATCTTGTCTGTTTTGTGATTTCAATCGATTAAAGCAGTGACGTTTTTAATTTGTAAAAAATAAATATAGGCCCACTCCCTGGTGCCTGTAAAGTTTTTTTGGACCAAATAGGATTTATCAAACTTTTGCAGCTATTCCTTATATTTTTCAATGATTATCATTATGAGAGTTTTCAGAAAAAAAATTATAGAGCTTCAGAAAATCCGTAGGCTATGAAGTTTGATAATTCAAATAGAACTTTGTCAATTTTAAACGCAAATTTATAAAATTTTGATAACTCAATTTTGTCTGTGACAGCACACAGTTGAATGCAAATTTGGGGGAATTTTATTCAAAGAGTTTTGGACCAGTTTTAAAATAATCTCAATTATTTCTAATATTGAATATCAATTTGAAGGATGTCATTTGAAGAATTGAAACTAATCAAAACCAGATCTAATTCAATTAGAATATGTACAAAGCTCACATCCCATATCACATAGTTTATTGATTCACTAGAACTGTTATGAAGTAAAGACTCTATTATACTAAGAAGTCTTATTAAATACACTATGTACTTCTAATACAATGTACTACAATATAAATTAAATACATAATTCAAATACAAATGTACTTCTAATAGAAAGTCTACCTTTTGTAACGAACTGTTGTGAAATTATTCAGGCTCTCCAGCATTGAATTATGAAACTAAAGGAATAGTAACAATTTAAGGAGAAAAGCTTTTGAATCTTCAAGTAAGAAATCATAATCCTATTAAACATTAGAATGTCATATCTTATAAAATACCATAATAATTTCCTATAACATGCCAAGTAGTTTTAATATTTAGTTGACTCACCATTATTGTTGCATCAGTGATGAGATCAAAGTTAACCTGAAACAAGAAAAATTAATGGATAATTTGAAAATCATAATTATTCATATTTAGACTTTCATTAGTTGGTAGATATCCCCAGCTCCTTTTATATTATAGGGAAGATGATCATATTGAAGGTTGAAGCAACCTTCTAAATATAGGTGGCTTCCGAATCACCGAAATGACGTTTTCTAAGTAAGAAGGTGTTTTATAGGTGGTAGGTAGGCCCTATACCACAATAATGCATCTGCTTAGTATAGGAAGAGCTCAGAATCAGCACACGAAATTAAATGAAATTTATTTTCCAAAAATCACAATACAATATTAATACATAGTACCTACAAACAAAGGAGAAAAAAAAACAAAAGTACAATATACATAGTAATGTTTGTTACCGGTACATACATACCAATACATAAATTATAGCATGAGGAAAAATAATATAATAAAAAAATATGTAGAAAAAAAAATAATAAACCTGTGCGCAGGCATGAATCGCATTAAATTTTCAGAATCAACAGAAAATTGACGAATCAAAATTGTGATTCGTATGTAAATTTTGACATGAGTCACTCCACCATAAGACATCTCTCTGGAATAAGAGAGATAATTTAATAATAATGAAGAATAACTATTTAACTATTCAATGTAATCAAGGATATTAACAAACAGGAATCAAAATTTTTAAAGTTCGTCTGTCAAATTTGACATTATCACCTAATGCCTGGGCTTGGTCAGTTTCTAATGATAATCAATCTACTGTCGGTAAACTCTGAAAGAGCACTATGATAAATTAATTTTATGACTGAGTTGATTATTCTTTGCAGCCATCAAATTTAATTCAAGTCATCCAGGACAAGGTCAAGCGTATCCTACTAGAACTCAAAGTTAATCAGTGATTTCGTTCGGAAGCAGAAATTATTACATTCTCATCTCACTATTAATTTTGGTAGGCTATTGGAATACAACTAGAGTTCATATAACAACATACAGAGTGATCAATAAGTTCCTCAATACAATGACACACTCACTTCATTACTGGAAATCAAGTTATTTATCAAACAAGTAATTCAAATTTACCTGAAGATTCATTACAGTAAGGCTCTACTCACACTTGGATACTCAAATCGCGGAAACTGAGCGACTCGGATAACAAACATGTGTTTTCAAATGATGACGCTCAGACGATCCTGCAACAGTACTGTCTGAACGTCATTATTTGAAAACACATGTTTCTTATTAGAGTTGCTCAGTTTCCGCGATTTAAGTTTCCAAGTGTGAGTAGAGCTCAAATGTTGAGACTGCAATATACAAAGTGATCAAAAAGTTCCTCCGCAATGAAATATACAAGAAATCACTCAATCACACGAGAATAAGTTATTTATTAAGAACAACAAGATTTAAAAATTCATCCATCAATTCATTACAGTTAAAAAGTTGAGAGTTCTCTATTGTTGAGTACTTTGCAATTCAATAATTTGCGTAACGTTTCTAACCAGAACACAATAATTAAATATACAAGCACGCACGCCGCTTTTGCAGAGAGACTTTATAACCACTCTGTATTTAAATTCTGGAGTTTTACCCATATACATAAGTTAACGGTTAAGCATCATGAAGAGACTTTCAATAAAACAAAGGTCCTAACATACACATTACAAAACAAACCTATTGATTGTATTTTCAAACTTCTACAAAATTAATGCTTTTGCTACAAATGTACAAAGAGTATGTAAGGCTAGGCGTACACCGGTTAGTCAAGACAAGACAAGATTAGTCACGTTTAGTCACAGTAATACACATAGTTGCTTATGAAGCAGCACACACCGATGCAATGACTAATCGGTGTGTGTTGCTTTATAAGCAACTATGTAAAGTACTGTGACTAAACGTGACTAATGTCGTCTAGTCTTGTCTTGACTAACTGGTGTACGCCTAGCCTTAGGCCTGAGACAAGTTCACTCAAAGTAGTTTACATATTTCAAAAATATTTTCATTATCTATTTATCATTAACAAGAGTGTGTAGTTTCATAAAGACTTATTATTTGGTGATGTGTGTATTATTATTATTGAATAGAATTATTGAATTGTTTTGTTGAATAGCATCTCGCATCTGCATGTGGTTTAACGTTTAACCTATAAATGTATAAATTCTTGATAAACAGTACTGTTATCATTGCCTGTTTAAGACCCATTAAGCGTCCTTCAAGAAGCAATCCAATGAATACCAAGAGAAGCGCAGAAACACAAAGGTCTTTCGCCTTTTTCACGTTTTCTGCTGAAAACAAAACTTCCTTCCTTCAACTGAATTGAAATAAAAGTTAAAAGCCGTGACATCGAAAGCTAATTGACCGACTGTCACGTTAGAGAATAAAACAGGAAAATAAACGAGGTTCTGATGGGTTATTCACCTCCTATTTTATTCACACCAAAGCGATCATGATCAAATGAAATATGCAGGCGAGGGGAGCGAGCCTGCTGGTGTATTGTTGAACGATTCTGCCAGGGGTCCAGGGGGCGGAGCCAGCTAAGGCGAGTGAAGCGAGCCTGCTGGCTAATATAATTAATAACAGTTATAAAAGATCTGTGATTTTCTTGCAAATATAGAAAAGAAGTATACTTTTATTAGTATGACAATAATTGTTTTGAGACGACCTCAAACTCAAATTTAACACCAATTTAGTAAGTAACAATACGGTATATCAGGCACTGAAAATGAACAATGTGAACAGATGATTGGTCAACTGATTGGTATGTCAATCAAGTGCCATACCTCCTCCAATCCAATTGCCATAATCCAAGCCAATAATCTATTTGGATTTGGAAGAATCTTCCGACTGAGTAAAAGTTGATTATACTGTGATTCTTTCCGCACTAAGTAAAACCAATCTATTGAGGGACTAGATTTCAATAGAGTAGAAGGAATAGACTTCAATCAACGAGATAAAGATCGGATTTTGACTCTCCAAGAAGCATTTCAACTCAACCTGCACCAATAATGTATTCAATAACACTGGAAGAATCTTTCAACTGAGAAAAATCAATTACAGTTCGTTCTTTACAGTGCAACCAATTCATCCAAGCACTTCAATTTGGAAGTAAAAAGCGGTTTTCCATCCTAATCTCTACAGCAATATTTCCTGTTAGGGAGCATTTTTCTCTACTCGATTTGCAGAGTTTTATTAGAAAGAAAAAAATAACGCCAACATGTAAAACTGGTCGGTCGGGATCAAGTTAGTGTTCGAAGCTTTACGACGATTATTCTAAGACGCGGCGACCTCAGAAAAACGTCATAACACCGCCATGATAGACTTGGGCTTCTGACGTCATTTGAAATAGAGTAACATGTATTTGTATGATATAATGCACGCAAATATCGTTTGGCAACATTGTGCGTGGAGCTGGAATCAACTTTCAAGGTCAAAAAAGCTAACAAGATCAAACTAGAGAACACTTTTTCAAACTTTATTATTATACTATGTAAACATAGGCTGTACACTGGTTAGTCAAGACAAGACGAGATTAGTCACGTTGAGTCACCGTTGTTGCTTCACATAGTTGCTTATGAAGCAACACACACCGATTAGTCATTGCATCGGTGTGTGCTGCTTCATAAGCAGCAATGTGAATTACTGTGACTAAACGTGACTAATCTCGTCTTGTCTTGACTAACCGGTGTACACCCAGCCTAATATAGCTTGTTCATTTTATCTAGGTACCAGTATTGAAAATGCATTAATTGCCATTAGTACTATTTACAATAAACGAAGTGTTTGTTAATTCGAGGGAATAGATAGCCTAGATAGATAAAATGACTTTATTTTTACTACATTTGTACATTACAGAAGGCTAGGCGTACACCGGTTAGTCAAGACAAAACTAGTCACGTTTAGTCACAGTACTTCATAAGAAACTATGTGAATTACTGTGACTAAACGTGACTAATCTCGTCTTGTCTTGACTAACCGGTGTACGCCTAGCCTTAGTGTTGTGGGTGAAGTTCAGTTATAAGAACCCATCTTCCACTTAACCCATTCAATAAAAATGAAAATAAATGTGATGGAATTCAAGGGAATGTAAGGGATTTCAATTGAATTTAATGGAATTCAAGGGAATATAAGAGAATTCATCCCAGTTAGAAAGGTCTAACGTGTAGAAAGCTCCCCATTTAGAAACCTATGTGGCCAGATACACGAAAAATTCATTTCAATTCTAGCGTCAAATAAGAGGGAAAAATTTTTGCAAACTTTATTATTATTCTATGTCACCATAAGGCTAGGCGTACACCGGTTAGTCAAGACAAGACAAGATGAGATTAGTCACGTTTAGTCACAATACTTCACATAGTTGCTTATGAAGCAACACACACCGATTAGTCATTGCATCAGTGTGTGCTGCTTAATAAGCAACTATGTGAATTACTGTAACTAAACGTGACTAATCTCGTCTTGTCTTGTCTTGACTAACCGGTGTACGCCTAGCCTAATTGTCCACTCATGAAAGAATCATATTGAAAAGTTATACAGAAAATTGGATATGCTCACTGAAAATTGGAAGAGATCACTTGATTAGAGTAGGCCTACTAGAAACAAAATAGAGCTGCTTTAGATACAGTGATAGTACTTGTAAACTAGTTACTTGTATTAATAAGCAGTTGAATTACAGTGATTACAACATTTTCTCGAGTGAGTAACCGCGGAAATAAAGACGCGGCCGATGAAAGCAATCTTGGATAGCACTTCTGAAGGTTAACAGTGGTTGATGGTGTTAAATTATTGAGGTTGAATAGATGTGGTTACAATGAGTAGACAAATAAGTTAGTGACTGCTCAGTTATAATAATCCTAGATGTTCAATTGAGACTTAATTCAAGCTCAAAAGTCAGCAATAATTTATGTAGAAAATTTAATGTGCAACTGGAAGAGATATCCCGAAACCCCTATATCCTGTTGAAAAATTTTAAAAATCATTTTGAATTTGAAAATTTCGACAATTTTTTATCATTTTTCAATAAGTTCAGAACCAATAGTGAGCTCAAGCATAAGAATATAGCATAATTCATGTATATAGCTCACAGTAAATGAATTTGAACATCGAACATTATAAAGAGCTATAATGCGTTAATTTGTTCTTGTCCAATTGCCTTACAAAAAGGAAACCAGCTTTTCATTGAATTCTGACTAGCAATATTAATAAAAATGGTAAACTGATAAGGAAAGTGTAGAAATTAACACAGAAATCATATATTTTTCAGCAATAATATTATTGAATGACCTATCTAAGTTACGTAAAATACGTTCAAATGATCCCACATCACATACTAATGCACCAAGTATTAGTATACATACTAGGCTTCTTCCTTCAAAACTTTATAATGCAATCTTTAGTAATAATTTCATGGAGAAACACAATTATTACCGTAGGAAACCATGAGTGATAAGTTACTGAAATTGTCTAAAGTCTAAAGTGAGTGACTTTTCCGCTAGCATCCTTCATTGTATCCGTTTATTACTTCTGAGACACAGCAACTTCCTTTTCGACTGAAAAGGAAATCCGTTAAGATTTTCATTGATGCTTTTTAAGAAATAGAGAAGAAGGACCCTGGACATTAATGTTCGAACTTTACTCATTATCCTGTATAATAAAATGGTTATTCATTGTATTCATTCGTTTTAGTAATTATTATATTGCGGAATAATAAGTGTCATTTTCTTGAATAAGTACCGGTATCTATTGTTGTTCATTTTATGCCACAAAACATTCTTAATTTTCTATAATTGTTAAAAATTTGAAATTTAACATCCTCATGTTCCTCCATATTAATTATCTCTTGTACTAGCTCATTCATTCATTTTTCACTCACTTATAATAATAATATACTCACTTATAATAATAATTTATTGTATTTGTAATAATGTGTTGGACACTATTATTTTATATTGTGTAAAGTATATCAATAAGATATGAAAATAGAGATAAAAAAAATAAGATGTGGTAGTGTATAGCAGGATTATTTTAATTCCAGCTGTGACCTTCCAAATAAGCGGTCGAGTTCCTTATGACCTCCTCTTCTCATTCTCCTCCTACTCCTCTTTCTCTTCCTCTTCTTCTTCTTTCTCCTTTTTCTTCTTCTCCTCCTTCTTCGTCTCTTCCTTCTGCTACTATTACAACAATCCACCAGCCATTTAATTTACAAACTCGAAATCGAAATTCAAGTGAAGCTGAGAGAGAGAGAAAGATCGATTAATGAGAAAGGCTATCGTGTATACTGTTACGTTTTTCTGTTGCATCAACTATTATATACATGCTACTGTATCTTTCAAAGTGTTTGAATATCACAACAGCAAAATACCTGTGCGTTGTATATGTATAGTAATAATGTTTAAAGTTATCATAAACCGGATTCAATGAAAAGTAAACGCACGGTCAGTGTCAAAGCCAGTTTCATTTTGCGTGTATCTAATTTTGATTATTCAAAAGTTTCCGTTTGAAGAATGTTTCATTTTGAAGGTGAATCGCTTAGTCCTCACTTGGTCGATTTTTTATGCTGCACAGCATGCTATGAAAGCATGCTTTTATGACTGGTTTTAATGGACGTTCAGGTTACTGGAGGCAGGTTGGATCATATGATCGTCTACTCTATACAAATAATGCACACTATTATTACATAATGTGCATACTATAATGCACACCAGTCAGTGTGCAATGTCCTATTTGTTTGTATAGAGTAGATGATCATATGAACCAACCTGCCTCCAGTAACCTGATCGTCCATTAGAATCGTGAAAAGCATAAGCAGCATGCTGAGCAGCACAAAAAATCGACCAAGTGTGGACTTAAGTAATGGTAGAGTCTCACTGTTTCAATAAACGCTACGGTAATGGATGGGTTCCGCAGTGAAAAGTATAGGCTATATATTATAATTATTATAAATTCTTCAATTGGTTAATATTATTTATGATTGAAGATTGTATTAGTTAGATTAGAAGAAAATACTTGATAAATAATGTAACTTCAAACAAGTGTAATCGTGGTTCTTTTTAGATAGACATCGATTCAACCTTCGGTGAAGGGGTTTTTTGAGCACATAAACCCACTCTCACACAGTTTGAACGATTGTCAAGTATTCAATTGGATTTGGACTTCACCAAGAATGTTAAACTGCGTTATATGGAAATAAATATTAGAAAGATGAGAGTTGGATCAAAATTGAACCCAAGGATTTGTGTAGCCTACTACTCTTCGGGAATTAATTCAACGAAAGCCATCGTCAAATGACGTCATTCTACGACGGTTGAAGACCATTGGCTTTCGTGCAATCGCCTTAAAACTTCTGAATGAAGTATTCAGTCGGATCGCATTATTATTACTATGGATTAAGGGAGTTTTATTCTATGTTTTTTGTTACGTAACAATCTGTTCTTTATAAGTACATGTAAAGACGTTATAAGTCATGAATTTACAAGTATGATGGAATATGTCAGGGTTATGGGGAATTATTAGGGAATAATAGAATTTGAGAGCAATATGGAAACAAAACTTGAAGCGCAATTATTCCATACCCACAACAAAATTCGAGCCAATCTCAAACAGTACAGTACACTTAGAAAAAATAGACCATATTCCACCAGCCCAATTTTTCTGCAGAGTACCTCAATCTGATCTTATCAAATAATAACAATGCGTAACTTCAAAAACAAACAACTAACATGACTACAACTTGTAATTATTATCACCATTCCACTGAGCAAGGTAGATGACCAATCAAGATGGTGGATTTATGAAATGTTCTATTGTTAATGTGAGAATCCTCTTGATTCAATTATAATTGGGCGAATTACGTTTGACAGTTTGATATATCATCACAGAAGTTCAAGGCTCGCCACTTGCTTTGTCATGGTCATTTTTTTTGTGCTCCACTATTTGTTCAACTTTTGGTCGTCAGTGTATGCAATTTGCAATTTGTTGCAACATGTTATATAAGGTATTTGATCGTACTGTAAAAGGGTTGAAAGAAGCATGCAGCATGAAGCTTGAAGCATGCAACTTTTGCAACATGCTATAAGAGAGATTTAATTATACTGTGAAAGGGTTGAAAGAAGCATACATTATGAAGATTGAAGCCTGCAGCTTGTTGCAAGATGTTCTATGACATGTTTAATAATAATTGTGGAAGGGTAGAATCAGAAGCAAGGAACATTACGCTAGGCGTACTACGATTAGTCAAGACAAGACAAGACAAGACGATATTGTCACATTTAGGCTCGGTTCACACGAGCGTGTACGTTCGACATGCGGTAGATAATTGAGACACTTTCCAATGAAACAATTAAACAATTAACTCACGCAACGTAGAGCTAGTGCAGGGAATCAAATCGTGTTGTTCACACTTCATCCGTGAGACGCGCGTTGCAGCACGTCACCTTGTTTCACTGCTAGAAACATGCGTGCTAATTGCCCCCGGCAATTATATCTAATTATCCTAACATACAAAAAAAAGTTAAAATTTGGGAATTTTTGATTTTTGAAAGTGCTATGCTATTCTACTCGATGTCCTGAGTGCAGTCGAACTTGATTTTCATCTCTAGCATGAAAATTGCCCGTTTTATTAAAGATTATTGTTTCTATCTCCAGTGATAGTCTATTAGTGGCAAAACTTGAATACAATTGAATGAAAAATTCTAAATTCATACAGCCGAGAATACCCGGTTTCAAAACTTGGCATTCTGTGTGCCATTTTACTACCATTTTTATACCATTTTTATACCATTTTTCAGACATTTATACCATTTTTCTACATTGAATACTGAAGTTGTGTACTGTATTTGTGTTGAACAAGGAATAAAAAACAGAAGATAGATTGTACATATTTAGAGGGAACCAAATCACGAATTTTGTGGCATCTGTATGAATGTCATAACCTGCTGATAAATAAAAGAATTTGCAATTCGAATTCAACACAATGATTAGTACTGTATTTGAGTAGAGACTTTTATGAATATGCTGTGAATTATCACTCATCTCAAAGTTACAACATCTCTTCAGGGCATACTGAAAGCCGCATGCTCGTATCCTGACTTCTCAATTTGTCTGCTAATTTAAAAACTAATTCGTCGAAAGACCTTATGCTCATTATAAAATAATTGAAACATTTCTGCTCATCTTGAGTATGAAGTATGAGTATAAGTATGAATAAGCTAGACTTGCCACTATGACTGTCGACGTCTTGCCACGTCCATTCTCACAACACCACTGAGAAAATAATGCATTTGTACAATTATAGCACGATCCATTTAACTTGTCAGAAATCAGCTGTGTTGGTAATAATTAAACAGTGACTTCGACCCAATAATCAAAAGGCTTAAAAGTCTTAAAGATCTTTGTAAAGACCTTTCAAAGAATAACTTTTAAAAGAACTTTCAATAATCTGCGAGTTTTAGCATTTGTAGGTTAAGTATTGTAATATTGCTGGTCAAAACATAATTATGTTTTCTGACAAGTTAAAAGGGACCTGCTATAGCAAAGAATATTTTGCAGCTGACAGTATTGGCGCGAAATGGAATTCGCTGCAATCTAGTGATTGTTCAATATTCTCAACTTTCAATGGAAGTACAATTATTTGCATCATCATTATATGTAATTTTCTCAGATTATTCCTATTATTCATTGTAATTATCGTAACCTATGGGGAGCCCCCCAGAACAAAACCACTAGGTGTAATTTATATACTGTTTACAGTCGTAGAGTTTTATAATGCAAAAAGATATTGAGAGTCATTTGTAGGCTGAGATCGAGAGACTCTTGCAAAACATATTTCAGAGACCTGAACATCCTTACACTTCCTTCTCTCTACATCTATCAATTAGTCGTTTTTGTTAAATTATATATTAACAAATTCCAATTTTGTGCAGACAATCATCAATATAACACTCGAAATAGGAACCTGATAGCTTTTCCAATACATAGACATGCAGCATTGGAAAGAACTCCATTCTATTCTGGAATGAGACTATTTAATAAGCTGCCAACGAACATCCGAAATATGGAATCTGTCATTTCATTTAAGCGGGCAGTCAGGAAAATGCTATTAGAGAAAAGCCTATATACTATCGCGGAATTTGACTTGATGAGAAAGTTGGTGAGCTGGTATGAATTCCTGTAACAGATACTTTGAATAAAAAATGGAGAGTAATTTTATTTTGGAATTAGATTTTCATTTTTGAGATTAGGACAAATCTAGAGATTTACTATTATGTTTTACTATAGTTAGTATTAATCTAGATGTAAATAATATTGTAATTAGATTTAAGTTAGCAATCGACAAGTCACCAGTCAAATGGGTGTAACTCAGTTTATGATGTATTGTGACAATTGAGCATTGTAGCATTATAGCCATTAGCATAAACAACCATTTTTAGCATTAATAGCCATGAGTAGGTATGCAACACACTAAATTCTTTTTATCATAGATAAATATCTCACATTATTGATATTTCACGTTTGAATCGTGTTAATTGTTTGGCTATATTCTCACTTAAATGGATGAAGAAAATTTCAAATTTCATTATGAAGTTGGAAAACCGATTAGAATCAAATAATTAGCTAGCTATACTAATTTAAATGCTATAAGAAAATTTCAAACTGTTCTAGAATCAGAAGACCAAGTAGAATAAGATAGGACTTGAAAAATTTATAATATCAAAATTTTTTATCTTTTTCTATCAAAATCTATGAATAAATTTTTCTTAGCCAATTAGGCCGCATGCGTTTTATAATTGCCGGTCGAATCTTGGAAGAAGCAACTATTCTTGGAATTCTCGCTCACAATTATCTACCGCATGTCGAACGTACACGCTCGTGTGAACCGAGCCTTAGTCACAGTACTTCACATAGTTGCTTATGAAGCAACACACACCGATTAGTCATTGCATCGGTGTGTGCTGCTTCATAAGCAACTATGTGAATTACTGTGACTAAACGTGACTAATCTCGTCTTGTCTTGTCTTGACTAACCGGTGTACGCCTAGCCTTATGCTTAAGCTCAAGGCATTCCACAAATTCGTCTTATTACTGAATATGTTGACTTATAATTTATGAATAATAATTATTACTATGAAATTATATGATGCGGTCTGTACGGGTTGTAAATTACGTTTTGTCTTTGGCAATAGATTTTTAATGTATTTGATCCTAAAATGATACAACATTTCATTGTTTTACTTTGATGTATTTTGATTTCATAATTATATGTTTGTTGCAAGAGGAAAAGTCCATAGTGCTTGCCAAGAGGAAAGGAAAGTTGAACAAATGTTGACAGCATCAGCTTTTATTATTCAATTATACCTATTTCAATTATAACAATGTGTGTAGGCCTATCTCGGTATGTTCCAGAGCCCAAACTCTAGTCGTTTTTCTCTATTTTACAATAGGCTTCTTCAAAATTTTGTTCGTTGATCCCTGGGGGTCACTTCAATGAAGCTTGCTATACAAATAAATCTGTCATCACCCTTCCCATTTAACATGCACAAGTCCAAGGCTCATGTGGTCATCGCCCTCAGAGAAAGTTTACAGTTTCCAGTTAAAGTGTAATTGAGTGGTCAATTGAATCGTCATAATATTGGGTTGATTTGTTTGATGATGACTGCTAATTATTCATAATAATCCTCCTTGTTTTATTATGAAAAAAATTTTAAAATAATATTTTCTCATTTGATACAATAAAAATTAATCAATTAAACTCCCATAATAATAATTCATTACTTCTATTATTGGGACTACCAATATCTAAATAACTCATCTCTTCACGAATTGCGATCCTAACAATAACACCCCATTGGTTCTCACTCATTCAATAAAATGTAGGCTATATATTGACGTCAATAGTCATCAGTCATCAGCCAATGAGAGCGCTTTATGGGCGTGGACTGTTCCAAACTGTACTCACACGTGATTGGTCGACGTTGCCGAACTGTCAGCTGACTTTGAAATAGGCATCCACCAATAGAATTGCAGAGGGGCGTTCCGTAAACAGACGGCTTGTCCTTTATATTGGTATTCTATTCCTTGCCGTTCATGTTGCTATTTCATTTTTTGTTTCTGACATTCACCTTTTATTTTCAATATTTCGATTGAAATAAGTGAATGAATAATGCATGCTAACCCACTTATCCTATTCTAAAGTTACTACACAATCCTTACTGGAAACGTTTATTTTGATAAACTAATAGACTTCATCAATAGTTCAAAATCCTGGGAAGACCAATGAATAATATTATCTTGCAAGTCACATTGTTAGATTAAATCCTTGATAAGAATATTTGTCATCGTTGTTCAGAGGTAGTCACAATGATATGTAATAATAGTCTCAACTTGATAAAGGACTTTACTGAGTTGATCCTTTAATTACACGTTATTTAGAATAAAATGCATACTTCTCCGCAAGCCTTCTGTCATGAAGGGAATTTTTCAGTCCACATCTAATAGGCCTGCTTTTTACAATGACATGGATAATAAAATTATACACTGGAGCTTCGAATTGTGGAACAATCAATGTCAACATAAAACACACATTAACGCATGACATAATATGACAGCATATGCTTTTCTATCCGATATTAACTGGTCATTTTCTAGAAATTATAAGGTTGAATTTGGTCACAAGACATGAAAACTTCTTCCTTGAAACCTTGGCAATAGTAGTTAATTGTAGTGATGGGTCATGGCCTAGTTATGTACTCTAGAACCAATGTTGGTACAATATTTCAAATGATTATATATATTGTATATGTCTGTTCTCTCTTGAATCTTCTTTCATAATTCGAATTTCTTTCTGAATATTAAATTTTGAATTTGAATTCTATTATTCCAATAACGACACAGCCCACAATATAACTTTCCCATGTAGGGTTTCCATATCAGACGCAATAATATTGAAGGAAGGAAATGAGATAACTTATTGCAACTCTACAGTTGCTGTTAAATAATTATAATTAATTGGACGAAATTCCTAATTAATGCCATATAATATTCTTTCATCCAATTAATTATTATAATATTTATGTTACTCTAAAATTAATAACTGAATCAATCACAATCAATTCAATTACAAACTAATACAATCGATCACAAACTGAAATCAATATTGTAATATCTTTTTAACTGAGCTCATTATTATAAGATAATAATATCTTCTCATCAACAATATTATTCTATCAACTTATGCAAAACTAGTACAATTTCCACAATTCACTTCTCTAACAGCAGATTCATTACCTCAAAGTTCAACCGAATTCTAATAAGAAAAGAACAACACGATTGAGTCGAGAGATTAGCAGTCTTCTCAGGGAACGCCTCTCTCTAATTCTATTGGTCGATGCTTATTTCAAAGACAGCCTACAGATCGACTACGTCACACAACGTAGACCAATCACAAGCGTGTTCAAGTCCACGCCCACAACGCGCTCTCATTGGTTGATTCCATTACGACATTACTCCATTTTGTCAAACGATACTATTTCAATCAATGGGACTTTATTATTGGAATCCTATAATTTGTTTCGAATTGAATTGAATCATTCTGTGTTGTTGTAGCATGACTCTTGATTCGTAAAGTGATAAGTGGAATTGTTATTGGCAGTTTCAAATAATATATTATTATTATTGTTTAAGAGGAATACAATCCAAAATGGTATACGAAACGGATTTATTTGAATGCTCATTACTTCATAATGATTTAAAAATAGTGATGTGAATTTCGTTCGATTATTTAAGCAAACAATGTAAACAATATTGAATTAATGTAAACAATAGTGATTATCAGAGAAAATGTCTATGTTGTAAATACAGTATATCCTGCTGACAAATGAATAAATTAATGGTAAATTATAAGATAACTTATCTAACGTAACATTGTTATTTAAATGATTTTCAATGATAATCAGGATTGATTCATAGAATCATGAAGAAATGGTAGCTTGATGATTCACTTCAACTAATATTTCATCTTTTTGAGGAAACTGTTCCTTGAATATTCTATCTTTCTAGTAAGTTTCAACTGCACTACATTATCCCCTACTAAATTTTTTTCAATCGCCGGGTATATTTCCTATAGGATGACCAAATAAGTATACCACGCTTCGCCACGGAACTATTCATAGAATAATTAGTTGGCTCAACAGATTAGTCAGTCCATAAAATAATCAAACTAAATACAATATTTGATGATTATATTGTGATTATGATGATGACTGACACAAAACAAGAGGTAAACGGAAAGAGAAAGCAAAAAACGTGAAAAATAGCAATTCTCCAACCACCTATACTAAATCCTTCTTGGCAAAACGCATCGCGTATTACGCTAAACTGAGTTTGACGCCTGAAATTTCTATTGTTTCAGCAGTGCAAATAATACACCGATAATCGCGCATTGAAATCTGGGAGTGCACTAACTGTTTCATTGTTTTATTGTTTAAAACTTCAATTGAAAAACCATTCAACCCAGGCTGGCAATAGAGAAAAGACACAGTAATGCCTTTAAAAAAATGCACGGAATTTTTCTTGGAAAGTGCTTCTTTTGAAAACAGTCCACAGCTGTGTTGTAAGCGTCTATGCCGGATATTATTGGATCGTAGATGACTAAACATTTTGGGAAATTATAGTGTACAGTAGAAATACGTCAAGAATTAGATGTAATTTGAAACAGGGAAAATTCAAAAATAAACTCTGTTCATAATAATTTATTGATCGAAATTCCTAGTATTAATTCCTAGTATTAATTCCTAAGTATCAATAATGCCATAAAATACTCTGAAGACTTCCGCTACTGCGAATATTGACAACAGAATAATAGCTAGTAAGGAAATTCGATTTAAAAAGCAATTGAATAGCTGCAATATCCCATTTCCTTCCATCTTCAATCTCTGTTCACTTTATAACATTCATAGTGAAGAATAAAATCCCTCAATGATTGACACTTAGGCTAGGCGTACACCGGTTAGTCAAGACAAGACAAGACGAGATTAGTCACGTTTCGTCACAGTACTTCACATAGTTGCTTATGAAGCAACACACACCGATTAGTCATTGCATCTGTGTGTGCTGCTTCAAAAAAGACTATGTGAATTACTGTAACTAAACGTGACTAATCTCGTCTTGTCTTGTCTTGACTAACCGGTGTACGCCTAGCCTAAAACTTGACAAATTTTTATATGAGTTACTACAACTGATACAAGTGTTTAGCGTGTAATCACCCTTTTCTGAAATTTCATCTTGTGAGAGAAAATCTCACAAAAGCAACGTTCATGAATACGCCTTGGGTTTTCCAACTTTTCTTTCAACATTTTTTCAATTTTATAAAAAAACTGTGAATATTCTGCCACACCAAACTAACAACCACCTTTTGGATCAATAACACTGTGCTAGGGTTGATTAAATAGCAAAAACTGAGCAATTTATAATTATTATACGACAATAATTATACCAGATAAGTAACCAGCAGCCAGTTTGCAACTGAGGAAGTTGCAAAAAACTGAGTTTTCTACCGGCTTCGACTTGGTCAGGGCTAGCAAGTATCACAAGAACACTCTACAGCTTGTTCTGTTTTACTACGGAAGTCGAGATTTTTTCTACTGATGGATCAGGCTTTTGTGAAAAAGGAACGAGCTATCCATCAGCCAGTTTAATATCTATCATAGGATGGAACTGGAAATATTTTTTCTTCAAGTCTTTATCACATCAAATTACTAGACTATTTCGAAACAAACAGGACAGTTTAAGTTCTCCATTTTTTTCTCAACTATGATATTGTATATGTTATTATATGTGGATTCAATATAATATAATTAGATCATAGCATTTGAACATATCAATCGAATGGTTAGGCTACAAAAAAATTTGAAGAGTATTTTTTGTATATTATTACTTCTTTGTCACTTTCTGTTGCATAACAGAACTGCAGTTAATATTGAAGTAATCTTTGAGTAATTAATTTCCTTTAAAACACTATACGTGTAGGCTACATCACTTACAACTCA
>CM029535.1:34271090-34496090 GCA_017141395.1 Laodelphax striatellus | reverse complement strand
CATGGCAGACGGCAATGACCTTCAAAACTTGAGACACTACACTCTGAAATAATTAGGAGATCAGAAGCCCCTACACAAAACCAATATTCAGAACGCTGTAGCCTATAACTTACATTTGGCGTTTCTCTTGAAAAAATTCAAGCCGCAAGTGCAATAGACAATTGAAGCAAAGTAAAATATTCGGTGTGCTATTGAATTATCAATGATCATGAACTGCCTCAACTAACAAAGCAAGATGTATCGCAATGAAAACCTGGTCTGCGATAAAATTAAAAGAAAAAATTACAAGTGTGTGCTTTCAGCTTCATGCTTCTACTGAGAAGTGCTAGGTTCTATACAACTTTACTTTATTACTCGTGAATGCGTCATATTATATAACTATATAAAATCATAATGACGTTATAGAGTTTCTGCAAGAGTTTAGTTCTCTCTCTGATTTCTCAGAATTTAAATTTCACACAAATAATTGAGCTCAGCTTCAATCAATAATTTTTTTTTCAGATTTCTTATGCAATTCTAGCCTTCTAAGTAATGAAATTTTCAAAATTCAATAGTACTATCTATAATTGATAGCTACATCTCTGTATCTGATTGGAATTTGTTAATGAGAAGTAGCTTTATCTCGAATAATTACTTGGAAATCATTTGTAAACAAACTTACTATCAAAAAGTTAAAACTGAACCAATTGGGATTGCCTATTCCTATTTTATGAGGTCACCTTACGAGTCAGTTGTTCAATTCAAGATTTTCAAAAATAGTTTCAGTTTGTAGGCTCCAAACGACTAGGCAATGAAGGCCTAAGGCTAGGCGTACACCGGTTAGTCAAGACAAGACAAGACGAGATTAGTCACAGTAATTCACATAGTTGCTTATGAAGCAACACACACCGATTAGTCATTGCATCAGTGTGTCATGCTTCATAAGCAACTATGTGAATTACTGTGACTAAACGTGACTAATCTCGTCTTGTCTTGTCTTGTCTTGACTAACCGGTGTACGCCTAGCCTTAGTCTGTTTACATTCAGATACTTGGATAAGATAGCCTACTGGTGTGAGACACTTTTTTAAGTGAAAAATCCAGAAACACTTGCTCACACACAATCCTCATACATATTGAATGAACAAAATTTTGTGTAACATTTGAAGAATTTTTTTTCTCGAACAAGTATCTCAAAATTTTCACAATTTTGTTCCAAGATTTCACTTGTGTGAAATTTTTGTTTCTGTCTGGAGTGTTCTCAAAAACGTATACAATATATTACGCAAATTATACGTTTGGGGATAACTCCAGTAGAGATTCCTGTAAGCAAGACCCACATATTCCCTATACATTATTCCATAAAAGAATACATAATCAATTTGAAGGAAATGGAAACAAGAAACAGCTCGCGCCTATTGGCAACAGGTAGCGCGACTAGGAATTGGTGAAGTTGAAGGTCACGCGATCAGGCTTGCCTCAGTTTAGGAATAACAAAACTTGTTCCTCAACCCGCAGTCAACCTGTTCTTTGAAGCAAGTGAAGAGTTTGCAAGGCTGACTGCTTGACCAGCGATCAACAAATCCACGTTACTTACATTTATTTAGTTACAGGCCTGAATACAGTAATTATAGCATCGATTTGTCTTATAACATATACATAGATAATGTGTTCCATATACGCAGACCGTATGTAAATATCATGCGTATGGGGTGTGATGTATTTTATATACATCCATGTATTACATTCCCTACGCTTATACATTCTCATATTTTATGTGTATAGTGATTGAATCAGTGTAAGCAATGTAAGTTAATCTCAAGCCAATTAGACCAGAAAACCGGATAGTTATTCATTGATTACGTAGGAGTCAGTTTATAGTTATTTAGCCACACACCGATTAGGCATTGCATCGGTGTGTGGTGTGTGTGTGAGGCTATGTAACTGTGGGTGACTGAACGTGACTAATCTCGTCTTGTCTTGTCTTGACTAACCGGTGTACGCCTAGCCTTAGGCGTTTCACACGATCCAGCAAATCTCAAAATGAAATAAAACATGAAAATATGTCAATTCTACTGTTTTATAGAATTAATACTGGATATGTTTAATAATAGTGGACTAACAAAAAATTGTGGAATTAACAATATATTTCAGTGTTATGGAGTTCCACAACATCAATAGGTTTTCTACAAATAAGTTAAAATCCCATAATATAAAATGGACTTGAAATTGACAGATAACTATGTAAACTACAGTACCTACACACTGTTATAACACAGCAAGAGATGTTATGCATTTCTAGTGGAGTATGGGGTATCTTGAAAGACACTGTTGAATTCAATTTTATTTTATTGAATTACACGGAAAATTACTCTGGCTAAAGCATTACCCAGTATCTGAGAATTGTTAGTAGCATAGTTGTAAAAATCAGTTAACTGACAGTCAGTCAATTTTATAAACCAATCAATTGTAAAAATAGTATTTGTAATTGTCTATCAATTGTCCTTAACGGATGTCTGCAAGGAACCTTTTAGTTTTAGTCCTAGCTTCACCTTCGTCTGTCACCATGTCCAAAACTGATTCGTACTGACCTTTTGCAAACATGACTTGAAATTTCTAATTGCTAATGAGTTTCCCCACATGGGTAACTGTCAAGGTTATTACCAATCACTATAATGTAGCTGAAAATTCCAATTGTCATCTATTTTTAATTGTCATAGAATCATGAAATGTTCATGTTTTGAGAAGTGGCCATAGAACATTGATGATGTCATAGAAAAAGTAAGATAGCCTGGATAGCCATAGACCATTGATGCATTATTAGGCATTGATTTTGTTATTACCATGCCAGTTATGTTTCGTATAATATTCGTGTGTATGCGTTAAATTAATAACGCAAAAAATAAATAAACGAGATATGGGATGAATAATTTTTTATGCTTACTATTCGTGATTCGTGTTAATATCGTGGAAAACTTAGACTCTCTACGCTCTCTCACATACCCTCTCACAGTCTCTCACTCTCTCAGTAACTGCCGGTATTCAATTGAAAGATTTTAGACGATGTTCTGCTTCAAATGCTTCTGCTTCCTATCCTTCTGCTCCTGTCAATTAGCCTACTATTGCTTCAATTTAGTAATTATTACCTTTGCTGTTCTTAAACTAAAAAAATTGTGCTTAGAATATTACAAATGTTTTTAAAAATAACCTATGGCTTATCAAATGAAAAATATCTAATGCGTTCAAAATAACATTTGTTCACAAACTTACCTATGATTTGAGTGTTATCACTAGCTGTCGATCTCCAATCACAAGACACTTTTTTTAAAATGGAAGATTAACTTTGAATAGGTATAGGAATCAAGTTCATAAGAAATTGAAACCAAAGAAAATTCATCACTGAGCAATAGGCCTACAAAACTAGTAACTATCTACAAACCCACGTTCAGTAGATGATCTACGATGATCTAGTGATCTACGAACTCAAACTTCAATGAAATAAAAAATAAAATTTGGGTATTAAGTTATAGTTTTGATTCAATCACTGATTCAAACAATCGAGGATATTCAACCACTGAGCTGTACAATGAAACAAAAATTCAAACTTCCGTGATGATAATGTCTGTAAGACTGTTTCCACCAACAACTTTTCCCAACGTTACGATTTGACATTTTAAATAATTCATTTAACTGGTGGTGTACTCCGTACGCTACTAGAACGTAAACTATCTGCCCTAGTTCTATCCAGAGTATGACATACTGTGTCACACAATAATAGCTAACTGGAAAATGTAGAATCAATATGGATCAATTGTATATGAATAAGTAATACAAATTGCTTCTTCATGGAAGAAACATAGCTGACATACAAACGTTTTCTGTGCTTTATGATTAATTAATGATGATGGAACAACTCTATGAATAGTGCGCCTTTAGGTGTTAGTAATCACTGGTGTAATATTTTTGTTATCAATTTATCATCCCAGGTTATCAATTCATAAACCCACCCACTGCGACTGAGCTTCAATTGCTTTGATTGGCTTAACAAATTTATTCTTGACCAATCAGCCCGAATCGATAGAAAATGCTTGATATTGTGTTGTACAGTGACATTCATTTAATTTGACGCTTGGCATTAGATAGATAGAGAGATATCATTTCTCGACGTTGCTGATGACCGTAGAGTACGATGGCAAAGAAATAATACCTCTCTATCTAATGCCAAGCGTCAAATCAAATGAATATCACTGTTGACATATTCTTCTTTTCCACTGGTTGTAACTAACACTAATTTAAAACTTCAAGAGTAGATAGAATCAAACTCGCATTAAGATGTCAAATAACAGTACGAAACGGTCGTAACGGTCAGTTTGATGTTTTCTTCTTGAAAAGTATAAAGAGTTGGTGTTATTCTGAATCTAAACTGGTAGATTATTAGCTGTAGTATAGCTACAGCAATTGTATAAGGTATAGTCACTGAATTACTAGATATAGAACTAGCAAGTATATTGATCACATTCAATTGAGATAGATGAGAATCAGATTATTTCAATTGTTGACGTGATCATAATAAAATTTGATTACATGATCTGATTGTTAGCCATGATGATCTCATTTTTGAAAAAGAACACTACTTGACAGTGTTTCAAATCAGTGACTGCTCTAAAACACTTCTGAATGCAGACTTAAATGCGTAAATCCAATTCTGTTCCATAACACTGGTGTGAAATAAGAAGAACAATTTATATACTATTTACTTCATTTACAATAAACAGTACAATATTATATCGATAAATTAGTACAATAAAATACAAAATGAGATTTCAGATAGAATTCAATAGAACTGTCGACAAAGTTATGTAGGTAACCTACAACTAGGCTATTATATTTATTGGAAATCAATCTATCTAAAAAATCATTACACAGTTCCATTGAGCGGGAAATATGGCAAATATCTTACATAATATATTATCTTCATAAACAAGATGATTTCAGACGTTATCTATGCAACAAGAGTGTTGATTGAGATAACTGATCATGCAATACAATTATTATTGTATTATTGTATAATTAATACATTCTATTGTGGAATAAAACAGCAATCACAATCTTGTGAGTAATATTAACACTAACAAGTTTCTCAATCCTTATTAGAATCAGCTACTTTTCCTTTCACTGATTTTTAGTCGGGTTTTTCTTGAATTCACGGATGTAACCGACTTTTAATAAGTTTTTACAGTTCGTGAGGAATAACCTATGATGACCTTTGGGTGGAATAACAACTTTTCGCCCTGTATTTGTTATTGTTGTTCATTGGTAGCCTACAACCAACTGAATCAGGCTGATCTAACAACAATAAATAGTGCAAATATAAAACTTTATTATGTAATATCTTCAATTGAATTAAAATTATTTATTTAATTATTTATCATTGGAGATAAGTATTGGATAATTTATATTTGGTTGTATTCAAACAAGATGTTCTTGTTCTTGTTTGTGTTAATTTCTTTTGTGTTATGAGGGCTATAATAGGATTTAATTCCTGGTGCCCTCAACTATGTATTTTTTCAAATAAATAAATAAGATTACAACAATAAGATAATAATTTAGTAACATAGCCTGAAACTGTGCTAGATAACATCGGACTGTCAAAAATGTCATTGTGAACAAATGACAGGTCGGAAAATTGGTAGACCACCCATAGGTCTCTCCTCATGAACTATATTCTTTATAATATGGTTCAAAATTGTCTGTGAAAATGACACTTTCAAAGAGTATACTTTTTCTAAAGACACTTTAGAAAAGTATTGTTAAAAATTGTCTATGAGAATTCGTATTTCAGACAGTCTAAACACAAATCTTCTTCTGTTTAGCCACCGAATAAGCGATCGCACAGAAAATAATAGTCCAAATAGTGCTCGATATGTAGCCGGCAAAGACGTTTGGATGCGTTATGTCCCAGTTTCTATCCAGAATACTTCTGAAACTCTCCACTGTGGGCTGGACGGGGATGGCCCATGCTATCGAACGCAGCACTGTGCTCATACCTTCTATTGGCCACACAACCCCTGAAACACAATTCAACACATTTTAGCAAAATTAGAATTAGATTTATTGAAAGAGATATGGAGTTATTGAATTTAATTATTCCTTATAGTCTAGTATAGTGAATAGTTGAATAAAAATTTAAAGAAAACATGTCAGACTTGGTGAGTTATAGCTGGATTCTTATTTAATCCATTCAAAACAACTTGTGAGATAGTCATTCAGAAGTATCGGTTATTAGAACCGTTAGGAATTTTATTCATTTTATACTCAACTATTTTTTCAAAAATAGTGAAACGTGACACCCCTTAAGATGGCGTCATTCTACAGAACTCTATAAGGATCTCGTTGCATTGGTTCCGTTAGATGAAGTCATTTTACTGCAGTTAAATTCAATTGGCTTTCATGCAATTGAGACGTGAAGTACCGGTAGTAAAAAACTCTGCAATTGCATGTCCTCTTTATCTTAGCAACAAAAAACATTGCTAGCTTGAACCAATCAAATCAGAGAAGTTTTCTCTTTACTTTGATGAGTAACTACATCTATAAGTTCTTGGAGAGTACAATAATATTTCTCCTATCTTAGAGAGTAGTCTTTGAGAAGGCATTTCATGTTGGGTTGTACCAAGCAAGATCAATTTTAATCCGTACAATGCTAATCAAATGGGATTGGCTGATTAAGAATAGTTGATACCGGTTTGTGCAACCAAAGACGATAGGAAACTATTAAGTATTCTAACTTTGGTGCAGCCAAACAAAAACTATAAACATCATGACAACAGTTCCTATGCCTGCGTATGTTGCAATCGCTTCCTTGTCAAAAACAACAGATAACATGAAACCTGGAAAACAAAAAAATATTTGTTATCAAACGATCAAAAATTAAATACCATTCCAATAATCCTTTGAGATATAATGATTTGAATAAGAATGTCAACATTCAGGAGTTCATTAGAGACTGATTTGGTGGTATTTAATGAACTACTTTGACCTAAATAGTCAATTGACTAATTTGACCTATATGCTGTGTGAAAATTTGAAAGAATAAACTGAAACAAGTCCCTATATAGAGTAGGCCTAAATTAAGAGAAGATATGAAAATTGATAGTAGTAAGTTACTCTTTAAAAATGAGGTTTGCAATATTTATGTACAGAGTAGTAAAAACGACGTCCCTCATCAGTCAAATTCACAACAACAAACTCAAACACCAAAGTGCACGGTAATAATTAAATGTAATAATTATAGATGTAATATAATAATTAAATGTAACTACACTACTACACTGTGGCTCTAAAGCAGTCCTGCTATATAATCAAAAAGGGAATATTGAGCAAGTCCACAATGTCAACATAAAGGGTAAAAATGACCTCTTGTATTTCACTTTTGTATTTGATTTCACTTCCCATGGCGAATATTGTTAATAATTCACTTAATAAAATTATTAGTTAATAATTCACTTTAAAGTCAATTTTAAACGAATAGCAGACAATATTATTTTGGAAGGAAATGAGATATTGCAACTGTACAGTTGCTGTTGAATCATAATAATTAATTGAACGAAATTCCTAATTAAATTAATGCCATATAACATTCTAAAGACTTTGCTATTTGCAAATATTGACAACAGAATAATAGCTAGTAAGGAAATTCGATGATATATATGGCATTAATTTGGAATTTCGTTCAATTAATTATTATAAATATTATTTTGTGAAATGGGTAAAATTTCAAATGTGTTTCTAACCAGAAAAAAAATTTGCAACCAAAAAGCTACTGCAGAGAGATTTTATGATTACTATGTATATTATTACATTCATTTATTTATCCATATTTATTCATTCATTTATTCTCATTGAGTGGAATGTCTTTGAAGGATTTAAAATAAATACATCATAATATTATTGTAGAGTTGGGTAATCCAGGTTCCACTATTATAGGCCTACTCTATTACTAAGGAATAATTATTTTCAAATTTAATCACATTTTGGCCTACCTTTAAAACAGAGCTTCCCATTAGATTTTTTACAGCTTTTCAAGTAGAAAAAATTTAAGAGTCTCGAAACCAACTCACTATAATATAATATCATATTTCACACTTTATGTGACAATTTTTCCTTTAGAAACAGAGTTTTCCATTGAATATTTTACAGTTTTTCATAAAGAAAAAATTGACGGATCATGTGGTTCCTCACCATAAGCCATTCCCATGACCTCAATCAAGAAAAGCAGGATAATGATGAGGGTGACACTGCCGTGGAATGGATAGCCGAACACATAGTAAGTCAAAAACATTGTGATGAAACTCTGAGTTCCAACCAGCATGAACATTATCACACCATGGGCAGCCACTACTTCCAGTACTGTCATACCTACAACAATTAAAATGTTTCACTTGGAAGTGTATATTTCTTTCTATTTAATAAAATTCATTGATCCATTCATGTATTTAATGTATTCTATATTATTTATTCATTTAAAACATGCATACAAACTTATAACCAGTAGAGGTTCATTACATATTATTAATATTTATTTATCAATGTGAAAGCAATGAACAGAGGCGTTCGTCAAAATCTGCTTCAAATATAAAAGAATTGTTTGAAAATCAAATACGGTAATCAATCAATATCATCTGAGTTTGTAATTAGAAAGAAGTAAGCAATTAAAATAATTAAGCTATTCTCAGACTATAGCTCGAGTTCAAATTCAAATTCATAATTCAGATCAAATAGTCGGTAGTCCAGAGCTTATAAGCTTATGAATTCATCTCACTGGAAACCTGATTAAAATCAATAAACTTTTAATTTTAAATTTCTGATTCACTACATGCCAAACACAAATTCACCAAACTAGAATGATATTTTCTATAACTTCCTAGAATATTAAGTACTGTATTGTTAAAATGATTACTTTATTACTCGAGTTACTAGAACTGGTATAGTATGGACTATTTCAAAGCCTATTTCAATTTATTTGGTAGCCTTTATAAATTGTATTCTTTGAAAAACTCAAATCATTTCTTCATTTACTTGTTGAAGCAGAACAGAATACATTCTTATTGATAAATGAATACAGAATGGCGCAAAAAGAACGCATGTATTTTAGTAGGATAGTATTTAACTCAAGTATTAAAAAATAGTAGTAGTAACTCAAATGTTATAGGATAGTATAAACTCAAGTGTTTTGGAGTTTTTTACAGACGAATTCTTGAATTGGGTGATTTGCTTAGTATTTTGGTGTAAGTAAGATAAATGTATGATTAAAATAAACTTTCTTACAACACTTTGAAAAACATGCGTTCTTTATGCGCCAATCTGTAGGCTATATTATTGATAAATCAATTAATAAATGAGTAAAGGTAATATCTATGTATTATTCATAAATAAATATCATTACAGTAATCATTTAAATAACAAATTATTGTTGAATAAATATTGATCAAATAAATGTAGGCCTATTTTGATGAAATAAATTAATAAATTGTTGATCAATATGAATGTATTGCTCATTCAAATGGATGAATAAATCAGAATATTTAGAACTTTTTAAAGTAATCAAAGTACATTAAAAACTACAACTAACTAAATTTTTGAAAACTATATTTTTATATTATTTTACCTGCAACAAGACTTCTGTCCAATCCAACCGAGATTTCAGTCATTATAGATCCAACTGTAAACAGTACTGCCAAGTAGAATGTGAATCTGAAACAAAAATTGGCGAATCTATAATTTATTTGCAGGTATAGTTACAAAAATAAAGAATCTACTATTATATTATCTGCAGTATAAAATTTATGGAAAAAATATCAATTAAATAAATTGCATACGGTCTCTTGTTCTATTTCGAGAAGTATTCTTGTAAAAATAGTTCTGGAATTTATCAATAGGTATTTGAATTCCATGACCATTCTTACTCCAATGCAATAATTCACTTATCAATTCTCTTTAATTAATAAATTACATCCAATATATTCCAGGAAGTTCTAAATTGGATAATTATTGGAATGTATTGGTTGCCAATTTGAGTTTCCTGCCCCCTTTTACTGGAATGAAATATGAGCCTACTTATCTACAGAAACTGTATGATTTAAGATACAGTGTGGCCATTTTTTTTTTTTTTTTAAATATGTTCCAACACATTTTAATGGATTTTTTCACACTAATGACCACACTGTTATTATAATATATAGTCTCTGTACAGTTATCAATAACCTTCAATAAATTGCATTGAATGTAATATTCCATTGATATCTGAATTATACAATAATAGAATAATTTAGAAAATGTAAATTTAATTCGCCCACTTACGTGCATATGATGCCAGCTGAAGTATAATGTCCAAATACAGGTATATTATCTCCGTATATGGCTTCCTCAAACTGAAAAAGTGGAAGATGAAGATTTTTATTGCAATTTATCACCAGAAGAATATTTCAATTTGAAGAATCATACTAGTATAATGCATGCTAAAGAGGCTGCATATTCATTCTCTAAAAAATGCATAATATTCAAATCAATTTATTGTCAATTCATTGTTGGAAAGACTTTTAAAAACTTGTCAGAAAGAGTAAGTAAAGTTTGATTGGATGATTTTTTCAAAGTTGAGAACAATCCTTTTTTAGGATAGCAATTTTTCGGTTTATAATCAAGAAGCCTTCAATGTAAAGAATAAATTGAAGAGGATATATGGAATAAATTGTGTTTCAAGATGCAAACACATTGGTTTGTCTCAATAAATTGATGAATAAAAAATAAATTAATAAAATTATTGTAAATACTCACTCTGACTGGAATATAGGCAACTTGAGGGCTGTAACCACACTCGCTGAGTAAATTTTGGAAAAACTCCAGTGTCAGGAATATCAGATCTCGTTTTAACAAGTTACTAATCCATTGATCTGCAAAAATCAGGAAAAATAAAAATGATAGATTTATAGAAATATGAATAACATTTCAGAACGATACAAATCACATTCCTTGCATGAAATTATATTATTATTACTTCATGTAGTTTAATGATTGAAATATCGTTTTTATATTTTACAATTATTTTCTTTTGATTTATTCACATTTATTCAGTACTTCGGTCAAGTATTCTGAAATTTAAATGCTTCTGCGAGACAACGTTATAATACAATTCACTATTTCAAGAATTTTATTGAAATTATGGCCTGAAATTACATAATAAGCACAATAAAATATTATAGTCTATTAGTATCAACTTACACATCGAAGGAAATGTACATGACATGAGATGAAATCACATCATTCGCTTCATATAAAATTATTTGCATCTTGTAAATAACACGACCACCAAGATACTTAGATCGCAATCTATTATATGTCCCAAAAAACTATAAGCAAATTTATGATGTAGGTACAGCACGTTCGCTTTGCTAAAGCACTTGCTCTGCCAATTCATCAACCCATTAGCCTACAACTTTTTACAATGATGAACGATGAACGTATATAAGAATCTTATCACAATGATGCAGCCATATTAGATAATAATGTTGTATAGTGAATGAAACTTTATACACTATGAAAATGGTTCTGTGAAGATGTGCAATGATACTTTGTGTAATATACACTTTGAACATAGTAGGTACTGTAAAGATTTGTAAAGACAATAATACATTTGCAGTCCAGATGCCATAGCAAATCGAACAAGCTATACTTCCAGCATTACAAGTATTTATTTCAAGTCACCTGCGATTATGAATTGCTGGTGGTTGAATTCAAAACAATCTGTAACTTTTTAAAAATATAAAAATTGTCTCCTACTTGACATATCGAGCCAGACATCGACAGTACTAGCATCCACAACCCCATCCGGGGTGGCCTGACCCTCTTCTATCCTCTGGATGACAGACGCCGTGTAGTTGCCAGCAAAGTGAAGGATGCCCCACGTTTTGCCTCTCAGCAGTGACTGTTTCGCTGAGTCGAACGTCTGGTGTCGATGCTACAAAAAAAAGTATTCTGATTAGAAGATGGGAAAAGGAGAATTAAATACAAAAACAAAAATCTACATTAATCGATAATATCGACATCAATAGCCATGTTTTATTACCTCTATAAAGGATTGAAAAAGGAATAGAAATAGAAAAACAAGAATCTACATCAATTGATAATATCGACTATCGATAATATCGAATATGGATTTGAAAATATAGTAAATAGTAGGCTAATACTGTATAGTATTTTATTTTGATAAATTGTGTACTTTAGTAGAGGTAAAATTTGGTACACCTCTCACTACGTATAATATTCTCTATATAAAAATGAGAACGTCTGATCCCTAGGGATATTATTGCTATTGTTTCTTTCACTTTGAAATGCTTAGAATAACACTGTTCATGATAATAATGAACAAAAATGAATGATGATACAAATTTTAAAATGTTGGTAGGAGAATCTTTTTAATTTCTGACAATATTTAATGTTTTACATTTATTAATTACAGCTTGAAATTTTAAAATACTTGAGATGAGACCTATGACACAATAATCAATATAACTAACAATCTAATATAATGAGAATTCATAGAAGGCTATATCAATGACAAAAGTAAATTTAACAAATAAAAATGATACCGTACTGATCCATAACTCATAAAATGAAGGAATTTGAAAAAAGGAGAAAAATGAGAAGTACAATCTGATGAAAGTAGGAGAAGATGAGACATGGCTGAATCTACTGTGCAATTTAAAATAATATCAAGTGTGAAACTAAATTTCTATTTTCATAGAGATTTTTCTTCAAAATTGACCTTACTGTGATATATAGACATGGTGTTGATTATAATTTTTTTTTAATGGAGATTCTGTGATAATGAAACTATGAAATCGTCATTACTCTCATAATACAGCAGGATTCTTTTAACTTGTCAGAAAACAGCTGATTTAACGTTACTAAACGTACGTACATCAATCAGCTATTTTATGACAATTTAAAAGAATCCTGCTATAGTAGTGTGCATTACTGTAGTGATTAGAGATTAAATTATGTAGATTGATATTTGCACTTGCAAATTATTACAAAGTCCTTCTATAGTTCTATTCTCTATCTATGCTTCTTCTGTATCAAGCTCTTGAGTTGATGAACCAATTTACTTCAAAAAAATACCACAATTTTAAAACTTTGTATTCAATGAAAGAGATATAATAGAAGCTTCTGTTATACATCATTACAAAGAGTATTGAAGAAGTTTTTTTTTAATCACAAAGAAGTTAAGAGATGTTCAATATGACCCCTCCAGACACTCGAGCAATATCAACATAAAACCTTCATCAAGCTCTTTCCACTCTTTTTGTAGCATATCAGGCGTAACAGTTTGATAAGCTATCTGCTGTTATTAATTTTCTTGTTTCAAATCATCAATATCCATCCACCATTGATGATATGAAACAAGAAATAACAGCAGCCATCCAAACTGTTACGCCTGACATGCTACAGATAGTGTGGAACAAGTTTGAGGGAGGTTTTGGATCTTGGAGGAACTTCTTTCATCCAAGTTTTGGATTGATATTGCTCGAGTGTCTGGAGGGGACACTCGAGAAATATGAGATATGGAACATCTCTGAACATCTCTGAACTTGTTTGTGAGTGAAAAAAACTTCTTTAAATACTCTTTGAAATGATGTATAACAGAAGGTTCTATGATGTTTCTTTCATAACATACAAATTTTTTAAGTTGTGGTATTCTTTTTGAATCACCCAGTAGTTTGCATTATTACTGTAGTGATTAGAGATTGATATTTGCACTTGCAAATTATTACAAAGTCCTTCTATAGCTCTATCTATGCTTGTATCAAGCTCTTGAGTTAATGAACCTATGAATTTATAATAGGGAACATGCTGGAAACTTACAATTTTCCATCTATGCTTCTTCTGTATCAAGCTCTTGAGTTGATGAACCAATTTATTATAAGGAACACATGCTGAAAACTTACAATTTTGAACGTTTTGTCTCGTAGCAGGTCGATGTAGGTACAGCTGAGCGGTCGCCCCGAGTGAGTGCAGTTGTAGTCTTTGGGCAGTTGACAGGACGACTGTTCGTCGGAAACAATGGCGATGGGCAAGCCTGTCGGGTTCACAGTGGTGACCGCGTGACAGATGAACGACAGAGCGGCTGGTAGAGCCAGTAGCAGCATCAGGAAACTGGAAACATTCGGCAAATGTTTCTTTAAATGTGTCTTTTAAATGGTCAGCGGATCCGAAAAAGATCAAATATCATTAAAAAGATCATTAAAAAGTGTTTAACGAAAAGACAAGATGTTGTCAAACCATTGATTTATTAGAAAATCGAGATACCGGATTCGGTTGTTACACCATTATCAATCTCTGGTAAACTCACAATCTAATGGTGTAACAACCGAAACCGGTATCTCGATTTTCTAATAAATCAGTGGTTTGACAACATCTTGTCTTTTCATTTATTATGGATAACTACCACAATATCACCTTCACAACTACTCAAAGATAGGATTAAAAAGTGTCACAAAAACGTCAGTAAACAAAATATAACAGTAATGAGCCTGTATTAAAAACAATAATGATGATGATGATACAATTTCCAATGAAACTTAAATGTAGGACTATAGAACTTAATAGAACTATAGAAACTTGATAAAACTATTAAACAAAATATACAATTTCCAAAATGAAACTTATCGATTGAAAATATTCAATAACACACTCAAATAATAATATCCTGACAACAATACAGGGTTAATGACAGGAGTATAGAAATGGCACAATGTTTCTTATACAAAGGTAATTTCATGGTAGGTGCTGGCATTGAGGATCCTACACACAGGCTTTCTCTTCCACACACAGGCTTTGCCTTTGTGGAGAGATTTCATGAAGCTTCTTAAAAAAATAGTGTTGTATTTTCTGTAACTATGGTATATTTTAGTTAGATTAAGTTACTACAGTAGTATTAAACTTTATTCAATTGAAACTGTTAGTCTTATATAATATTGTTTGTTTGCAGAAGATGTAATATTGTTGTATGATTTTAATTTTTGTAATGTGATGTCATGAAAAATAAAAACCAATTTGAATTTGAATTTACTCAAATTGAAAATACTACTTTACTGTGACTTTAAAAATCTGTGTCTTCGAAAACAATAATAAATTTCACCAATAGCAGTTGTTATAAGCCCTTAAGAAGCATACCTTGTATTTGGAAATCTTTTTGACTTGTTTCTCAGTCGTTCAATAAATAGTTTATGGATCCAATAACCATGTATTTTCAAATTAAATCAAAATTGATTCAATAGTTTATTGAACAACTGAGAAACCGGGCATATAATGTTTGTCAAAGATCTTTTATAAAGCATTTGATAGTCTAATATGGGCCATAAGTAGTTTCATAATTCAAATTATGCCAAATATCAGCTCTATTTCAGGCTATACTCACGGTATATTCCTCTTGTTCCATATTAGATATTTGATTAGTTGCGCTAAAAATCGTTGTGAATTAAATACTTTTTCTGTTTCCAACAGAGGTAGTCTTTTTTGGTTTTCGTCAATGACTGGGTAGGGCTCTTGCACCTGCAAAATAAAAAATAAAAATAATAATTAGGCCTATCTAATGATAAAATACATAAAGAATTTCGTGCTTTTTCTATGATGAAAATTTGTATGAAGAAATAAGATGAGGGAGAGCTCACCTCTTGTAAATCTAACTGCTTCTGTTGCCTTTCACTGAGGACTAGAAACACGTGCTCTAAATGTGAACTATTGTGCTTTCGCATCAGTTCAGTGGGCGATTCTTCGGCTAATAGGACACCACTTCTCATCATTCCAATCTAGAAAGAAAATATGAAAAAAATTGATAAAAATCATGTAAGAAACAAGAAAATAGCGTAAAAAAATACAGAAAATACTCCCATGTATGATAAATAAGAAAAAAATAGATAGAAATTGATTAATTTATTGATTTCAGTGACATTCATTTAATTATACGCTTGCCATTAGTTAGATGGAGAGATACCATTTCTTGACGTTGCTGATGACCGTAGAGTACAATGGCAAAGAAATAATATTTCTTTATCCACCTATCTATCTAATGTCAAGCGTTAAATTGAATTAATATAATTGTAATTACCTATAAATATTAGTAATCACAGCAAAATAGCGAAAAATATTCCCATCAATTCAATATGAATGAGCACTAATATCTGTAAAGTGTGTATTCTGTATTGTTTTGTTTATGGCAAATAAAATTTATTCTTATTATTCTTTCTTAATCATAAGAACCAAGAAAATATTATAAAAATACAAGATAAATGAACATTTATAGCAATTTTGAGTAGGAAATACTGGAAGGAAATTAATATATTTTTTTATTACTTTATGAATATAATTAGACAAATTTTGACATCATTTTACTGCAATTCCTTGGATTAAATTATCACTTATATAATAAGATTCATTTGATTTTACGCTGGGCATTAGATAGATAGACAGATATCCTTTGCCATCGTACTCTACTCTTTGTCATCAGTAACGTCAAGAAATAATATCTCTCTACCTACCTATCTATCTAATGCCAATCGTCAAATTAAATGAATCTCATTGAACAAGTAACCGTTTGATTAGAGAGCTTCAGTGAAAGCTTGTCTATATAGTAGGTGAGTTATAAAGTTTTCAAGACGATATCCAAAAAATCATTTTTTATTGCAAGGATGCTTTCCAATAAGGTAGAATTTATAAAATTAGCTAAGATGATTGATTAACGGTAGGGTATTAATAAATATAATTATTTAAAGATATAAGAGTTTTTAGAAAACAGTACTATGAAAGAGATATATTATCATAGAATATGTATAGAAAAATGAGATAGATAATAGGTCTTTTTATTAATTGGGAATAGATTGTCAAAATGAAATTAAAATTGAGTGTGATGCAGTACTTACAATATTGGCTTGTCTAGCTTCTTCAATGTAATGCGTTGTGATTATAATAGTTTTCTTATGAAGAGTGGTCAATTGAATTAGATGGTTCCAAATTCTGGGAAAATAGAAGAACAAACTTATTAATTCGAGTTCATTATGTGTCTCAGTAAACCTCGTAACACTGTGTCTTGAATAGAGAATTAATACCAAATACCTGAGAATTGAGAATACTTAGAATAAAATATGAGAGTAAAAAATATGAAAATACTGGAAAATATCAAATACTTGAAAATATTAATATCAATAATACCTCCAAACAATACTTCATCTCTGGTTAAATCAAGCATAATAGCTACTTTTTCTCAAAAATACTGTGAAAGATTTTTTAAAACCCTGTAAATTTCATTTTGTTTATTTTACTAGCTACTTTTGCTCGTATTGAGAGTCTTCAAGACAAATTTATCACACATCCATGTGTTGAATTATAAAATTCAAATAATATTAAAATCTCACTGAATTTTACTCATTTTGTCCATTTTAAACCTTTCTTTCGCTCATAGCCTATTGAGTCAACATACTTAACTCAAATCTATGTGTTCAATGATAAAATTCAACGTTATTCTTTAATATTATAATCTCACTGAATTCGTTTTGTTCATTTTAAACCCTTCTTTCGCTAATATTGAATCTTCAAAACAAACTTAAGTCAATTCTATTTGTTAAATAATAAAATTCAATGTGATTCTTCTAGGTACTGTATTATAATCTCACTGTATTCATTTTGTTTATTTTGAAACGTTCTTTTGCTCACATTAAGAGTCTTCAAAAAAAATTCCACTCAAATCTATTTGTTCAATAATAGAATTTAATATGATTTTTCTAGGTATTATAATCTCACTGTATTCATCTTTTTCTATTTAAAATCATCTTTTGAGTCTCCAAGAAAAAATTAACTCAAATCTCTGTGTTCAAGAATAAAAATCTATGTCATTCCTCTATTATAATCCCACTGTATTCATCTTCTTCAATTCCAAACCCCTCTTCTGAGAGTCTTCAAGACACATTCAACACAAATCCATCCATGTGTTCAAGAATACAGATTGAATTCTTCCATTGTAATCCCACTGTAGTTTTATTAAAGCTCAATATTATCTCAGTTTTCTTTTCTACAAAAATACACCCCTCAAATAAATGTGAGTAAAGTATGTGAAAATCAAATGGAATTTATTAATATGGTAGGTTTACTCTGGTTCAATAGTTTTCTATCAAAATTGTAGACTAAGTTCATGTTTACTCTGTTGTTTGAATGAATTTACATTTGAATTATATTGTCTCACGTTTGACTAAGGAGAGGATCAACTCCAACTGTGGGCTCATCGAGAATTAGCAGTTCGGGATCATGAAGAAGAGCCACTGCGAACGATGTTCTCCTTTGTTGTCCACCACTAAAAGAATAAAATGAATGGAGATTTAAACAAGTTGAAAGTATAGAACACATAGAAAAAAGACGAAAAAAGATAGAATGAATAGAGAATTTACAAATAGGCTAGGATCATGAAATCGAGTAGAATAAACTTGTCAAATCAAGTTAGTCAAAAGAACGACTGTTGTCATTTGTTGTCAAAACAAAAGTTTTGGTAATACTTAAGTTTCTGTTCTGTTTGGAAGTGAAAGATACCAGCATGAAAAATTGTTGTACAAGGGACGTGAGTAATATTTTCCACTATGAAGTGTATACGATATTTATTCCAATTTAAAAACAAAATAAAAAATGAGATTAAGTTATGGTATAGATAGGATGGAAGGAGAACTAACAAATGTATCAAAGCCAAAATAAACTTAACAATGAAAAAGATTCAATAGAATTGATGGGGGATAATTTTTCATGATTTAAAGTTTTTGTGACAAAATATTTATCAATATTAATTTAGTCATTGTTATGAGATAGGTACAAGTTTTGAATTCAATAGAATTGATGAGGGATAATGTTTCATGATTTGAAGATTTTGTAACAAAATATTTATCAATATCATGTTTTTTACTCAATATTTATTCATTGTTATGAGAGAGGTACTAGTCTTGAGGTTTTTAATTTTCAAAAACCATTTGCTTTTGAATGTCAATTCCCAGTCATCATTCCATTTAACATTTAAGTTATATAATAAAAAAGAATAAAAACCATAGAATTGTCAATTATTTGTTTTTTGTTTATTACAATACAACATTATTGAATAAAAATAATCTCAATAACCAACCTTAGTGTTCCAATAATGCTATCACCAGAAGGCAGATCTAAGAGAGGAATTAGTTTCTTTTCTTGCTCCTTTATCTTGCTATAGTTCATATTATACAGTCTTCCAAAAAAGTGAAATGTCTCTGATATGTTCATATCGTTGTAGAGACCGAGTTCCTGTGAACAGGGAAATACAAGTAAAAATTTGTAACTGAAAAGATTGAAATCTATCTGCAGCCTAACAAAATCATACTTCGAATGAAAAGAAATTAGAATATTTAGAGAAATTCAAGTGAAAAAACTGAAATACCTGAAGAAAAGAGTGAAATCTATTTGAAAACTAACAAAATCATACTTCCAATGAAAAGTAATTAGAATAGGCTATTACTATTGGAATAAGTGAGGTAAATATAGGTAAAATTTTATTTCTCATCCACAGAGCATCAATTATCCAAGTTTTGTGGTGACAAAAGTCCAAAAATGAAACATAAAGACAAAAGACCAAATAGGAAACATAAGTTGCTCGTTCACATTCAAAGTATTGTGTCTGCTCTAAATTTTTGCTTCAATTTTGTTAGTGTGAGATCACAGAGACGGCACACAAAGCTTGTAAAATTCTAAGATTTGCAGGCTTGACTATGGAAAAGTACAGAGTTTTATTAAAACAGAGTAAAAGACTGGATGCCCTTCTTTGAATAATCAAAAATAAGAATCGGTTTTATCACAGACAAGAAGATCCTTTCTTGGCTACCGAAAGGCTACATTCTCACACTGTATACCTTGAAGAAATATGGTCCAAATATGCCAAATAGTGATATTGCCATCTACATATTGCTTTTTATTTCACCCAACTGACTTCTACACCACTCTACAAAATAATTTTATTATCTTCTCAGTTTATTTACGACTCTGAACATGTTAATTATGTTGCGATTTTATTTTAAATTCTTCAGAAAACCTCTATCACATTTCCTGCAAATACTGTACTCCATGATACTCTACAGCTTTACATCTTTTTCATCCAATTTTAATGATAAAATCTCATGTAATATACTGATCACCGGTACTTCCTTATTAGAAATTTCCAACGTAGCTCCATATTCGCCCAATCTGGAGCATTTTTATGAGAAACGGAGACAAGCTTATGATTCATGGATCGTTATGTTTCGTTTATGTTAAAGCAAGTTTGTTCATCTGCTAGGAACTCCGCGTTTCCTGATTGGAATACCTGTTTTTGTAAAGTTGATGCTATTTGGCCTCAAATTTAAATATCAAGGTGCTAGGAAGGACTTGGTGAGAAGGAACTTCTTTAACAAGTTATAAAGAATGTCCCGTAGCTCTTTGGGGATATTGTAAGAATTGAGAATATACTGAGCTATTGAGAATATTGTCCTATTGTCCCGTAGCTCACCTACAATCTATTGTTAGGTGTTGTACTATTAAAAATGAAGAGAAGGTAAATTGGAAAATATTGCAAGAATTGATTGTAATCCGGATTGTGATGTACTTTTTGAAATAGAGAGGAAAGTTCATTAATAGAAGTTGTGGAAATTGATTATTAACAAGAGATAAGAGATAATGGAGAATTGTAGGTTTGTCTTCAAATTTACCATTTTATAAGTTTCCGGTTGCATATTCAGGAGAAAAACTGGTCTATTTTATATGAAACCAGCTATAAATTGCTGGGACAATTTCGTAAGTGCAATGGTTATTGAGAAATTATTGGGGAAATAGGCAAAAAACCTAATAATTGTGATTTTCAAGTGGTTTTTCCAATAACAAGGAATAAGCATGATGTTTCTGTGTCCATTAACTTGTATTTCAGATCGAATACAACTTGAAGAGTGTCTGATTCTATAGATGTAGTTCCAAGTTATAAGGAATTAGTCCAGAATTCAATAATAAGATGTTGGTTCACTCATCTCTCATCATCATTTCTCCCATTACCCACGCACAAGCTAAGAGCTTATTTGGGCATTACCACAGAAAAAAATTACTGGGAGAGAAATAACAGGCTCAACCCAAAATTGTTTTTCTCACGCAAACTTTGAGAATGCACTTAAACCTTTCTAATCAGATTTGGAAGGATTCTAAGACTATTCTTCTTCAGAAATCAGAAGTGAAAACGTAAACCAACATTAAGTTGGCTTGTCACTGGAATATGTCTAGTAAATAAATAAAGTTGAACGAAGAGACTGGATTTTCAGACAATCAAATTTTTTGTCAGTTTTGACTCCTTTTAATTTTGTTTCTTGAAAATTGGAAGGAATTGTATTTTTTCTAAATTCACCGACCTGAGGCATATATCCAACGTTATCTTTTCGCTTGGCCGCTACAGCGATCATACCAGCGTCTAACACAGTTCTATCGACTAGAGCTCTCAGAAGTGTAGTCTTTCCACAGCCACTTGGTCCCAACAAACCATAGCTGCAACAAGTCATACAATGAATAATTGATTGAATAAATTATGACCAAATAATAATAACGGCCTTTATTGAACGATAGTATAACAATTAATTAGTGGCGGTCTTTGTATTTTATTTGGTCATGCTTATTTGCTTATTAGACCAAATAAGCATACCACGCTTCACCACGGCAATTAATATAGTAAAACAATAGTAAAACCTACAGATAACGAAAGTAGTGATGAAGACTTAAAGAGTCCATCATTGTTGAAGAATTCTCTAGAGTACCGTCTGGAGAAGATTTGTTGAAAAATTAATAAGTAAGTTACTATGACAAAATAAGCCTAAAGACACTTCACATCTCTCGACAAAGTCAAATGTGTGGATGAGAAATAATTTTAATTTTGTTCAAAATAGAATTAATTTTTGTTCAAAATTAATAAGTTACTATGACAAAATAAGATTAAAATTTTGTTTCTCACATCTTTTCCATTTATTGGGCATGTGGGAAATCTTAGTTATCAAAATAATTTTTGACTAATATCGATAACTAAATTATTTTTTTTACTGATTATTTTTACTAAATACTTGACTAATAGGTTAGCTAATCACTATCCCACTCAATCCCTTCACGATTTAGGATTTCTAACAATAACATTCCATTGACATGAATAATATCATAGAGAAGCGATACTCTCTATTTCTCTGTCTAATATACTCTAATCTGTTCTCTGTGATAATATTCAACAAACGAAGACTATATAATTGGGTAATGCCTTTAGCCAATGAGAGAGCGTTGTGGGCGTGGTCTTGTACTCGCACGTGATTGGTCGATAAGGTGTGACGTAGAAGCTCTCTCAGCTGACGTTGAAAATGGCATTCACCAATACAAATGGAGAGGGATGGTAGAGTGGAATGGTGGAGAGGGGTAGAGTGGACATTACTGTACAAACTTCGCCACGTCAGATGAATGAAGAAGTCATTCTATTCATTCTATTTAATTCATTCTATTCATTCTATTCAATTCATTCTATTCATTGAACCTTGAAACTTTTTCTCTTGCTTAGATTCAAAAACTCTGAATGTCAATGCATATGACTACACTTGGTCGATTTTGTATCCTTAGGCATAAATTGCAACAAAGTGTGTACAGCCCCAATAACTTACATGGTTCCCTTCGGTACAGTCATGTTGAATCCTTTGAGAATGACCGTTGAGTCGTCGAACCTTTTGTAGGCCTTTCTTATGAGCACGGCTGCATTCTGAGCCACAGCCTCCGTCACCATCGATCCAGGAGGCTGTGCATTCTCCTGCAGCTCCATTATGTGGCCTGAAACGAAAAAAAAATTATAATTAAAATCAGCAGAAGAGAAGAAGCATTGAGAATGGCCAACAAATAGAAGAAGCATTGAAAATGGCCAAGTAAAGTTTGGCTAGAATATATCAATGACACTTTCACTGTCGTCTAGAACAAAAGAGGAAAATTCAAAATCAGTGGAAGAAGAAACATTGAAAAATAGCCAAGTAATAGTACAGTTTGACTGGAGCGTCACACCTAGGCAACAGTCTGCTATCGCTGCACCGGTCACGGGTTCGATTCCCGTTTCTGTCTGACATTTGACATTTTTAATGCAGGATCATCCTTCACCTCATCACCCACGCACAAGTTATGTGGGCATCATCTGCAGCAAATAAATATAGATACTAACGAAAAAAATAATTATCAAAATTTTAAAATGCGTAATATATATATTGAGGCTCGACTACCATTTTCAAGTGAAAACTTGTGAGCTAGTCGTAAGTTCCTTCAATTATTATTGTTCGTTTTATGAACATGATGATTAATGTTGAAGATTGAGATCTGATCTTGGAATCAATCTAATATCAATCAATAAGAATAATCTAGTCTAATATCAAAAAACAGAATTTCGTACGGACATCGGAATGAATTGAAAATTGATAACCAATCAATCACTCCCTAATGATTGTGGTTATCTTTCAGCCTTAGTCTACTATACTGTATATTTCTTTATCAAATTTCCTTTTTTCTAACTCAAAAGGAGAATACGAGATTATTTTGATGAGATCGAACCTATAACAACTAAATTATAAGGAAACAAACATACTGTAGTGTATTGTGAGCAATAAATAATAGAAAAATGAGATCGAAAACTTCGTAAGTTATTATTAGAAGAACTTCATTACAAGTTTATTGAAATCTAGATGACTTGGAATTCCTAAGAAAATGTAATTCTATTAGATTGGACCTTCATATCGAATAGAAATTACAATAAGATTGTATCTGATCTAGATTGCATTGGTTCCAATTCCTTAGAAAAACGTATTAGAAACAATCACTTACAAAATGATTTGCGAATCGTACAGTGATTGAAATAATGATAGACTTGGAACCTTAATAGTTTCAAAATGAAGGTCATCAATTACATAGATGATCAATCAACCTCAAGAATGTGCCACTTGATTTTTACCCTGTTACAACTCTCCCATTGTAACCGTAAAATACTAACGACCATTATTATTTCGTGATTTCATTAGTGGTTCGAACGCCACCTTTCATGAACAGGAAATTTCAAATCACAACCAGTTTGCATCCATTTGTTCAAACTGGTTCCACGATACAAATCTATTTGGTTGACTTATCCAATGATTGCAAACTTCGGAAGAGCTTTGATTATTGTTGACTCAATTTATTTTATTATCGTATAAAACTACTTGAGTTCATGATTAACTATTTGCAAATACACAACTACAACCTGTTAAACTACTACTTTGAACTTTGGCTGAAATATTATGGTGAAGCGATCATGACTTACTGACAAGTTGGTTAATGTTTCAGCACTTGAAATGTTAAGTGCAACTTATAATCCTTGACCTGAGGTACTCATTATTCAAATATTATTTTCCACATCATGTACCTGCTTCAAGTTCGAGATTTCTATTTGAGTACTTCCTGATCTAGCAAATAATCCTATATGGTTTTTAAAATGAATTTCTTGCCTGAATTCTGGTTTTATGATGTTGATAGATTGCATATCGTTATTTCAGTGATAAATTGATAATGTTTACTCCGCAGTTGGAATGGATCAAGAAATACACAACTTTTATGATGTGTTATAATATTATTCGATATTTATGGTTCATATTGTTATAATAATTCTTCAGTATCCATGCTTTATAATGTTATGAGAGATGTTGCAATCCCACAATGAAAAGTATGACCGCTATTCTAGAGCTTAGTGAAACATTGAAGAAAAATAAAAATTAAAGGAGAAAATGGAAGTTAACACTCTGTTTTTCGGATGGGAAATTCCGATCAAATGGAGACAAATAGAGAATTAAAAAGCCAATAAAAAGTAGAAAATGAGGAATAAATTATTAGCCACTCCGACTTGTTTTGGTACTGACTGACATAATTATTGAAAACATTTAAAGAACATTTTACAATGTTGTTGATCCCAGAGACGGAAAATTCCGTCCATAACAATGTTCCTTCTCCCGAACAGAAGTAGCGGGAAGAAAGAGAAGATGAAAAGAGAAGTTGTTCAGAAGAAGAGAGATGAAAAGGAAAAAGAGGAGAAGATAAGAGAGGAAAGAGAAGAAAGAAGAGAGAGAAGAGAGAAGAAAAGAGGGAAGAAAAGAGAAGAGAGATGGAAAGAGATTGAAAAAGAGAGAAGAAGAGAGATGAAAAGAGAAGGAAGAGGAGAGAAGAAGAGAAAAGAAGAGAGAAAAAGAGATATGAAGATAGAAGAAGAGAGAAGAAAGAGAGAGAAGAAGAGAAGATGAGAGATCAAAGAGAAGAAGAGAGAAAAGAGAAAGAAAGAGAGAAGAGGAGAGAAAAGAGAGATGAAAACAAGAAGAACAAGAGAAGAAGAGAGAACAAGAGAGAACAAGAGAGAACAAGAGGATGAGAAGAGATGATCAAAATAGATCAAAAAAGAAGAAGAGAGATGAAAAGATAACAAAGAGGAGAGGAGAAAGTAAGAGAAAAAGAGAGATGAAAAGAGAAGAAAGAAGAGTAAAGAGAGAAAAAGAGAGAAGAAGAAATATGAAAAGAGAAGAAAGATGTGAGAAGAAGGAGAGAGAGAGAGAGAAAGAGAGAGGAGAAAGAAGAAAGAAGAAGAGAGAAGAAAAGTAATAGCTGTTCGTGCGTCATCGCTGATAAAACAGTGGAAACAAGTTCTCAAAGCAGATGCTTAGAATGTGGCTCACTTTGACCTACCATAATAATAACTTCATGTTCATCCTGATTCTTTCCGATCCATTGAAACTCAGTCAAGTTTTTGAGAAGATCATCTCACAGTCCATTGAAATTTAGCAAGGTTAAACATTATTTTACTTTTAAAGATCATTGTTATCGTTCACAAAGATCATTATGAGAGTTCACAATAGGGACAGAGATAGAGTGGATGTTTCGAGTGGCAGAATTACAAGTTTTGGCCATTTCTGTTTGCCCACTGGATTATGGGAACAAAACAGGATTATAAGATAGGACGAGAATTCAGTCATATTCATTATCAAACACCAATAATATGATGTAGCTGTCTATTATTCAGTAGTACTTGACTGTTTTCATGATTGGAATCGAATTGAAAGCTGAAACATATTATTTTCTCACTTAGCTAAAGACTAGTAGCAAAGCGTGGTATACGTTTTGGTCATCGCCAGGTATATTTCCTGTAGGAAATAAGCATACCACGCTTCGCCACGGCTTAAGACCCTCTTGAAGTTACTCCATGAAAAGATCATTGGTCCTTTTCATTGATAATGGGTGATGAAGTAATTTCTAAAACATCATTTCAGAGATATTTGAATATTTTTGATGATCTCTTTTCATTGATTGAAACTCAGGCTTTTTTTGCATTTTGAAAGCAGATAATCATAATAGATGATTAGAAAGCTTCAGGAGATGATCATCAAATTGCTGCCATTTTCTCTCACGTGAACACTAGTTCCTTGAATCTCGGGCCCTATAAATCAAGAGACCGGTATGACAAATCATGAAATTTCAAGAATTATTGAAAGGCATCTGGTTTCAAAATCAGTGAGCCCTATACCCCTATGTATTGTTTCCTAGGTTTTTTCTCATTACGGTGTAACTAGCAGAAACTAATCGTTTGATAGTAACTTAGTCGTAGCTGAGGTCAAGGTGAAGTTTCAAGGTCAAAGTTGGTGTGAGCTGGAAGCGGTCAATACTGGTTTGTTTTCAAAAACAGGTTGGATTTGAAATTTTTCAATGTCCGGTAAAGTGATAACTTGATGCTCATCGGTTACAAAAATGCAAAATCACTAGTTTCAAAAACTTAGTCGACTTTAAAAGAGTAACATAAGTTTTTAAATTCCTGTTGTTTTTTGTTTGTAACTTCAATCATGAACCAATTCAAAAATTATTCGGCATGTGTTGACAATGTGGAAGGTCTAGTGAAATGATTCAATGATACAATGATACAATGATAAAATGATAAAATGATAAAATGATAAAATGATAAAATGATACAATGATACAATGATACAATGATACAATGATACAATGATACAATGATACAATGATACAATGATACAATGATACAATGATACAATGATACAATGATACAATGATACAATGATACAATGATACAATGATACAATGATACAATGATACAATGATACAATGATACAATGATACAATGATACAATGATACGATAGAACCTCAATTAATGAACTGTTTGTGTAAATTGGAAGAGAACCAGTTTTGGAAACAATTCTGCTGTTGTATCCCACCCACCTTTGTGAATGATTTAATGTGATTAGATATTAATTTCCAGTAAAGTACTACAGAAAATAAAAAGAAGAGATAAGAGCTTGATGGTAAAAAAATTAATTTCTCAGGACATAGATGAGAAAGTTTCATCCAAGACGAAGAAAAACTATAGAAAACTTCATTAATTATTATAGAGAGTAAGCTTTTTTTTCAGAAAACCATATTCATTGAATAACAGATAAGAGTCAAGCAACTCTTGTCGTTGTTAATTTCCACATAATAATAAATAATTTCGTGTAACCTGGCTGGCTCAGGTCTGGTGTCAGAGTTTTCAGGTCACTCCTGATCAGTTCAGGGTCTCTGACGTGACTTAACGACTGTTTTTAGGCAGCCGGGACCGACGGCTTAGCGTGTCCTCCGAAACACGTGGAGTGGCTCGAGCTAAAATCTCACGGTCTGACCTGGGTTCGAACCCGGGACCTCTAGGTCCCATGCAATCAATTTTTTAAACATTACTTCAACTTGGTAATAAATAATATAATTGGTATAGCATGCAACAGTAGCAACCGGTATTTCAATACTGTAGTATCAATATTGAGCATTTATTCAAGAAATGGTCGTCATGGAAGATAGAAAACCAATAAATAGAATCGATTCATTGCTAATCAACTTAAACCAGTTATACTTGTTTATAATGAGAAATTGTTGAAAATTTATTAAACTTCATCCCTAGATTCATTTGAATAGGTGTGATATGAAATCTATTACGGTAGCAACTATAATTATAGTATATATCTGTACTATGAAGGTTATTTCTAAAATAGACCAACAAACTTCGTGAGCGGGTTCCCAACATTGAAATTAAGAAAAAAGATCCAGTAAACATGAGTACTTGAATGCTTTGTTTAATTTTTCTCCAGAAATAAAGAATTTTAGGACCCATGTTTATTCTGGAACTTTTTTCTTAATTTCAATGTCAGGAAACCGCTCACGAAGTTTGTCGGTCTATTTTAGAAACACCCTGTATATCTGTTATATTATCTGTATTATTGATAATAGTTTATTACCGTGGAAAATTCACAGGTTTCAACTCAAGGTTAAATGAAAAGTTATTTTTAAGAATAATGCGCCATGAGAATCTCACTTTCATTGTATTGAAACAGAAACTATCAAGTTGGAAATAATAGTTGTTGGTAAAGTATGAGCAGATTTTTTTAGAAGAATATTGTTAAAGTTAATGGAGCAGTATAAATCTATTTTCGTTGGATGGTTCTTTTCCATTTTGCTACTATAATACTTTAATAATTATGTTGTAATACTTATCTCTTTCCCTCATTTAGTCTTCAACTCGAACTGATATGATAAGTTGAGGGATAATAATATGAAATTACATATTGAGACTCAAGTCGGTTGTCAGAAACAGATTCTTAGGCTTTTAGGAGTCCAGTAAAACAAGCAAATTACGACACATGAATGAGGACTATGTACTATGCTACAAAATTAAAAGTTTAGAATAATCAGGATCTGGGGCCTAAACTTTTAAATATCTTGTAAAGCAAAAAAACGACGGACAAAAGTTATGTATAAGTGAATTATCTAGTTATTATTATCCGTGTGATGATTCGGAAAGAAGGCCTGCTGATTATTGATCCAAATAATGCTAAGAGAAAAAAATAAATTCATTTATTGAATTTGCAATAAAGACATCAAATTTTATAATTATTATTGATATTCTTAAACGCCTTTCTATTTCTGGATTGATGGCTGCTAATCACTATCTCATTCATATCTCAACAAATTGAGACTTAACAATGAGATCGTAGCGTTGAACAAAATGGAGAATTGGTGGTGACGTAATGGGAAATGAAATCAGCCAATGAGAGCGCGGTGTGGGCGTGGACTTGTACTTGCTTTTGATTGGTCGACGTTGAGCGACGTTGCCGATGTGTCAGCTGACGTTGGAATCGGCATCCACCAATAGAATTAGAGAAGGCCTTCCGTGAGGATCTCTTACATATTTTTTTCATTATTATTTGAATTTCAGAAGATTTTTGAGCAGTATTCCGTTTCTTCTGCCAATTATTGGGTTCTATTTTTCATTTATGAAGATAAGTAATTGTAGGAAAATAAACTGAAAGAATTCGACATTTTGAAGTAAGAATAATTACTTATATTTTATTAATCTTCGGATAGGCTATATTCTGTTATCTATAAGTTAGTAAATAATAAATAATATAATTCAATTATTATTCTCTCTCCCTCTTAACTCTCATTCTCACTCTATCTTTCTCTTGCTTCACATCATTCCACGTATGGAAAGGATGTTCTTGTTTATCCTTCTACAAGAATGGACATTTACATGTTTAAACTCCGCCGTTTCATATGTAGATGCAGCACAATCGCCCATACCGTTAGTACATGGAATTTCATAACCATATAATAATTAAATAAGTTGTTAGTTAATCTTTATGTCTAAAATTGGGCGATTTTTGAGAGCTGAATAGCATGTTACCAATGCTTAAGCATATGCAGCATGCTGTGCAGCACACAAAAATCGACCAAGTGTGGACTTAGACAATGATGTGATAGATCAATCGAATAATGTAGATTAATCGATTGTCGAAAATCGATAACTACTATCATCTTCAACAATTTTAATCTAGAGTTGAACCTGATTTATTTCGTAGTCTACATGAATAAAATGAATAATCTGGCCTAATCATTTCCATCACTTTACTTATAGACTCCAAGGTGTTACATTTCATATTCTACAAGAATAAAGTAAATCAATAATCTAATCATTTTCATCAGTTCACTTCAAAAAATTCTAAATTCAAACCTCAAAATCTGAATTCGATCAAATTCAAAGCAGGAAATAGCATATCGTATAGTCTGTTCTGAAAATTAGCAACCAGAGTATTATTCAACCGTTTCGTATTGCATTTCTGGGTCCTGTTTGGTCGCATTATATACATTATATACATATATATACGTTACTGTCACTGATTATACAACAAGCCAAGTGTCAGACCACATTTTGACCATGCTTTTACATGTGTGTGAGTGTATCTCATTGATATAATATTGTCATATATGATGGGGAAAACTGTGAGATAATTATTTTTTGGACTTTGGCCGTTAACCGGTTTGTTTTTAGAGTGGAGAATGCTTAAAGCTTCCGGAAGTTCACAATTTGAATGAGGAAAGTTTTAAACGGTCCTTTCGGTAATAATTAGCATTGGGATAGCCAATGGCAGTCACGAAGTATATGTGAAGAGCAGACGTAATGTTGAAGGGGAGATGTATCAATGGAAAAGAAAGATTCGTCTAGAAATTTTATCTGTGATGTGATGTATTGAATTAAAGAATACTGAATAATTATTTAAGAGTCTCGTAATTTGAGTTGTACTTGTTAGTCATGTAATTATTTTACTTAATTCATGTTTGAAGAGGAATTATGTGGGTAGGTTATTGGTGGAAATTCACAGGTACCTTAGGCTAACGTCCAAGACATGATAATTACACGTATAAATAGATAAATAAATCTTGTTTAACCATAACTTATGCAAACCTACAAAATTTCACATTAATTAATTAATTGATGGTCTGTGCAGTTAAGATGGGAAAAATAAGTGTTTCAACAAAATTTAAAAAATTGAATAACTCCACTATATAGCAAATCAAGTACTAGATTAGGTTTCAATACTCACTTTTAAAAGTGATGAAAAAGTTCTAGACAAAACCTGAATTCGGACATTTTTCTGTGTAAATTTTGGGTTAGAAGACAGGGTAAAGCCTGTTTTTTCTTTTCCTTTCATTAATATTTCACAAATTTTTATCAAATAAGTGAATGAATTAATTTATACCTCATTATATAATCTGTAATAGCCTACCCATAATTGTAAATTAATCAGTTCTTTTTGATGCCTTTTTTTATTCCACACATGAGAATGAAAAATTTTGAGTGAAATTCTTACAAAAATCTTTAGCCATCTTATTATGATTCTCCTAAACATTTCAAGTTCGAACTGATGTATATTTTAGTTTAAATGCCTCAATCTAAAGACCCTACAATAACGAAATTATAAACTATAAGGACCTAGTAAAACCTTCACGAAATAGTGTGGAATACGTGATAGATTAGTCCTTGAATAGAGGAACCAACATCATTTGCATGTTGTGCTCTTATAAATAGAATAGAAGAAACAATTATCTCCAATCTTCATATCTTTCTCACCCCCCCTCTCTCACTCACTCTCTCTTTATCTTTCTCTTTCTCTCTCCTTCCTCCTCTTTCTTGTTCCTTCTCCTACTTCCCGGTGTTTTGGAACCCACCTATACAGCCGCAGCAAGCAGTTTCACATGTAACAAGCTCAGTATGTCATTAGTGTTATGTGTGTTTGCAGCTGGCTGGAGTGAGTTACACGGAGGAACTTTCTTATTACTCAATGAGGCTCAGCTTGGCGCGGCTTGAATGGAACAATCAAAGCCCATCAACAATCACAGCAGCAGTGAAAGTAGACTTGCGTGCGAGCCGCACAATTAAAACAACTTCAATAAGGCACACCGCGTTCCTTTGCTAAGTTCAATACTCGCAACTTCAAAAATAGTTACATTTATTCATGGGTGGGTGAAAGATTAGCGGCAAGTTGCATGAAAACTCAATCGCCGTAAGATGACGTCATTTTACGGAGTTCAATAGCCTTAGACCGGTAGCGTAAGCCCCTATTAGCCGAGAGCGACCAGGTCGGCCGACCTGGTGTCCGGGGGCCAAAAAGCATTGAGTTAGATGGGACCCTATTAGCCGTCGGAAACAAGTCTCGGCGACAGAAAAAGTCGCTCGGGCTGTCTTCCGAGTGGGACACCGATTCTGGGCGACCTGGTGTCCCAGAACGGTCGTTGGGCATTGGAGTATATGGGAGCTATTAGCCGCGAGCGACCAGGTCGGCCGACTCGAACAAAAAATGTACCCAATGCGCATGCTCGGGAGTGACAAGGACAGCCATTCATCTCTTTCTCTCTTCCACTTCAGTTCTCCGTCTCACTGCAGTATAGTTAGTCTATGCTACAGTACAGTTGTTCTGTATCCTTTGCCGAAGTAAAACATATTTCTACGACTCATTGCGTGAATTGTTTCTGAATAATTTAATAAATTCATTTGTAAGTAAAGTGTAATGTAAAATCAACACCTGAATAACAGATATTGTAGAATTTATCCATAGTAGGTGAAAGAATGAAAACAATGTTGTCTATAATTCCACAATGAATATTATTTAAAACATACTTAAGTTTCAAGCTCATGGCATCATCTATATAGTGTTGAGTGTTTTGGCTCAACTCAACACTGAAGATGTTGCCATAAGCATCGAAACTTGAGTAATATGTTTTTAAATATATTCATTGTGGAATAGAAAACATTGTTTTCCCTACTGTAATATAATTAGGCTTATAGCCGAATTTATTACAGTTTAGTGCGTGAAAAAATGGAGTGTGTTCGAAATCAGGAGAAAAGTGAAAAATTAATTTTACGCGTAGCGGGAGTACTTAGGCTAGGCGTACACCGGTTAGTCAAGACAAGACAAGACGACATTAGTCACGTTTAGTCACAGTAATTCACATAGTTGCTTATGAAGCAGCACACACCGATGCAATGACTAATCGGTGTGTGTTGCTTCATTAGCAACTATGTGAAGTACTGTGACTAAACGTGGCTGATCTCGTCTTGTCTTGTCTTGACTAACCGGTGTACGCCTTGCCTAAGAGCCAAAAGAGGTATTATTCTTGTTCATTAAAGACAATATAAAGATTATCAAAGATGTTGGTTCATTAAAGAATATAAATATTTGAATTATTATTGAATAAGGGGGAGAAACTCTTGCTCTCTTGTGCCTACAACTAGATTAATCATAAAAAAAATACAAAATTCATAATAATTTTAATATCAGGTCAATCGTTTCTAATGTCATTCCTTATTGGCTAAACAGGTTGCAGAGCTTAACATCCTGCTTCAACAATCAATTAACACACTCATTTATTTGAGACAGATTCTCGACGCACTTTTTAATGAAGTGCAACATCATTTCCGAATTTTATAGCCTACTTATATTAACATTTCACATACTAAATGCCCGAACAACCAGAGAGGTAACAGGAAATAACAGCGAATAACAGAAACCTTCACTGATTCTTTCGATGTCATAATATGGTAGAATCAGATTAGAATATTCGCTGAGGTCAACTGCATGGAAATTCGGTAGTGACAATATATGTAACTCACCTCGTCAGAATTGGCTAATACAAAAGTTGTGGTTTACAATGGATTATGAAAGGGAAAACAAGTCACGATCCCAAAAAAAAGGGAGGAGTTCCAAAAAAAAGAATAAGAGGAAAGAAGAAGAAGAAGATAAGGATGATGAAGAAGAAGAAGATTAAGATGAAGAAGAAGAAGAAAAAGAATAAAAAAAGAAGATTGTGTAGAAGAAGAGGTTGATAGACTGCAAGAGGGAATAGTAGATAAAAACAATGTCAAACATAAACTACGGTCTATGAATTTCATAAAACTACAAAATATTCATGTTGATGGAATATTTTCTCAATTTTCATCCATCTTCTTTATACTTCTATCGTTTTAAAAAGTTTCAAATTTCATTTGAAAATTGTACTCTAGATTGTGAAACATTATTAAAACTAGAAACATTAATAGTAATTAAATAGATAAGTGCATCAACGAGCTCAGCTTTCAAAATATCTCCATCTCGAAGCTATTATATGAGTTCAGGAAATATAAGTACTTGGTAAAACTCTTTGCGCATTGACAGTGTTGAGTATAAGTACTGAAGTACTGATATTTCTCACAATTTTTAAATTGTAATAATTTCAGATTCATACATAGAGCTGACAATGTAATTGTTTAATTGATACCTCCACATACATTCAATTTTCAAGTGAAATCTTTTTCACCAACTGCTTTTATGACATTTCTTGTAGGCCTACAACAAAGTTGAAGAGAGATGCATTCCACTTACGAAGTGTCCATAGCCTATTTGGTGCTGTAATGTATTTGCATGTAATGGTATGTAACCAATCAAAATCGTGTGTCTGGTACTTTTTTGTAGGAGAGATTGTCATTCGTCAATATGTACATTATTCTGGCAGTAGTTATTATTCGTCGACTTGACGAATAGTAATTACTGCCAGAGAAAAAATAAGTTTATAAGAGGTATAATAAGATAGAAGAAGATACAGTATGACGATATTTAGAGACACTTTAGAATTTTTCATAGATAAGAAAACAGGAGAAGATAGAGAAGGAGGAATTTAGAAAAGATGAAACAGAGGAGAAGGAGAAAGAGACGCAGAAAATGGAGGAGTCAAGATGGAGAATATAGTAATTAGAATGAGAGAAATTTTTGTATGGAAGGAAAGATAAGAATGAGATTAAGTAGGATATATGAAGAAGGCATGAAAAGAAGAAGAAGGAGGAGAAGGAAGAGGAGGAGGAGGAGGAGGAGGAGGAGGAGGAGGAGGAGGAGGAGGAGGAAGAGAAGGAGGTAGACAGGTAGAAGGAGTAGAAGGAGGAGAAGGAGGAGAAGGAGAAGAAGGAGACGAAGAAGAAGAAGAAGAAGAAGAAAGAAGAAGAAGACGATTGAGAAAAAGAAGAAGAAGAGGAAGAAGAATAATGAGGATAAATAGAGGGAAAAGGAAAAATGAGATAACGAAAAGGAAAGCAAGAAAAAACTGATTGTAGTGTTACATGCATGGAATTTTCCTAATAATTGAACTTGAACATACAGAGATTTGCAAATAGTATCACTAATTAAATCTTTCCGGCTGAGCCAAATCCAGTTTCATTCTCTTCTTTAGGTCAGTTAGCTCTATTATAGATAGCTCATTGTAATAGCTCCACTATACTTCAGTTAAATTTAATAGATCCACTTACAAATCCAACTACAGAAATAGACACACGAATAGAATAAAAATGGAAAGAGTGAATCGAATCTCCTCTTATTCACTATGCTAATATTTGATTGGAACGTTTTAATGGAGCTGGATCATTACAACAAGCTATGATGGTTCTTTCTTTACTCATTTCATTTGTTTACTCTAAATATTTTCTTAATTACAGGTTATTGTAGTCTTATTATTCCATTAGTAAGGTAGAAGAACAAAGAAAAATTTGGAACTTTGTGCAGGTGCTGACTCACTGGACTCAAATGAGGAGTTTGGGATTTGAAAAATTTCTTTATAATCATACCACTATACATTATGTATAGTGGTATAATAATGTATTTAAGCTCATGCTTAATCTCAATCTTAGGCTAATGCTTAAGCTTAATTTAAGCTGTATATATGTAGCTTGGAGCTTGAAAATTGTAGTGACTTTTGGAGACAGAATTATCTCCAACATCAACTCATTACATTGCAATAGAAGTTTCTTGATAATTTCTCGCATATTTTTCAAACATCATTAACATATTCCAAGTCTAAAATTAACTATTTCTGTAGCATATTCTTCTGTCACTCTCTCACATTGTAATTGTAAAACGTATCGCAATCAGAAAATTTTGAATAAAACACCAAATTTCAATTGGAATTGATCAAAAAGGCATGAGTTTATCTAAAAAAACAATGTTAAAATTTTTCGCAAAACTTGAAATCCTTAGAAGACTGTGATAGCGCGTGGATGTCAAGGCTTGTATAATTGAACCTAGCCTACAATGTTACAGCACTTAGAAATGGTTGTTTATGTTAGCTTGTATATTTATCTATATGCATTATTCAGCTCCTTAGTTGTAGCATCATTAGGACCTGATTTATTCTCTAGTCGGAATGTCACAAAGCTACTACTAAATACACTATAAGAATTTAATCATAGAACACCATTAAACTACAGATATACTAAGCTGTTAGTAGCTTCAAACCTATAGTTATAAAATGATGTTCAAGTAACGATATAGTACTATAATATTGAGATATAGAACACCATTGAACTACAGATATACTGAGCTGTAAGTAGCTTTAAAAGTATAGTAATAGAATGATGTTTAACATCCGATATACTATTATAAATTGATTGAGATATAAAACAATATTAAACTACAGATATACTCTACTGCTGGTTACTTTATAGTTATATAGAATGTTGATGAACTACAGGTATATTCAGCAGCTACTGAGGAAGGCTTTCTTCAATTTTCTAAGGATGATAACAAACAACTACACACGCAAACAAACGCACACAAACAGAGTAATGCAGTTGTAATTCATGACCTCAATCGGTTTCACCAAACTAGGTTAAATCCACTCTGATTAACCTTCCGGTTTCCCGGTTGATAATTTGCACTAACCGTGCGAAAACTTGACGTGTTGCTTCGGTCCGTTAACTCTAACCGTTTCCCCAAACAACGATTATATCAGGAATAGTTTTGGTGAGAAAAATTAATGATAATTGAAACGTACGAAGGCCTAGTTGCTTCTCTTCAAGAATGTGCGCTACATCATGATTGATGGAATTCAGATTAAGATAGTATGGAATATATAGACAGCGAACATTTTCTGTTTAAAACGTAATTTTAACTTGTTAGGGACTGCAAATCCTCAGTTTAAACCAAAAATCAAAGTTTAAACTTCGATTTGTAAAACATGGTTGAAGTGAAGATGGTGTATACTACAGAGCCTGTATAATAACATTGGTGTGAAAAGGCTCATAAGAGTGTGTTGGAGCATTTTACCACCATACTTTTGTCAATATTTTGAATCATTTTATGGGCTAACAGGCATACTTTGAACCAATTCAATTAATTCGCTAAAAGAAGCTATATTAAAAATCACTTCTCCATCATTAAAAATGGTTATCTACTCTCATAGCAGCTTTGAAAGCTTGAAATGATGAGGACTAACACTGGTATAGGAAAATTGGGGTTTAGAAGTGTATCACACAACAAACGATATGATTCAAGCCGTGGCGAAGCGTGGTATGCTTATTTGGTCATCCTATATGCTTATTTCCTATAGGAAGTATACACGGCGATTACCAAATAAGCATACCACGCTTCGCCACTGGATTCGAGTATCCTCTCAATGTAAATCTCATGGAAGTTTGCAAAATGTTGATGAATTTGACCCAGGTAACCAATCAAAAGCGATACATCCAATGGCCACACTGTGATGAAACAGTCTCTTTAGTCCAAAAACATAGATTATTGGCATGTAAATATCGAGTATTATTACTCTTACATAAGCTTATCTTAAATGTAAATCGTGAACAGAACAATGAAAACCAAAATCACGATAACGAAAATCATAAGCTAAGTTGTGAGAAAGACATTCAATATTCCAGTCAATGATACTTCAAATCATTTCCATTCAAATTAAAAGCGCTCATTTCAACTAAAAATTGTTCAAAGATTCACGAACTGATAAGTCTTATCAGAAGGTCATCAGTTCAGTGGCAACTGAAGATTATGGAACAATTATTCTCATTTTGGTGGAACAATCTTATAATTTTCGAATAGGAGGTACAGTAGCAACAAATATTCACTGTAATGATTGGAATCTAATTGAACAGATAAGAAAAATATTTCATTGCAAATTTGAAAGAATCAGTAATTATTATTGGTCTACTTCATAATTGACATCCTTTCCTTTTTCTCCTTTATCTTCTAGCTTATTTTCCTTGCTTCTTCTTCTCTCATCACGTCATCACCTTCTCCTCGTATCAATTTTTCGACCTGTAATTTGGTTATACTGTATTGACAATGTTTTAGTGCCTGATATATACTGCTGGTGCTCAACGCACTTTTTGGGTATCTCACAACATTACCAAGCTATCGTTTATTTCATTTCAAATACAAGAAAATATCAATCATTTAAAAATAATACCTTCAATTTTCACTCATGATTCTATTGAGTAAATCCTTTCCAAAATATAAGATTCCTCATGAAATCATCATGCTTGATTTGATTTGTTATTCAATCAGCTCATATAAATAACAGAGAGTGTATACGTATAGTAACAGTGTGGACATTGCATGTCACACTTTTTATTGGTTAGCTCCGACAAATCCACTATACGTTTGCCAATTACCATAAGATTTACATTAAAAACAAATCCGAATCATTATTCTATGTTGAGTGATACATTTCCAACCTAAAATTTGCCTTTGTCAGTGTTAATTTTCATCATTTTAAGCTTTTAAAGCAATACCAAGAGTAAAAAGACTATTTTTAATGTTAGAACAGTTATTTTTTATGTTGTTTCTCTTAAAATGATTTTGAAAAATGAGTTAATAGGTTCATGTTTGTCTGTAATCCCATATCAAAATTCAAAAATTTGGCAAAAGTATGGCGGCGGCGGGAAAAAGAAATATCTCCACATACTGTTATGGAGTGCTTCACACAAATAGCCACACTTTTACTACATACTCTCTGTAGTACATAATATATAATAAATGGTAAGAGTTCGTCGTATAAATGGTAAGAGTTGGTTGTATGAATGGTAAAATACAGGTTTTTATTATTTGATAAAAATAACACAGGTCGATGAACTGTTAAGGGACCTAGTAGCCATAATTATCCCAAGCTATACGTGATTTTAGCCGTAAGTTGAACCCGGGCTTCGGACGAAGTACTCCACTGACTTACTTCTGCGTTTCTCTTCTGCCAAGTTAAGTCCAGTTTGTGACATGCGAAGACCAGTTACGTTAACTCAAACATTTTGCAACTGTCTCTCCAGACAAGGATAGAAATAGTAGTGTTGTTGAAGATGAAGTGAACAACAAATAGGTGAAGCGGCGATAATAGTTTTTCAGAGCATCGCATTGCTTTGTCCCAGGAACCAATAGAACAGAACTAGTTCTGCGTGAATCGACATTCCTTCAAATGCACTAGTATGCAATTACAGTATTTGTACAATGATAGTTCATTGTGGACAATGACTGTACAGGTGGCGATCTACGAAAAAAGTTACGTAAACTACTGTTTCCTTCAGAAAACATTTCATTTTTCCTACAGCCAGTTACAAAAAAACCTGGGCTGAAACTGAATTACTGGATGATACAAAATGCAGAGACTGTATAATCACAGTGTGGCCATTTGATGTCACACTTTTGATTGGTTAGCTCGGACAAATCCACCATATTTTGCCAATTCCCATCTCTGTAGTACAAACGATGTTGAGTTTAAGATGACGTTCTGTTATTGATTTTGATGATAAAACATGAATCTATATAGATATAGTAACTTGAATAACTTCGTGTGAATTGAAAGAGTAATAATAGTTTTGTTATAAGCCATAAGCCTCAAGTTGTACCTCCTTTGCTAATTGGTATTAAGTGATTGAGAATTCTCGTATAAACGAATAAATTCTTGAAAATTAATTTTCTCCCAATATTAAGAGCTGCCAATCATCATCTCTTTACAAATTATGATTCCACCAATGACATTCTATTGATTGAAATGGTAACGTTAAACAAAATGGAGCGTAGTGACAATATAATGGCATCAGCCAATGAGAGCGCGTTGTGGGCGTGGACTTGCACTCGCTTGTGATTGGTCGACGTTGTGTGACGTAGTAGCTCTGTCAGCTGACGTTGAAAATGGCGTACAACATTTTAAAATTGAAACTGTGTCAATGACTTGATTCTCTTTTTTTGTAGATAAGGCTGGACTCAAATTCGTCATTGCTCACATATTGACCATAAATATTTTCAATTAACAAAATTTATCAAGTATGTTTTTAAAATTGTGAGAAGAACAGAGTATTATGAGAGACAATGCAGCTATTCAGCGATGGATCCAGAAAAATGCTTAGACTATGATTGGAGGACTGAGGGGGTTATTTTGTGAATAAATTGAAAAAATGATTAAAAACATCGATGTTCTTCAACCGATGTTTTTTACCCATCGATGTTTAGGAGGAAAAACATCGATGATTAGTTTTCTATCCATACCCATCCCTTATTTTCTTGCAATAGGCCTAAGTATTTCTTTCTTCAATGTTTTCATTGGCATGGAGTCATCAACCTCAGACTTCGACAATACAACATATTGGAAAAGAAGGCAAATGCAGTTTATAACGGTTGACTTAAATTTATGAGCACAGTTGAGGAAATATTGCCGTTGAAAAACCTATTGATGCATGAAAACATACGGCCAATTTCACTTCAGATGATACGATACTTTTCTCTCATTTCCTTGACATCTCAATTTTCTGCTAAAAAAAATAAGAAGAATTTCATGCAAGAAAATAACATCATCTAACAAAACCAAAAAAGGGAAATAATGTTGCATTACTTTCATAAGATGACGTCATTTTGCAGCAGTTTAATTTAATAGGCTTTTGTGCAGTCGGTCACACCGTTTCTTGGTAAAGCAAAAGGAAAATAAATTGTTTCTTTACATGCTCCATAAAAAACTGTTATAGAAAATGCGAATAGCTAAAGAAATTACTGAAAGCAACATGCATGAACTTTAATTTTTCGACAAGGGAAATGCTTTGAAAAAGATAACAAAATATTTTCGACAAAAGATAACGGTAGAAGGAAATTATTTGAAGCATCAGAATAATTATCCTATGGTATCAATGGACTATCGGTTCATTGTTGTTTATTATACAATGTATAATGTGTTAGCACCTTTCAAACTATCAACAAAAAGAATGTTTTTCAATTTTATTATGAGAAAGAATGGGAAGTGCTTCTTAGAAACTTATTTTCTCATTTTTTCATAATATTATTGAACAAGATGAAAGAGTGAATGGCTGGGAGTAATATTGAAATCAAGTTTGGGAAAATGAAAAAAATTAAGAAATAAAGAAATTAACTGGTCTCAGAATGTTGTAGTATTGTTCCGCAAAAGAGTAAGAACAATATTCTCCAGAATCCAAAATCTCCGAAAATTTAAAGCCTCGATTATCAACAGATTGGTTTATAATAGTCTTTACGAAGCCTCTCTAATTATTAAGTTTAAATAACGAATAATTAATTCGAGTTAAATAAATAAGTTTCTGCACACTTTATAACCTCCAGACTCTAGGTCACTAGCAACAGAATTGTTTTGGAAACTCCATTATCCAATAATGAAACTGAATATTAATCAAACCGGTTTAAAGCTAGCAAAACGTGGTTTAAATTACCAGAAATGTATACATACACCTATGGGATGAATTTACATGTTTTTCATAACATTTTGTTATGTAATTATCAATATCTGTTTGGTATGATTTAACAATAAGTTCTCTGTGGATGAATTACTGAATTAGATAATCTTTATCTAGAGATGAAGAATGAGATGTTTTTGGTGTTTGAGGATGAAAAGTTCAAACATTTGCAGTCATACTTTCGAATGTGAATTTCGAAGTTTACCATATGATAACACTGATTTATCTGCTACATCTACAATTATTTCAGTGTTCAGTGTATTTCTGAAAGAAGTTGAATCCAGTAAGCCCCAGAAAACTTTTCATCAACCAGTACAAAAATTCAATATCATTTCCAAATAGTTTTCAGTTTTGTTCGTGTTTTCCTTGGCTTTTATTTAAATCGTTGAATCTAGAACTTTTTAAGCCACCGGCTCCGGCTGCCTTAAAAGTAGTCGTCATCTCTCTTCATCCCTCTCATCCTCACGCACAAGCCACAATTTTAACAAGTCAGAAGTATTCATCAAAAAATATATATAGAATATTATAATATCCATCAAAAAATTCACTTTTTATTTCTGGAAATATTTTATTTCCTCAAAAAAAAGACATATCACTTTCAAATTCTTACAAATCATTACTCTTCAAAATCCCTGAATTTCAAACATTTCACAAAAAAAATCACTGATTTGTTTCAATTTGATTTCAATAGTTCTGAATTTTCTTTCAATTTATTATTTATTCAATAGTCTATTTTCAATTTTTTGAATTAATTGGCTATTATCAATTACCAGTTTTAAAATAATTATTTTAAAACGTTTTGGACATATCCTGACTTTGGACATTTTCCTTGGTAAATTTGCGGGTAAAAAACACACATGTGATTTGTGGAGACGAAACAAACACGATTTGTGGTAAAATAGACAGTGGGTGGGGGGAATTTGAATTTAACTTGAATTGTGGAGTGATCAAAACGTTTTGGACATAACCTGACTTTGCACATTTTTCTTGGTAAATTTCGGGATAGAAAACGTTTTGGGCTGATGCCGGTTTTTTCTCTACAATTATACTGTATTTTGATGAAATAAATGAATGGACTATTTCATAGATTATTCTACAACATCACTTACAAGTTACTAACAAAATTCTCACTGATATGAAATTATTTCAATATAAAAACTGATTTTGTTCAAAGGTATCTCTTAAACTGTTGTCCCACGAATAACAGACAATACACAATATTAAAAAATAAGCAAACAATAGCAAAATGTCAAATTTACCGTTATATTTCGAACAAAATCCTATCAAATGACGACTCTTGATCAGTGTTAATCCACAGGGTGGATGCCCATGATAGTGTCTTGAAAACGTCGCGAAAGCACAGAGAATAGAAACAACAGATCACTTTTTGCAACAACCGATTCACACCGACCGCGCCGAGAGAATAAGAGCCATGCCGCGTCGCTGCTTAGGCAAACTGGTTACACGACACGATAGTCTGCAGCGAGAGGAAGAGGAGTAGGAGAAAGAGGGGGGAAGTGCGAGGGTGAGGAGAGGAAGAAGAAAGAGGGAAGGGTACATGTGAGAGAGAGGAAATAAAGGCAGTTCATGAGAAAGACATGGAGAAAGAAATTTCAATACTTCTAACTCTTTATGTAAGACAGAAGGAGATGGGAGTTATGGAGAGGGAGGAAGAGAAAGAGGAAGAGAAGGAGGAGGAGAAGGAGGAAGAGAAGGAGAAGGAGGAAGAGGAGGTGGAGAAGTTAGAGGAGAAAGGGTTAGGGAAAGGTGATGAAGAAGAAGGGAGAGAGAAGAAACAGACAGCTCATGAGAAAAACAGACAGAAAAATTTCAATGCTTCTCGCACTTTTTATGTGATACAGAACAAGATAGAGAGGGAGTGAAGGGAAGGATAACAGATGAAAGAGGAAGAATTTAGGAGGGAGAAGTACAGGTGAGAGAAGAAAAAGACATGGAGAAATTTCAATAATTCTCACTTTCTATAAGACAGAAGAAGATAGAACCTATGAAGAATGACCAGCAGGAAATGGAATATATGGAGAAGCACCAGGGGGAAATGGAATATATGGAGAAGGACCAGGAGGAAATGGAATATAATATGGAGAAGGACCAGGAGTAAATGTAATATATTATGATGAAAGACCAGGAGGAAATTGAATATATGGAGAAGGATCAGGAAGAAGAGGAGAGGAAGAGGAAGAGGAAGAAAATGGGTAGAATGAAGAGAAGAAGGAAGGGATGGAGGTGGGAGAGAGAAAAGCAAAGACAGCTCTCAAGAAAGTTGGCGAAAAAGTTCAGTGCTTTGCACCATTTTATATAAGACTGGAGAGGTGAAAGATTGTGAGATGTTGGAGGGAGGGGATTGGGAGGAAGAGAAAGTGGTGGTGGAGGAGGAGGAGGAACAGGAAGGGGAGAAGGAGAAGGAGGAGGAGATGATCAAGTGATAAGGAAAGAACTTCTTTCTTAACTCAACCCAGAGTATTTGGAAAAGGGTTGGAGGTGTTTAAGAGGGAGGAGGGGATGTGAGGGAAGAAGGGAGAGGATGATGGGTTGAAGTATCAGGAGAATGTAAGAAATAAAAAAGAATATGATAAAGTACAAGGAGGAGGTGAAGGAGGAAGAGTGAGAGGAAAAGAGAGAAGAAAGCAGGGTGAGTAGAATATTGAGAAAAGGCAGAGGTAAAGCAGGATGAGGATGAAGAAGAAGAAGAAGAAGATGAAGAATAAGAAAAAGAGAATGAAGAAGAATGATGAGAAAGGTTGAGGAACAAGTGATGAGAGAGGAAGTGACGAAGTAGAAATCAAACAAATGAAGAAGAAAAGAATCAGGGAAATTGGAATAAAAGAGGATAGGTTAGGAGGTGAAGTGACCCAACTAATTTGAATAATTATAGGTGGAGCTCACATATATGTTCCAGGTACATGTATATTCTGTGAATACATTGTGTTATATTATAAGAAGTGTTCTATATACAAACTTGTAAGTAATATAGATATATTCCACAATTACTGTACAGGTGAATACTGTAGCTAAAATGGCGAAGCACGCTATTATAAGTCAATAGGATCCGAGATACTAGCTCTCACGTGAGGGAAAATCAACAATCGGCAATCCCCTACAGCTACGAGCTACGTAAGCATCTATTCAAATACCACTGCCTATCAAATAATCTTCTTGGAAAAATACGAATTATCCAAAATATTCCAGAAGATCATCAAAGCAAGGCTATAATGTTCTAGGTAACTTGAGTAGTCATCATTAATTGAAGAGAACAATGATGTATCAAATTCAATCCTTTCATCGAGTAGAAACAAGAAAGTATAAAGATAAAGATATAAGAATGAGAGAAAGATCGAAGAAGTTGTACCTAATTTGCTCTTTATTGTTAAAATTGAATAAAAACTTAAATTCCAATAACAACTCCAGACGGCTCTATGCCATGGAGAAAATATGCCGACAATACTATGTAGGCTATATGATGATTCCACTACAACTGTTGTTTGTTTTTAATGTAATAATAAGGGCCATTATTTATTTATATATTTTATATTTATTTTATAAGAGTGAGAGAGAAACGTCGAATCTAGCCTTAAAACTAGTGACGATGTAATTAATAGGCTGGGAGTACACCGGTTAGTCAAGACAAGACGAGATTAGTCACGTTTAGTCACAATAATTCACAAGCAGAACACATCGATGCAATGACTAATCGGTGTGTGTTGTTTCATAAGCAACTATGTGAAGTACTGTGACTAGTCTCGTCTTGTCTTGTCTTGACTAACCGGAGTACGCCTAGCCATATACCCATTCAAATTCCTTAAATTTGACTAATGAAATCATGAAAAAACTCGAGAACCACTACATTCTAGAATCTAGATAGCAACAGTATCCATATTTCATGAATCTATTTCATTTCTATCTTAAAATCCTGCCATTCCAATCATCCATAGTCAAACAGGGATGACCAAAACTTGTAATTCCGCCACCCAGGGCGTCTCAATCGCCGACTCTTCTCAATTCTTCTCACAGTCCACAGTCCCTGTAGTCTGTGACCACGATGTAGTTTGACCTTTGACCACTGAGATCGCCAGTGAGTCTCGCACATTTTATCCTGGTCGAGAAGCTGGTTTCAAGTTGAGTGTACATTATTTTCCTGCATACTTTTAATAAAGCATGAACGTTTTGAATGTAACTTAGTGAACGGGGAAATGTTTGCAGATGGAATTACCTCATCGTACAAAGATTGTGAGGTTTCCTTGTTGTAAATAAAGGTTTCCTTTCTGGCCTACATCGTAGACTAACCAAAAATCTCTTATCTGCGCCAGGCATAAATCAAATGGAGTACTGTAATTGAAATTTGATAAATAAGATAAGATTCTAACAACTATCATGGAGAATTCATTGATGAAAAAATAATTGAGATTTGGCGAGGAAGATTAAAATGAAGTACTGTAAGGCTAGGCGTACACCGGTTAGTCAAGACGAGATTAGTCACGTTTAGTCACAGTAATTCACATACTTGCTTATGAAGCAGCACACACCGATGCAATGACTAGTCGGTGTGTGTTGCTTCATAAGCATCTATGCGAAGTACTGTGACTAAACGTGACTAATTTCGTCTTGTCTTGTATTGACTAACCAGTGTACGCCTAGCCTAATCAGAATTTGATCAATAAGATGGAATTTTATTAACTATCATGAATTATTCTTTGTTGTTAATGAAGAACCTAATCGACATTTGGCAGGGTAGATTGTTAAAATATACATTCGAGTAGATAACTGTATAATATACAGTATAATAACTGTAGGTATAATATACATAACGATAACTGTATCATTCACCTAAAATAAGATGCTGGTTTTATTGTTGGATGATTGTGCCAGGGGTCCAGGGGCGGAGCCCCCTAGCTAGTTCGCTAGGCGAGCGACGCGAGCCTGCTGGCTAGTTCCAGATATTTTCAACATTATTCGTTAACACAATATCAAATAGATGTGAATAGTGGAAAATTGAATATTCAGTTCGCATGTTTCAAGTTTTTCCAGCAGATTAACTTTCAAAACATTGGTTTTCTTTGTTTATTGCCAAATAGGTAGGTGGTTATGTATGCGATAAATAATAACCTAGTAACTCCTACTGTTTATATTCATGTTGTGTTATGGGAAATAAAAAACTGACCTTTTTATCCACTTCAATCAACTGTAACGACTCTTTAAAATTACTGTTATTAATGATTGATATCTTGCATTTTTTATACAATCACCCATATCTATTGGATAATGATAGCCGTGGGAGAAGCAAACGTAATAAACAGCTAATCCTCAAATACCTGTCAAAAAGTGTATTATTTTCACTTACATAACAACATGTTCTAGCTTGTTAGGTACTGAACTACCTCTTTTTGGACGACTTGTCGAAATTATTGTAAATTTTATTCTATACATTACATTTCTCTATGTCTAGTCTAAGGTCTCTTCGTTATTCAACCATAGAGTTGATAAAAAGAGACCCTAGAAAAGGGTAGGCTACATAATTTTAGTTCATTAGGAGGTAGTTTGCTCATAGAATCTCTTGAAATAATTTCGTAATTCAATTTAAAAAATAACAAATCACTTTGAAGAAACAAAAGCATTAAGTTTTTGTTTTGTTTGATAACTGATTCACTTGTATTTCTCAAAATGAATATTAATATTATCCCTCGAACAATCACAAATCACATCATGACGTGAAATAGACAGGAATATTGCTGTTTTACATAAGTTTTGTTTCAACATGATCAATTTCTTCGATAAAGATGTTTGATCTTTGATATACAATCAATATCCGATTCTTTTAGTGTTTATATTGTTTAAAACGTGTATTTGAGTCATTATGTGATGAAAAAACTTCAATAATATTATATCTCATACTCATCGTTGTGACTTCCACTATACAGCAGTGTACTTCAACAAAAACATTAAGGGCCGCTTTCCCCAACGCTGCTTAAGTAAAAACAGCTGACGCTCAATTTTTTTTCTATAGTTTTACTATTCTCCGAATGAGGCTTATGCCAGATGTATAGGATAAGCAGCGTTGGGGAAAGCGGCCCTTCTTCTTCTTCTTTTCCTTTAGCTTTTCCCTATTCGGGGTCGCTATTCCTTATCTTCCTCCTCCACACCATTCTCTCGCCGGCTTCTTCATCTGTCAGCTCCTTTTCCCTCATGTCCCCTGCAACACAGTCTCTCCATCTCCTCCTTGGTCTCCCCACTGGTCTACACCTCCACCTGCATTCTACTCACTGCTTTCCAACGTGGTCCCTTCCCTCCTCAAACATGACCATACCACTGCAACCTTCTTTCCTGGACCTTCTTTGAACACTCCACCACCCCAGCCATCTCTTATCCTTTCATTTCTGATCCTGTCCCTTTTTGTCTTCCCAAGCATACATCTCAGCATTCTCATCTCTGCCACATCCATCTTCTTCTCCTGCGGTTTCTTGACTGCCAAAGTCTCACTGCCATAGATCAGAGCAGGTCTCACTACTGCCTTATATATTCTTCCCTTCCTATCCAGCTTCCGGTCACACAGCACGCCCGACATCCTTTTCCAGTTCATCCACCCCACTTGGATTCTGTGATCCAGCTCTCTGCCAAGGCCCCCATCCTCTGATATAAACGACCCAAGATATTTGAAGTTTCCCACACGCTCTAGCTTCTCTCCTGCCAACCCCACATCTCCATTTTTGCCTCCTCCTCCAAACCAAAGGTTTAAGGGATTGTTTTGGGGAAAGCGGCCCTTAATGACTATAAATTCAAATTTCAACTTCCGTAAATGATAGAATAGGGACAAATTGACTGAGATGTGAGCTGAAATGATGATAACCGGAGTGAAGAGGAAATTAAGATCTATTAGTTTAGCAAACAAAACTAATCACTCAATATCTAGAAAGTAGGACAGCTAAAAGAAGGTAGTAAGCTAAGTAAGCTGAAGAAGGAGTAAGTTGAAATGAGGGCTAGATAACAAGATAAGAGCAAAACTACAGAGAATTATTAGGTGAATAGAACTAATCACTTTATATCTCAACAATAAGGTTGTGAGAAACAAAAAGCCTCATGTCGAAAAAGACAAGAGCATTCAGTAGCATCGAATCTTCAAGTTCACAGCAACGTTGGAGCTCAATTAAAAGTCTCCAATTTGTTCAAGCAAGTTCAAGAATGATTGTTAAAGGCACTGGAAATACACCACAGGTGGAAAATGAATATTTTTTTATTATTTATTCAAAGCAGTTGGCAACATATCACGGCTTTTAAGTTGGTATGTGTGGCACATGGTCAAGAAATTCCTGACCGCTCTTCAATGTATTAGAACTGAAACTGGTTTTCAAAAGAAGTTCACAAGTTGAGTGTGGGCTCGAGTCATCTACAACGTTCATCTTCAACTTCAGAATTTGCACATCCTTGATAGTCTGGTCAATCGAAAGGGTCCAAGCGTCCTAAAACGAAGAATTCTCTACAACGTTTAACGAAAAATTCGATCAACCTCAACCATACCAGAAAAAAAGTTGAGAATTCGGAATCATCAGATAAGTTTGCTCGTATTCCAGTCAACCGGAAAATTTGGGAATCCCAAGAAGCCATTGCAAGTCTTCTGTCCCCCTCCTGTATTTCGTCTCCTTTCCTTTCTTTCAAGTTTACTCTCTTATGTGAACAGCTTGGATCTCGAGATAAGCTGTCATTCTCTTGTACATGAGAACCCATTTATATTCATATCATGAATTATATGTGATATTTGATAACCCACAGTAAGCCTACAAAGATGACCAAAGTAAGTTTATCCAGATCAATTCATCTGAAGGATGAATGAAATTATAATTTACTGACGGAAAAAGAGATTAAATAATCATTCGGATTAAGATAGCTTCATAAATTGAATGATTAACATCATAGATAAAATTACTTTATAAATAAAAATAAACCTTTTATTTATGAAGCATATGTCGGTAGTGAAGTAAACAATTAAAAAGTATATTCGAATTTATTTTCAAGAATTTGTGAATGTGTATTTAAATGAGTCAAAGGGACTAAAAGCCTGACATATGGCGTGTTATTTAACATTTCCTAACAAATTCTATAATAAACAAAAACTCATTGTTAAAATGTTTATTCTTTAATCTTTCTATTCTTTGAAACAATAATTGACGACTATAATAATCGCTATGTTTTCATATGTATGTAAATAAATAAATCAATCAGTCTATCACACTGATCTCTTTACAAATTTGGATTCTAATGATAACGTCTCATTTATTTGAATTAGGCTATATCTTCCAACAAAATGGAGTTTGGAAGATGACGTAATGGCATCAGCCAATGAGAGCGCGTTGTGGGCGTGGACTTGTACTCGCGCACGTGATTGGTCAACATTGTGTGACGTAGTAACCAATAGAATTGGAAAGGGGCGTTCCAAGAGTAGAATTCTTATCGATTTCTGTTTCTCATTGGAAATTGATTAGACTACTGTACTACCGACTCTGTTGTTTTAAGAAGCGAATAATTAATTGATATTACGATTATAGAAGAGTGTACAAATAATGTAGTATAATATGCTGAACAAATTTCAAATCACCGTATTATAAATAGGTACAGTAACATTCGTTCAATTTGACACTTGGCGTCATCGCTTGGCATTAGATAGATAGAGAGATATCATTTCTCGACGTTGCTGATGACCGTAGAGTACGATGGCAAAGAAATAATAGCTACCTATCTATCTAATGCCAAGCGTCAAATTAAATGAATATCACTACTGAAGTAGGCTACTTGATTCATGAACTTAACGAATTTCAAATTAAAAGCTTTATTCAACGATATGACTGTTAGATACATAATGTGATGGAAATTTATTCACAACAAAAGGCGAATTTAAAGCATATAAATGCCCACTCTTGGGGAAGGATATCCTTTCCTTAAAGACTTGGCTATGAAGGTCGTTGAGAGGCAAATGGACTGACAGACAACTAGTTTTAGGTGTGTTCCATACCACCGGGAAGCTATTAGGAGCTCACAAATGATATTTAGCGGATTCATTCTTGTGACTAAGGACTAAGCCATAAATGGACCAAGTCAAAATAAAATCATACCACCGGGAAACGATTAGGAAACAACTGATATGTAACGATACAAATAACGATAATAAAATTAATGATATATGTAATGATAGTCTACGATAAGGTAACAAATGATATGTAACGGATTCATTCTTGTGTCTCAACTCATACATGTCCCAAGTCAATAATTATTAATGTCATCGAGCATAGTGACTATTTCCTTCTGTATTAATAAGGTGTAATAATTATATCATCACACTCATTATACAATATCGGATAATAATATTCTAACAAGTTTAATTTTCCTCATAGACTGAAACAGACAGACACTCCACAATAACCTCACATTGTAGATTGAAGTGACGAATTTAGACAAGACAACAATCATTGATAAACGAAAAAAAAACCCGGTGAAGAGGGAAGCCGCTCACCTTGGCTGCTTTATTCTAAATCCAAACATTTTTATAACATAAGATCTGCGTTGTAAGAGTGAAAGAATAAAACAAAACAGAGACAAAAGCTGAGAAATTAACGCTTCCTGTAATCGTGAACCAGTATTGTGTTAAATTCGGAAAGCGGTCAGAAGACTAACAAGAGCTGAAGTTATGCGAAACAGGTGACTTCCTGATTTCGACCAAATTTATTCTATTTCAATCAATTTCGAGTCCACAGTCAAGGTCTTGATGTGAGTGAACAACTTTTACAATTGAAAATAATGCTTTGGAATCTTTCAGAGAGTTTTTATCAATTTATTCGGTTGATTGTTAATTGTCTTAGTTGATAAGTCGTTACTAATAAGTCAACTACTGTATTATAATATTGACAATATTATTTGTGATTGACTTTACGGTTACTTATCGTTTTGGACAATGATTAGTCCATCCATCCCAAAAGTAGGTCCATCTATACCAACTTATTTCGTATAGTCTCTTATTTTTTATTAAGTTGCTCTACTTAAAAAGCCGAAAATAAGATGGAATAAAGAATTATTTTCATAATGAGAGTTTATTTGAAAAATACGTAGCTTTCTATCTTCAACCCACAACACTGAGAATGATAACAAGACGGAAATAAAATGGAAAAAAATTATTTTCATAATGAGTGTTTATTTGAAAAATACAAATTCTTATACAAATAATTACTTCAAATTGAATAATATTTTCAAACATCCGTAGATGAGTGGAGTTTTCATTAAATTCATTTATTATTCTGTTTTCAAAATATAGTAATTTTTTTCTTTTTAATTGAAAAAGAAAACAGAAACATCTGCTGACACAATTTGAGCTTCAACAACAATACCTCATAAAGGTACGTTTCAATTTAAAAATTTAGTTCCAATACTTGTGTAAGATGTTTATCGTTTCTCAAACAGCAAGTACCCCACTACATGTATTCAAAAGTGTAGGCTAAACATACAGTTGGTTCATTTTGCTATGGCACCTGAAATGACAATTAATTACTTCAAAAACTACCTCATTTCGTATTTCTACAATGTTAAAAATGTACAAGAATTCTTTGTCAATACAATATTTTGATGGCTGCATCATAGTTGATGAACTCTAATACGGATATTGAATATTGTGAATCGTTGTAAAAGGGATCCAGATGCCTTAGTGAAATGAATCAGCTAAGTTTATACCTTAGGCTAGGCGTACACCGGTTAGTCAAGACAAGACAAGACGAGATTAGTCACGTTTAGACACAGTAATTCACATAGTTGCTTATAAAGCAGCACACACTGATGCGATGACTAATTGGTGTGTGTTGCTTCATAAGCAACTATGTGAAGTACTGTGACTAAACGTGACTAATCTCGTCTTGTCTTGTTTTGTTTAACCGGTGTACGCCTAGCCTAAAGGTTTTCAAAGTGAGCTCAATCTAGGCCTAAAGTTTATGTACTCAATCTCAATCTCAATCTCAAACTCAATCTGGTTCATATTTAATTGAGACACCAGGTTTTCAAAGTTTATAGCTCAATCTGGGCCTTCTATGTCAAACTATTATGTCAATTTATGTCATACTAAATTCAGTTCCTTTTTTGATTGAGACACTAAGGGCCGGTTCATGAGCTCGGGATTAAGCAAAGTCCTAGACTAAAACGGGTGGCCACTGTAGCATCGACAAACGTTAGCCTCGATACTATGTACTAAGGGCTCTCTAACCCACTAACCAATCGAGACAAACGTTTGTCGATGCTTCGGTAGCCACCCGTTTTAGCCTAGGACTTGGCTAAATCCCGAGCTCATGAACCGGCCCTAAACATGCCAGTCTCACTCAGGCTCTAGGTCTATTTTCCGATCTTCTTGATCTGTGCAATGATGAATGAGGACAGGACAATGATGGTGGTCCAGATGAAAACGGAGAGATAGCCCTTGTAGACAACGGGATGGTCGAGGTAGCGCGACTGCACCGAAATGGCGCGGTAGCTCTCGACGGCCGGCTGCACGGGAAGCGCCCACGCAAAGTACTGCAGCACCGGGTGCATGCCTTGCACCGGCCACACCGTGCCTGTAACAGAACAAAACAGTCATTAATAACATTTATTATTCAATTAAACATTTATTCAACTTCTATTTAATACATTACAAATTTTATAAGGAAGATAAGGAGGAGGAGAAGGAGGAGGAGGAGGAGGAGGAGGAGAAGGGAAGAAGATGAAGAAGAAGAAGAAGAAGAAGAAGAAGAAGAAGAAGCGAGGTGGTGAAGAGGAAGTATAAAGGAGGAGGAGGAGGAGGGAGGAGGAGGAGGTGGAGGACAAGGAGAGAATGAGGTGGTGGAGGAGGTGTGGGAGATGGAGAAGGTGGAGGAGAGGAGGAGGAGGAGGAGGAGGAAGAGGAGAAGGAAGAGGGAGAGAATGAGGAGAAGGAGGAGGGAGGAGGAGGGAGAGAAGGAGGAGGAGGAGAAGGAGGAGGAGGAGGAGGAGGAGGGGAGGTGGAAGAGAAGGAGGAGGAGGGTAGGAGGAGTAGGACGAGAAGGAGGAGGAAGAGGAGGAGGAGGAGGAGTAAGAGAAGAGAAGTAGGAGGAGGGGAGGAGGAGGAAGAGAAGATTATTTAGATTTAGATTATTTACTTTATTCATGTAGAATACAACATAATGTAAGCTTAAATTCTATATCAAGATACAGTAGTTATTTCATTTAGTGTAATAAAAATAATTACAGTATTAATTAAGTAGAAAAGATGAGTTAAGGGAGCTTACTCCCTTATGAGAAGATGAGAAGGAATAGAATAGAATAGAATAGAATAGAATAATCTCTTTATGTACATGGATTACAAAATATGTCATTCAAGGTCATAAAAGTCATTACAATGAACGCGTCATTTAAAAATAATAATTACAGCATAAGATTAACTGAACAAAACATGAAGTAAGAAAGATTTTAAATGAAAATATATAGGTATAAATTTTAATTCAAGATTTTGAATACAACAATACTAGTATAATATATTCTATTTAAATGAACGTCATTGGAAATATAAGTAATTGATTTTGTATCTACGTGAAATGGCGGAGTTTGGACATATAAATGTCCATTCTTGGAGAAGGATGTGCAAGGACATCCTTCCCATCAACACTCAACCATAAAGAGGGAGAGAAGGAGGTGGTGGAGGGGAGGAGGAGGAAAGGGGAGGAAGAGGGACTGAAGGAGGAGAAGGAGGAGGAGGAGGAGGAGGAGGAGGAGCAGGAGAAGGAGGAGGGGGAGGTGGAGGAGGAGGAGGAGGAAGAGGAAGAGGAAGAGGAGAGGAGAAGAAGAAGAGGAAGAAGAAGAAGAGTTTCACTGTTAGTAAAGCCTACAGTTTACACGATACGATACAAATTCCGATTGTCAGCAGACTCTAAATTATTTTTTTTTTTCCCCCACTTTAACTGTTTGTAGTAGATTCTGATTATGGGAGGCTCGAATACAACGTTGGTTTCGAATGAATTAAATTTTGATCATTGACTTGATATCAATATTGAATACAAATTACTTTTTTGCCTTATTTGTTATTTTTCTTCATATAGGATTCATACTGAGGATAATTTGCTTTGCATAAGATATAAATTTCTCCTGCGTGATTAAATCAATTTTTGATAAATTTTATTACATATAGACTATATTAATAGACTCTTAACAGTGTTTTTGTATTCTTATTGTCATTCTCTTTATCTTATTGTTTAATTGAACAGCTATCAGTATGTGCTTGAATTCTAACGTTTTATTGTATCAAAATGTTAGAGGACTCAAATCAAAAACACACCTAGTATATGAAAATAGTCTTGTCACAGATTATGATATAATTTGTATGACCGAAACTTGGCTAGATGACACTGTTGTCTCCTCTGAACTGTTCTCTGATTCTTTCTCTGTCTATCGACGAGATGGTATTGCAAGGAGCAGGGGTGCTGGAGTGTTAATTGCTGTTAGAAGCACCGCCTGGCGTGTTCAACATTTGGCCTGTCTGTCACATGATGATTTGGATATGATCTGGCTTAAGTTGACTGATGCTAACGGTTTCTCTTTTGTGCTATGTACAGTTTATTTCCCACCAAGGACAAATAGTGATATTTATTCTTTGTTTTTTCAATTATTTGATGCTAATCCTGAACTTAATAACAATAGAGTTTGCATAGTAGGAGATTTTAATTTACCTCTTATATCGGACAGCAAGTTCGATTTTACAATGGCCGGTAATCTATACAGAGAGTTCAATTTCTTTCTCACATACAACGGATTCAAATTATTCAATGATGTTCGCAATATTAATGCAAGAACATTGGATCTGGTTATCTCAAATATGTCTAACCTGGTTGTGGAGGGAAGGGACGAGGACCAAATTGTTCAAATTGATCCTCATCATCCAATTTTATCAATAAATATGTCTCATGGTGAAAGTAGGTTGAAGATTGAGAATCGAACTGAGAATGTATATAATTTCTGCAAGGGAGATTTTTTCAATTTGTATATTACTTTGTCCTCGTTGACATGGGAAAGTATTTTGTCGACTGAGGACGTGGATCTGGCATTGAAAAGATTTTATGATATTTTATATTTTTGCCTTGACTCGCACGTTCCTAAAAAATTGTCATCCAATTCTAAGTACCCAACTTGGTACACACCTGAGATAATATCCAAGTTGAGGATGAAGGACATGTTTAGGAGGAAGTATGCTAAATCTGGGTTATTGCAGTATAATGATGAATTTAAGAGGGCTAGAAGAGAGGCTAAAAAGCTTATTCAATCTGCTTATAGAGTTTATGTTATGAAAATGGAGAATACGCTTAAAGAGATCCTAAAAATTCTGGAGTTTTGTAAAGCAGAAAAACCCAAACAAAGACAATTTAAACGAATTTACACTAAACGATAACACTTTTATTGATGGCCCATCCGTTTCTTCTGCGTTTGCTCAGTACTTCAGTTCAGTATTTGATAATAACAGCTCTTTGAATGTTGCCAATGCTCTTGGCTCACAAATCATGCCTGGCGTTCAGTGCTTGAGCATTCCCTCGGTCACTTTAAAAGATGTTCGTGATGCTATAAGAAAACTTCAAATAAACGATCTTTTGGACCAGATTTTATTCCCAATTACATTCTCAAGGGTTGTTCAGAATTTTTATCAAAACCCCTATGTCATATTTATAATTTGTGTTTGAAAACCAATACTTATCCATCTGATTGGAAGCTTACTAAAATCATACCAATTTTTAAAAAAGGGGAAAAAGCTGAAATCTCCGATTATCGACCTATCGCTCTTTTATCCACGGCTGCAACAGTTCTTGCTCTTATACTTTTCAAATCTATTTTTCCCACTATGAAGTTATACTTTTCAGCTAAGCAGCATGGTTTCTTCCCTTCTCGGTCAATTTCCACTAATCTAGTAAATTTTGTTAATTTTGTATCTTCATCTTTGGACATGAGACAACAAGTAGATGTTGTATATACCGATTTTTCAAAAGCATTCGATAAGGTTAACCATCAGATATTACTTTCCAAATTAAATTACTATGGTTTTGCTGATAGCTTGATCAGATTCTTTTCCTCATATCTGCATGATAGACGGCAGTATGTTTCATTCCGGGGTTATAGTTCAAATGAGTTTGTTGCAGGTTCAGGTATACCTCAGGGAAGCAATCTTGGTCCTTTACTTTTCAACATTTATATCAATGATATAACTCAGTCAATTCAGTCAAATGCACTCATGTATGCAGATGATTTGAAGATATTTAATGTGGTGAGCAGTGAATCCGACTGCATAACTATACAAGAAGATTTAAATTCATTGCATGAATGGTGTGTAGAAAATAAACTGTTTTTGAATATTAATAAATGTTGCATAATGACCATTCATAGGAATTTGACACCAATACATTTCTCTTATACAATAGATAACAATAGATTGAGCCGGGTGAAAGAATTTTCTGATCTGGGAGTTCTCATAAGTGATGATCTAACTTTCACAAGTCATATTATCAAAACTGTGAAAAGGGCTTATAGTATGTTGGGGTTCATTGCGAGGATGGGCAAGCAATTCAGAAACATAGATTCTTTAATATCTTTGTACTTTGCACTAATTCGATCTAGACTGGAGTTTGCATGTGTGGTGTGGTCGCCGGTGCAGGGTGTGTGATTGACATGATCGAGAGGGTGCAGAAAAGTTCTTGCGCCTCTTATATTTCAAAATTGAGGGTAGATTGCTTCAACCAATCTGGTTGACTAGGTATACCGAGCTACTTCAGAGGTTCAAATTTGTTAAGTTGGAGAAAAGGCGAGAGCTTATCAAACTGTCATTCTTGCATGGTGTCTTAAACGGCCATATAGATGACTCAAGCACCCTCTCTTCCATTTCGTTCTATGTGCCGGCATACGGCGGTCGTGCTAGCAGACTCCTTTATCCTGGTATGGCACGTACTGCTTATCATGCATCTTCCCATCTCTTGTCCTCTATTGCACTCTTCAATACTGTGGCAGATGGTGTTGATGTTGCAATGTCGCCGAGATGTTTTGGGCAGGCTTGCTCCAGGTTGGTGCAATGATTTTGGTTTTCTTTTCATTTAAAATAAATTCCTTTTAATATTGGAATTCTTTTCCCCCCTCTGAATCCTTTTTTTTGCATGTAGAGTAGTGAATTTCAATGTCTATTCTATTGTACTTTATTCTACTTTTTATTTTTCTATCACTTTATTCTAATTCTTTGGGTACCTATATGATGATATGTTTCAATTAGTTGCTATTTATCATATTTGAAATTTTTAATTCTCTCAGATTTAGGCGTTAAGTGAAAAAATGTTATTCTGGTGATTGTATTTAGAACTTATTACTATCAGTATCATTACTATGTATCTTCTTTTTTTTTTCTTCTATAGCAAACCCTATAATTGGATTTTTTAAAATCTGTTGGGTTTGTTTTATTATTATGTAAGAACATTGTATATTGGATATGTATTCCTTGCTCTGAATTTCTTGTACTATTGAGATTGTATGCAATGTTTCAATTTTTCTGTAATGTTTCTTTTTTGAAATAAATTCTATTCTATTCTATTCTATTCTAAAAGAAGAAGAAGAGGAAGAAGAAGAACATGAAAAAAGAAGCGAGTAGGTGAAGAAGTATAAATAAAATAATTTTATTCCCAGGGTACATACGAGGAGGAGGAGGAGGAGGAGAGGAGGAGGAGAAGGAGAAGAAGAAGAAGAAGAAGAAGAAGAAGAAGAAGAAGAAGAAGAAGAAGAAGAAGAAGAAGAAGAAGAAAAGAAGAAGAAGAAGAAGAAGAAGGAGACGAAGCGAGGAGGTGAAGAAGAAGTATAAATAAAATAATTTTATTCCCAGGGTACATGCCGAACTGTCTATTTAGGATGTAAGAGTTGAAAATATACAGTTATATAGGATGAAAATAGATAATGCATTATAATAGGTTTGGTATTAGATGGGCGAGATGGTGTTGAAAGGATAGCAAACCACGCTATTGCCATTCAGATTGATGGGTGTCCATGGGCTCTACACCCACGTTTTTAAACTAATTATTTAAAAGAACAGGAACACGCTTTTCACTTATTGAATTTTTGACACTGTTATGTTAACGAAAAACTTGAAAAATAATAGTTTTAGCTGCTACCAAGTTACTTATCGATTATAACTCTTCAAATTCTCATTATAAGAGAATTTTTGATATAATTAACCTTGTAGAAAAAAAAACAATTCATGCAATACAAGTTTCTTGCAAAATAAAATGCTTATTATTGAGGACTTAGTAAGAGAAAATGGTATGAGAACACTTTCATAATACACGTTCCTACTTCCAAGCAATACAATCTGTAGTCAAGAGTCAAGTCGTGTACTGAATCTGACGGCTGGATTGCAAACAGAAGTGCTCACGCTACCTGTTGATAGAAGCTGCAACTAATATTCACATTGCTTCGGTTTTTTGTAAATTGTGGGCTTACCGTTCATTTTATCGAAAAAATGCAGAGAACAATATCTGTAGACAATGAAATGAACTACAATTTACGTTATGAATAAATTTTTGATATATCTAGTCCTTGAGTTATTATTTGGGAAAAACTAGACAAATCGTCTTATCACATGATGCTGATCTGTATTTTCAATTATAATACAATCATTACTGGTTGTAGAGGAATAAATTCCAGATAGACTTGTAGAAAATACTACAATCTACAAAAAAGGTTGACTGCAAAATTTCGATTTAAAGTGTATTTCAGGAGTTCTAAACAGTTATTTGGAAACTTTTTGTAACGCTTAAAGAATCCGACTTTACTGCTACTCCACTCATCATAAAGAAGTTGATGGGTAAATAATTGCAAATTGGAACGCCCGCGCTACCTGTTGATAGAAACTGGAACTAATATTGACGTTTCTAATATTCCCGTTTTATGTATATTGTTCATTTCAATCCGTTCATTTTATCGAAGTAATGCAATGTACAAAATCTGTAGACAATAAAAAGGTCTAAAAATTATATACTTATAATATTTCCAATATTTCACTCATTGGAATACTGTAATAATTTGATAAAAACGAGATAATTCCAATCATCTGTTTACCTTTGGCCTACATCTCTCGAAATACGCTTTCAATCAAAATCTTACAGAATACATTTTTTGTAGACTATGATTATTTCTATAACATTATGCGGTATTTGTCTCCAAAAAAACAATAATGAGAATGTTATCATCGAAAAACCACTCAAAAACAGCATCATTTGAAGACGGTTTGTGTAGGTTTTAATGAATTATGGCTCAATGACGTGTTATTTCGAAACTTTTACAAGAGGTAAATTGTAGCCCAATTTATTTTCTACACTTAACTTCCAGTACACTTCCGATAAAACAAACTGTAAGGCCACAATATTCAAAAAACTAAAGGTATGTCATGATTAGTTCCGATTTCTATCAAGAGATGGCGTGGGCGCTCCCTTTTGTAATCCAGCCGGCAGCATTCTGTAGCCTACAACAGGTTGGAAGCTTTGTAACACATTTTCTTACTTTTTAGTTCATAACTACTGAAATACGCTATTGATCGAAATGTTGCAGTTAATTTCTTTATAGCCGAAAGTTATTTCTATAAAAGTGTGCGATATTTATTTCTTTAAAACCAATAATGATTGTGTTGTAATTAAAAAACAGCTCAAACACAGCATCGTGTGAAAACGATTCGTCTAGTTTTTCTCAAATTATGATCCAATGACTAGAAATATCGGGAATTTGCTAAGGACATAAATTGTAGTCCATTTTATTGTCTACTGATTTTGTTGATTGCATTTTTTCGATAAAATGAACGGTAAGCCCACAATTTACAAAAAACCGGAGCAATGTCAATATTAGTTCCAATTTCTATCAACAGATAGCACTGGCGTTCTCTTTGCAATAAATTTATAATTATTCAGCCATCAACTTCTGCAGAGCTGATAAAGCTTGGAAAGAAAAACAGAATTTTGAAGCGTTTCAATAAAGTGTTTATAACTCCTGAAATACGCTTTCAATCGAAATTTTGCAGGAGATATTTTTTGAAGATTATAGTATTTTCTACGCGTCAAAGTGAAATTTGTTCTTTTGTAACCAATAATGACTGTTATAATGAAAAACCAAACTCAAAAAAGCATCGTGTGAAGACGTTTTGTCTAGTTTTTCTCGAATTAATGTGTTTATCGAATCTGGAATGCATGCCATTAATAATTGAGTGTTCTGTAATAAATAGCGGTAGCCTATGATGATATTGAAACTGAAAATAATTGAAGACAAATACGCAATGAAGCCCGCGTGAGGTTGTAGTGGCTTGAAAAGCATACAGTTTTCATGAAAAAGACACATAAAATTGTTGAATCAAAAATGTAAGTGATACAGGGATAATAGATTTCCAAATCTCCAACACCGTCACTCGTTCAGGTGGCTCAGAGCTTTGAATAGACTGAGAAACACTATCTTGTATTCCAACTATTGTACCTTGTTATAGGCTAGGCGTACACCGGTTAGTCAAGACAAGACAAGACGAGATTAGTCACGTTTGGTCAAAGTAGTTCACAAAGTTGCTTATGAAGCAGTACACACCGATGCAATGACTAATCGGTGCGTGTTGCTTCTAAGCAACAACTTATGTGAAGTACTGTGACCAAACGTGACTAATCTTGTCTTATCTTGACTAACCGGTTTTACGCTCAGCCAATTGAGCACTATGAAAATCATTGAATCAGTGACTGAATCATTTTCACAGGTCACTACCTGATTTTTACACTAAAAATCTTTTAGTATTTTTACACTAAAAATCAGGTAGTTAATGATTTGCTTGGCCTGAATATTGCAAAAGGCATTGTTAAATGATATCGATCTTTGAAGGTGTAATAAACAATGAAGATGAATGACTAAAATGGAAAATAGAAGGAAAATTTGTGGAAAACTCACCGCACACAGTGAATAGTACAACAATTGTTCCTGTGGATGCAAAAGCAGCCAGCCTCTCAGAGTCACAAAGCACTGACAAGAAGAAAGCTGAAAATAGAGCAAAATTAATCAATGAATAATAATTAATACAGAAAATGAAAATTGTTGAAAGAGTTACATGTGGTTCATTTTCCGAAGGCACCTGGATTGAGAGTGAATTATTTTTATTATAATTCATTACAGGAATAAAAGCTGGTAAATTTTCTCAAGGCAACTGGATTAATAGGTGAATTATTATCCTTATTACAACTCAATATAAGCTCTAAATGCATAATAATTCACCCACAAGGCCTATACAATATTAACAAGGCTGCATCATAATGTGAATGAACTCGTATAAACGTTGAAAATTTAATAGGCCATCAATGAGGTAATTTAAACTAGGTACCTTGACAAAAGGAATCATCTATACAGTTCTATTTATTTGAAATTATCTTTATTACTTTGATTGAATTTAATTGTATTTGATTTTTTCAATTTTACTAAGTACATTTTTGAAGGTGCATGTGTGTGTGAATAAGAATGTTTTGTGAGAATGAGATGTAGAACAAATAATTCAATTCTAAAATAGATTATCTAAAATTTTACCCATTATTTAAATTATGATAATGTGTGTTATAAAATGATAATAATATACTCCTGCTTGTAGTCAAAGGTACTTTTACTTTTAGCAAGCAGTATCATATTCGTTGATCTTGTTTTTATTTATAGCGAGTACCTAATAAGTAAATGATGTAAGAATTTTGTAATGGTTTTCTTGTTTTGTATCTTTTCTTTCCTTTGTTCGTGTATTCAATTATCAATGAATAAAATTTGATTTGAAGTGACTCTCCCTAGAACGATCACGATAGCCAAGGGTCCAAACATTTGCATCCTTGTAGAGACAATATCAGTGTAGAAAGAGGTACCTAAATTCACCTTTGGTGAATCACATACAGAAGTTCATGGAAGTAAGATACTCGACCGTATTACTATTTATATTTTTCAATATTTGTACAATTTGCAACAACCTCGAAATTTAGATGACTTTCACCATCCCACAGAGACTCTACTCGACTTCAGGATGTGAGATATCTTTTTCAGTTGTGAGATCTATTAGTAAGGAAGCAACCAATATTGTAATTCTTCTTTTAAACTAATAGATATTATTAGTTCATTGATTCATTCTAATATGTTCTGTGTGAACGTCTTCATTGACCCTGTTAATAAAAACCAATGTTGAGAGTACACTGGACTCTGAATGATTTATTGGAATGTCACTCACCATCCGTGGCGAAGCGTGGTATACTTATTTGGTATAGGAAATACCAAATATTGGAAATATATTTTCTATAGAAAATATACCCGGCGATGACCAAATAAGTATACCACGCTTCGCAACTACTCACCATAACACATGCCAAGATTTTCAACCATAAGCAGCAGGATTATAAGAAGAGTCACACTGCCAGTCAAAGGATTGAAATAGACGGCATAGGTGACTATCAACATCAGAGCTGTTTGAATGCCTAGAATCATGAACTGGATCACTGCATGGGCTGCTACTACCTCCACCAAATTCAGTCCTGAAACATAATAATATATAACAGAATATTGAGATAAACAAACACAAATGAAAAGGAAACGACTTCTTAAATGGGGAAATTGTAGAGGACTTCAATCGACAATATTAGACTTCTTATAATGAGAAAATAAAACAAAAACTAGGCTACTACTTTTAATAAGGAAATTATAGAGGACCTCAATAGGCAATATTAGATTATCTCTGAAAAGGTTTAAATATTTATATTATAATAATTATTTTGTATTTTGTATCAGTGCATGATATGGTTTGAAATTTGCATTTACTGTATTTGCAAAGTTTTAGGCTAGGCGTACACCGGTTAGTCAAGACAGGACAAGACGAGATTAGTCACGTTTAGTCACAGTACTTCACATAGTTGCTTATGAAGCAGCATACACCGATTAGTCATTGCATCAGTGTGTGCTGCTTCATAAGCAACTATGTGAATTACTGTGACTAAACGTGACTAATCTCGTCTTGTCTTTTGACTAACCGGTGTACGTCTAGCCTTAGAGTTCAAATTTATTTACAAAGAAATAAATGTTCCATTCAGTGTACAACAATGTGCAATGTTCTTGTGGATGAATGAAATTGTTTCATTTCAGATAGGCGATGCAAATTGCAAAAAACAGTGAGCCTTTAAGACAGAATAAAATAACAGAGTGAGAATATAAAATACAAATATGTACAAATGATTGGAAATTACCTGCAATAAGACTTCTCTCCAGTCTTCCGATAGATTTTTCTGATATCAATGCTCCAGTTGTAAACATCACTGGCAAATAGAAGCAGAATCTGTTTGGAAAATCAATAATCATAAATAAAAAAACAGATATAAAATAATGATGAATTTTTCAAATGATAGTTTATTTTTAAAATAATTAGAGCTAAGTCATTAGGAGTTGGACTGATATAGTTTGATAATTTGTTGAAAACTAGTAATTTGTATTAAATATTTTTATGACATTATGGTTTCATGAATACATGGGAAAATTTCTTATTGAGAAGCATTAAAATGTGATTGGAAAATCATAATCATTTCATAAAACCAGGAGTATGCAACAAGCGAGTAAAATTCAAAAGAAAAGAATGAAATAAAATAAAAGGTAGGCAATGAGCGAAAAAAATGAGAATAGCAATTGTTTTAGATAAGAAGATCTTACGTAAAGATAAGTAGTGAATCGTTGACAATATTGAAATATATGAGCAATATACTAAAAATAATTTGAAACTTTAAAATGAGAGCTTACGTGGTCATTAATCCAGGTATTGAGAAGTGGAGGAATGATGGATCCTTCTTTCCAAAAACTGGAGTCTCAAACTGAAAAAGATAGCATATCTTTTAATAATTTTTTCTGATGACATTATCTTCTATTCAATTTTATTTTAATAAATTGATGGATGATAATCACAGTAATTTCTTTCCTTATTAAATAATAATATTGAATTATTCGAAAATAAATAGCAATAACAAGAAAACTAATTTATCACTTTTGCAGTTAATAGTGTTCAAATCAACAAAACATAGCTAATTTTAACACTAGATGAATAGATGAGATTGCAATCTACAGCACAACATTATTGATTTATTTGTGAGTCGAACTAGTAAATCAATTGATAAAAAATTAAATATTTATATTAATATTAAATATGATTACAATTAAAATTAATTATATGATTATATATAAAAAAATATGATTTAAAATTAAGATGAATGGAATGACATGAGTTATAATTTTTCCCACACTTTTAGCCTAGTAGGAAGAATATTAACATGGTCAACCCATATTCTTCTACAATTAAAAAAACAGTGAAAACAAGTTTTCTTATCTTCAAACTTGAAGATAAGAAAACAGCTGGTTCTAGAGTTCAATTATTAACATTGCTATTCATATTAATTACCCTAAAGGTTTTTGTTTGTTGAGGTACCAATTCATTTTTTTTCTTATATTTATTTATTTACTTATTATTATAGTATTATCACGTAGATATATTTCTTTTTTATCTTATCTAAAAGAAAGTTGAAAAGTTTTGAAATTTTGAAAGTATGCCGACTCCTGGCAGACAACGTCACAGTTATGCCAGAAGGTAATGCCTATGTTATGGTTTTTTCATTGTTTTTTTATTGATTTATTGTTTTATTATTAGAAATCAATGCAATTTTTTCATATGGAATGTTTTTTTCAAAGATGTAAATAAAGGCATTTTTTTTATTTCATATTTATTTCATATTTCAAACAGTGAAAACATGATTTTTGTAAAAATTGAGAATAGGGTCAAGGATAATCCTACCTTTACTGGAATTGTAGCAAGTTTAACAGAAGCTTGACAGTTGACAAACAAATCTTGAAGTAGCTTTAGAATACTGTAGATCAAGTCCCGCCTCAGTATAGTACTAAGCCATAAATCTGTGAAAATAATTAAACATATTTTAATGCTGAATTTTATTTATGGACAATAGTTGAAGTTTTTCAGTCATTTTGAGAATACAGTACTCATTCAATATGAGTCTCCAATATGTTTCTACAATATGAAAATAAAACGAATTAAGGAAAAGCAGGTAAATCCTATAATAGCTGCAAAAAACTGTGTATCATGTGTTTCGAAAAAATCATATTATTCAAGAGGAGAGGTAACATTCAATCACTTTTTTTAGAATAAAATTGACGTGTTCATCATTTACCCAATATATTTTCACAATATTGAAATCACAACAAAATTGATGGCAGCAAAAACGAGGTACTGTATTTGAAAAATTCTTAGTAGAAATTAAGTATAATCAGATTCATTTATTTCGACGCTTGGCATTGGATAGATAGGTAGATAGAGAGATATTATTTCTTGATGTTGCTGATTACCGTAGAGTATGATGGCAAAGAAATAATACCTCTCTATCTATCTATAGGTTTTTAGAGTATATCAATATTATAAGGTCAAAGTTATAGTTTAGCCTCAAACACAATTCAAACTTTGAACTCATTTTGTATGTATTTTGAACTCAGAATACTCATGTATCTGCATTTCAATTTGAATATTTCTAATGATCATTTGAATTTTTAGATAAGAATATTTCAATCTCAGTGAATTTTGTTTATTGTATTGTTTGTAGTGGAAATGAAATTTCATTTCATTGAATTATTCTCAGTTTGGGCACTTCAGTAGATATACCGTAAGGCTAGGCGTACACCGGTTAGTCAAGACAAGACGAGATTAGTCACGTTTAGTCACAGTACTTCACATAGTTGCTTATGAAGCAACACACACCGATTAGTCATTGCATTGGTGTGTGCTGCTTCATAAGCAGCTATGTGAATTACTGTGACTAAACGTGACTAATCTTGTCTTGACTTGTCTTGACTAACCGGTGTACGCCTAGCCTAATGCATTCTTGCTTAGTAGGGCGTTAAACTTAATATTATAACCATTTTCACAAGAAAAAACAAACTCTTAGCTTAGGAAACCCAGCATAGGAAATTCATGTCTGCTAGGTGAGAGTATCAGTTCTGAATAAATTCAACTCAATACCATCAACCCATCTATTGTAATAAATTGTGAGATGATAAAGTTTGATTAGTTGAGCGCAAACTACATCGCTTACATACTTGACATGTCAACCCATGCGTACATTGTGCTGCTATCCAGAATATCCTCTGTGGTTCCCGAGCCATCCTCTATCCTCTGGAACACAGACGCAGTGTAGTTCTCCGCGAAGGAAAGGTAGGCCATTATTTTGCCTCTGGTGGCCGCTGCTCTAGCTTCCTCAACACTTGAAAACTCTTCCTGAAAATGCAAACCAGAAATTTTATAAAATCGTTAAATTCAATTAGATTATTTGATTTATCCATTAGTCTCATTCATATTGACGAGTATAGTATCTGAGTAATGAACAGTAAGCATTTATGAGTAATGAACATGTATTATACAGTATCTGAGTTATGAGTTTAGGGTAATTGATCTATTTAGTTTAGGTAATAGGTCTATCTATGTAAATTCTTCCAAGACCATAATTTTTCATGTAAATATATGACTAGTAGGCTATTATCAATCTGAGAATTTATCCAGACCATTGATATTTAACATTATGGATATTAACATATTATGAAAATATTACAACCGTTATTATAATATAAATAAACACAGTATTATATGCAAAATTTAAAAGAGAGTGAATGACTAATAGAAAATTGAATAAAATTTAGTTGAACCTGATATAATAGCACAAATGCTAGATGAAATCGCATGATTCAGTACAATCGAAAACTGTTTCTTTTCCATCAAAATTGGAAAAAATATAAATGACTGTTTTATGACATTATTTTCAATTCTCAAATTGAACATTATAAATTCCCAAAATTGAATATTATAAATTTTGAGTTTTAAAATATTCAATAATTATAGTGGAGTAATATTTATATTAGAGTATTATAGTAGGCCTATATTATTATACAATATATTGATTATATTATCAAGTTTAATATTTAATATAGTATTTTCGAGAGTATAAGAATTGACTTGATATCCCAGAGGTTAAAAACTCTGGTTAGATTCATGTTATACGAAAGAGTAATCCCACTAGTAATTTATTCTACCCGCTAAGCAAGAAAATAACTATGATTTTCAACCCTTACTAAGCCACCAAAAAGTATTGAATCAAAAATTACTTTTGAAAAAGGCGGATTACTAAGACCACAGACGAAAAGTCACAAGGCTTGAAACTGAGTTAGAACAAAGACAATTATAATACTTAGGTTAATAGTTTCCTATCGTCTTTGATTAAAATGAGCATTTTCCTGCACGTTTTTTTTTTTGTTTGTAAAATTTTTGTTTTGTTTGCTTATAGAATCCTGTGGTATTGTAAGTCACTCTGTGTGTTAATATTTGTATGAACTCACCATGACAAAAGACTTTTCTCTGAGCAGGTCCATGTAGAGACAGGAGAGGGGGCGATTGGTGAATGAACAGTTGAAGTGCAGGTCACGGGTATTGCACGAGGCGAATCCGTTCTTCAGTTCCAGAGACGCGATTCCGATCACCGAATGAAATCGCTCGTTGCCTATTGTCTCGTTCACCAGGAAAGCCATCGCGATTGGCAGCATTAGCATGAAAATAAGCATTCTGAAAACACAAACATGAGAAAATTACGTGAATAATGTAGTGAAGGTGAGAGAATCAAAGATCAGAATAAAAATAAGCATTCTGAGAAAAAATTAGAAATCTTACTCTAACAATGAAGTGGAGATGAGAGAAAATGGAGTTATTAATAAAAAAATTCAGGGAAGTTATGATTTTAAACTTTAAAAGTAAAATAAAAGAAGCTCTTTTATTTTATTAATAATAGAGACTGGAATAAATAGGGTAAGGACTCAAAGGAGTAATTGGACTCATTACTAAAGTAATGACAGCAATTTTTAATTCAATACTAAGTAATAAAAGAGATAATCCAAATCCAAATAATATTTGGTTAGTCTACAGTAATAAGTTTGATAACACTTTGTAATTTCGAATAAAAGGAATAGGAGTTGTCACAACCACAAATTTACTAGTCTATCGAAATAGCCTACCTGGTTTATTTTTATAGGTTGTTACAGTAGTGTATATTTGAGGGTACTGCCCGGCCAATCAGGTGCAAGCACCCCCCACCATAGCCCCGCCCCCTGGGCGTGGCCACGCCCCCTTTTCCACCCGTCCGGCCAGTGGTCGTCCATTTTGTAAGAGTGGTGGGGGTTGAGGGGAGGGGTAGGGTTGACCAATGAGAGGGCAGGATGCCCCTCCCTACCCGCAGTGTTTGGGCGTGGCCCCGCCCCCTTTCCGACCGGTTTGGCGTGGTGGCGTCCATTTTGTTTTTAGTGTGGGGGGGTAAGAGGAGGGGTATGATTGGCCAATGAGAGGGCAGGACCCCCCTCCAGATCCCCCTCCAGTGTTTGGGCGTGGCCCCGCCCCTGGGATGGGAGTTGTGTGGGGAGAATTCGTCCATTTTGTTTTTTTTTGTGAGTAATCGCCATTTTGGGGGGATCGGGATGAAATATACGTGTATATCAAGGTATATCGAGCGATATCGAGCGATATCGATATATATCGAGCGATATTGATATATCGAAAAATTCGATATATCAAAAATATCGAAAAATCGATATTTATTTAAAATATTAGTATTTTATTATATTGGTATTACTGTTTGTATAGATAAATATTCTAGAGTGATATATATCGAAAAAAAAAATCTATATTTATTTTAATTATTGGTAGGTACATATATATATATATATATATATTTGAATTACTGTCTCTATAGATAGATATTCTAGTAATAAGTCTTAAATTTTGATCTAATGAATTAAAAGAATAGTGCAAGTAAGTAATAGAAAACCAATAGCAGAGAGAGAGAGAGATAGAGAGAGATAATGTGATATTTTCAATTTATTTACACTAGATGAGATGTTTTGTAGGAGTAAGGTAGTACAGGCTCCGTCGGCTTCAAGACTCAACTCGCAACTGAATAGACCGGTTCAGTGTCTGAATTCTCATAGCTGCGTAGCGCTTGCTCGCTCCCCACCAACATACTCAACCGGTATACACCGCCGCCCGCCTCCCCCTTCTCTCACAGGCATACATCCACAAAGCTGGTGTTCCCGCCGCCGAGCGTGCTAGCAAAGCAGGTCTTGAGCGAACGTCTCCCCCTCTCACACACACACACACACACACACACACCACAAAAGCTGTTGACCTACCTCTTCTCCCTGCCTCCTCCACGTTCGCTAGCAATGCTTCTATCAACCTTGAGTAATTTGTATAGCAACATGCGGCGGCGGGTTGTTCCTTCCACAAAAAACTGAGACAATGCAACATTGCTTTTATTGTATATTGCCTCTAAACTAAACTACCTTGATAATTTTATTCTGTCTGATCTGTAAGCAGCAGACAAGCTCTAACAGGTTTTAAAATATGAAGTTGTGTTTTACACAGACTATTCAACGATTTCTTCTGTTGTTGTCGCGCCGTATTTTTGCATAATCTTCTCCTTTAAACTGACTATATAGTTATTTATTTCTCGTTGCAATTCAGTTTTGAATGTCTGTCTAAAATTCTCCAATCTTATAGTTTGCTCTGTAGTTATTTCATTTTTGAGAGAAGAAATACTTTTCTCAATAGAATTTAAAATTGATTCCTTAACTGTATTGATGTATTGGAAAAGCTCAGATCTTAAGTCTTTTAGTTGTTTAACTGTGATAGAATCATTTTGTTCAACACCATCTAATAAATTGGTTATTCTTTTCATTTTTAGATCAATAAACTCAGTATTCTCTTCAGATAGATAAATAACCCTGTGATTATTTTTTCTAGCCCACCTCTTTACAGAATGATGCACTGGTGATCTAGCGAAACGATCCATGATTGGATGTGTACTGAATGTAAATTATCTTATGTAATTAGCCTCCTGTAATTCTTCTAGAATACTAGATATTTCTAAATCTACTCCATCATGACCAGCTCTCTTAGCAGCCACTAATAACTCTAACCGAGAGACTAATTCATTTGGCGAGTTCCAATAGATATAAGGTCTCTGTTGTGTCACATTTTGTATGAAATGTAAACCCTCTCCTTTTTTAGTTCGTTTTTGAGCAGGGAATAATTTTTGTATCAATAAACTCTTTTTTCCGCTATTACGTTTCACATAACCTTTTTTTGTGAGATGTGCACCTGTTAGAATCAGAATATTTTTATACTTTCTAAAATCTGTTTTTGTAATAAGACTCGTATCTGGTCTTGGTGTTAATAATAATTCTAGAAGACCTCTTGTTAGGATAAATTTTCTACCTTCAATAAGAATATAGTTTTTTTCAAAAGTAGATATCCAGCGTTTGTTATCCTTTGCATTAAACATAAAATACTCATTAGATTTTGAATCAAATTGCATGCCATAAGATATACTCCCTTTATATTTCCGATTAAATTCCTCCAAATAACCTTCAATAAGAATTTCAAAAGGTTTTAATTTATGCATAAAACTACTAATATTCTGTTTTGAATCATTACCCTTTGTATTTTCCTCTTCCACATCCTCATCTTTTTCCTTCTCCTCCTCCTCCTCCGCTTCATCCTCTTCCTCCTCATCCTCTACCCCCCCATCCTCCTCGTCCGCCGCCTCCTCCTCCTCATCATCATCCCAATCTTCTTCCTCCTTCTTAATTTTCATTTCTTGTTTAATGTTTTCCATGTTAGAAGCGGCGCGCTCTGTAGTCGCTGACAGATTTTCTAGGGGGGTGATCAATGGTTGTAATTGTTTACGAATTTGTTTTTCACTATGTGTTTCAAAGCCTAGCAATTCTTTGTGTTTATTAATAATAGATTTTCGCAGCTGTGCAATTCTATTCACTAAAAATTCATTACGTTTGCTTGATTTATCCTTCTTCTTCTTCCTCTTTACTCTACTTTGTTTCACCATTTTACTAAGCGACGACAACGGCATTGTGTAGCCTATGAACACTTACAAATAACTAAACACTTATATTGCTGAATTGTGTTATATCTATAAAAGAATCTAGCCCTCGTCGGTATTTGCCATTAGATGCTGGAAATTCTGTGAATATACTTATACAATTGTGTTTAGAATTATTCTCATTCCAAATTTTAGAACACATTTTTCTAAACTCTTCAAAAGATCTAAAGTCAGAGGCACAGAAATCACGATATATAAGTTTCAGTGAAAGGTTGTCCAAAGGAAAAAAATTAGAAGATTACAATTTTCTCTGACAAAATGTTTTTACAAGCAGCGACAGATTGAATAATATAAACAGTATCAACATTTCTGTGTCTACCCATAGAGAAATAATGTTTAATATTTGAATTATTTGACAGTTGAATGTCATCAAATATTACAAGAGAATGTGGTTCAAGATCATTTGGATGCAGAATCGATTCAATATCATCTGAGGTGTGAAAAGTAACACATTTTATTTTAGAGAATATCTGCTTCAATAAACGATACTTGTCTTGATACAAGCTTTTCGAAAACACGTATAAGTGTTTAAATTTTAGAGCATTTTTTGCAAATATAAGATTAAAACATAAATTAGATTTTCCCGAAGCACTGGGCCCGGCAATAATCGCTCTTACATTCGATGGAAATAAATTACCATGCTTGTTTAACTTCTTAGAAGAAGAATACACTAGCCTATCAAAGTTTACTATAGGAATCGTTGCCATTATGCTAACACGACTATCTAGATACTAAAGAAAATAAGGTTGAATACATAGAGACACACACACACACAGCATTTCAATTGCATAAGTTTATTACAAGGAAAATAAATCACAATCATACAATGTTTCGTATAGTACAATGTTTTTATCAATTATCATAATTAGATACAGTGTTATCTCTCCATTCAACACGACCATCAATTTTATCATATAATATTTTCCTCGACCATTTCAATACTTTTTGTTTAACAAACAGCTGATAATTGTCAAGCCCTAAGTGATTTGTAATTAAAGCAGCATGAAACTTCCATATCAAACTAGATAATTTTTACAAAACAATCACAAGCAGTAATATTTTCTGGTCTTGGCGTAAAAGTCAATACTTGTCTTACTCTATTATTACATAAATCAATGTAACAGGGGTATAAATGCATACAGCGTGTTGAAAAACGATCTAATCCATCCAAAAACGATTCTAATTCACGTTTTGTAAAGATATCATTTACAGTCAATAGTAAACATTTGATTTCACATTTCATTTCACAGAAACAAACTTGTTTGTATAGCACTGACATCTGCAAATAGAAAAATAACTTATTATTACAATATATTCCTATCTTCTTATTCGTAGGCACTCTTATGCAATCATTAATTTTAGTTAGAAAAATATCCACCATTGCCTCATCATCAACTGTTTTGTTTTTGCAATTCTTTACGCTTTATTGCAGACCATATAAGTTGGTGACTCCTATTTAAATAATAGCAAACACAACCACAACCGCACACATCAAAAGGTCTGTTATGTTTTAAAGCCTGTTCAACGGCATTCTGTAATTCAGTACACATTTCCAAATGAACAAATGTATAATTTCGTACAAAATTATTAACTAATACATCTCGATATTCAAATATGCAGTCATGTCTTATAATTTCATTTTTTAATAAATCGATATGACGTTTCAATAGGCTACAAATACAAATATCTTCCAACTCTTGATTTGATAATTCTCGATTATCCATAACTGTTTCATCATCCTTGATTGTTTCCATATTCTGAAAGTGAAATGGAAAGCAATAATAGTTTTAATCGTATATAGAGAGAGAGAGAGAGAGAGAGAGAGAGACTCTAGATCAGAAGTACTTATTGCAAATCTTTCGACGAAATCCAAGATGGAGTAGGGAAACCTACCCAACGAACTAATAGCTTATCTTTGTTACGTTTTAAAACTTTTTCAATAAGATAATAATCTAATTCATCATCCTGTAATTTCGTTTTCTTAAGTTCCTGTTGATAAAAGCTTCCTTGTATGTTTTGCCCTTTCAAATCCTGTAATAAATACACAATAGGATTTGTCATTTTATACTTATTACTTTGAAAAGCTCTGCAGACCAGTTATAGAGATAACCCTTGTCAAAAACACTACGCGCACGTGAAATCCGAACTAAATCGCCAATCTTGAATTTCGGTTTGAGAGAGAGCGGTTGTGTGATGTTTCTATTCAAATAGCTTAAAATTTGTGCTTCGTGTTTCTTCTTTACATCTTTCGGTTTCATTTTAATTGTTCTATGTTCAGTGGAATTATAATTATCAATTATTTCTTGCAATACTGGCAACCACTTGCGTGTTCCAGATAGACTAAAATGGAAAATAATCGTGATTTAATTGTACGTATGACGCGTTCTGAATAGCAGCCTTAATATGTGAGAAAGTACTGTAATGGTTTATGTTATATTCTGAAAGCAATTGTTTCACATAGAATTATAGAATTCTGCACCTGCATCAGTTTGAAAATGTTTCACTTTGGGACTTTGTTTAAGAATTTTTTTAATAGCACAAGCTACTTCAATGCCACGTTTAGTTTTAAGAGGTTGAGCAAAAACATATTTTGAAAAAGCATTAATACAAATAAGAATATATTTATAGCCTTTATTTTCGCGTGAATAATATTGTAAGTCTAAGAGGTCAGCTTGAATTAAATCAAAGATTCCCTTCAGAACATACGAACGTCTTGGAAACCTTAGCCTACTCGGAGAATGTAATTCGCTAACGAGTTTGTATCGGGTTGTTGTCTCCATTGCAAATAAAAATCCAGACTGAACGACCTTGCCACAGCGTCTGACAGAAACCAGTTTGAAAGAATGCAGATTTTTACCAACACAGCTAACCCAGTGTTCTTGAACTTTTAAAAGTAGCACACTACACGTCTTTATCCTATGTGTTGCGAAATTCAGAAAGTTGGTCATCAACAATTTGTCTCAATAACTCCTGCTCGTTTTCCTCTTCTATTATAGATGGGAGTTTACAATGCCACCAGGCTATTGTTTCAGATGGACGACTTGAAATTATAAAACGTTTCTGATCAAAAGGATTTAAACAAATTTTGTTCTGCAAAATTTGATAAATTTATGCGAATAGCTGCGAATTGAATAGGCTGAATCCAGATGAATTTTACGATCGAATAAACACTGCTTGTACATATCAAATGTTAACTGTGAATGAATTAATGACCGGTTAACTCCTTTTGCAACGTTTTTATTCGATAGAGTAAATGGTGTTTGATCTGTTTGGATTAGTAGACTGTACATTTTAGCTCGCAAGCCGCAAAATGCTACTGCTATCTGATTTCGCCCCAATTCATGCTTAAAGCATCCTGGTTTGCGTTTATTTACCAACGAATAAACTGCGTCTGAAGAAGGAAAGTTACTCGTATCAAATTTTTCTGAATTTTCCATTATTACTTGATAAAAATCTCTGTCAGATGTAATATGAAGTATGAAACTATCTGTATCGGTGGCAAGGAGCTTTACTTGAGAGTAATGATATATTTTGAGTAATGTATTATAATAGAAATCATACATTAGATGTTTGCTTAATTCAATACTGTGAATCCAATGTAAATGGGTCTGTCTAAAAGAACTTCTACCTTTTTGTGAATACAGCAACAACGTTTTCACTAAACATCACCCATCGTTTCAAATTATTATTGGCAATATATTTATTTAATTTGGTAGCATCTATAAGTAAATGACAATTGACACGTTTGCGTTTCTGTTCCAAAGATTTACCATAGATTGAGTTAACGGATGCCTTGTGGAAATTTTCCTCAAACTTATTTCGAGAGTGTTTACGAAGTTCAGTACAAAAAGAATATATGGTTGCAGCCAGGCGCTTTGATGGAAACTGAGAATTCTATGTACGCATTCTACTCTAAGCCCTAGACTTTTATATAACTGTAATGTGCGATAATGGACAACATACTTTTCTTTAGTTGAAAAAGTTGTTAGTAGCTTAGGTAAAGGTTTAGACTGTTTATCACTTTTTGATACTTTGAAAATAAATGAGCTGGGGGACTTCTCTATTGGGAGCGCATGGAAATTGATTGTGTTTTCATGAAGTTCTGGAGGATAAGATAATGTGACTTCTAGAATAAAACCAAAATAGCTATCTTCTGTTACATTTTCCAAAACAAATTCATCAATTTCCTGTTCACTTAACCACCTAAACTGATCTATAGGAGATATTTTGATAATGCAAAACCGTACAAGTTCACCGCATCTAATGAGACTATGTAAGAATTAGGTAATTGTGGATTGTAGTTTTCATGTAAACATTGTTTGATTCTGCAAATCTCTGAGATATCTGACTTAATCCTCCTCTACAGGATAATTCAAGAAAAAGATATTGTTGCGGATCACGAAGCAGTTGGAGACGTACACCAGTATATTTTAACATTGAATTCCATGTGAAATGTGATAAAGAGAAACAAGACGCAATATCGATTTTATGTTGATTGAAAATTGTATTCCTTAGATATTGGAATGTGTCAGCTAGCAAACAGACATCTGACAATAGATAGATATCATGAAAATCGCCTAGTGTTTTCATTTTGAAAATTTGCCAAGTCTTTAAAACGTGTTCATAATTATCTTCGCTTAGAGGTGAATTAGTGAGTGTATTGAAAAACTTTTCTCTTGGCGGTAAAGCAGTTTCATTGAATTTCTCAGCCTTTGTAAAATATTCGTACGGGTAAAAATTCTTTTGTAACATTAAATTTCGTTGTTGTTCATCTTGGAAAATCGAAAAGGTAACTTTAAATTTATTTTTTAAATCGCCATTATCAATCAAGTTTTTTGTGAGCTGTGCCAGTGACTCGTTCATAAATAAGAGCGAGTCAAGAAAACGGATTCGACCCACGCTTATACTGATGAATGTTTCGCTATTTTTCGCAATGCATTGTATTTTCTGTTTTGTGCTTGCCAATGCTAAAATTATGTAATGACTATCATAACCTGAGAAATTATGAAAATACACAGGTATATGTTTAGGCTGTCTACAAAGAAGATTGCATTTATTGTGCGCAGCGCCGATGAATTACCGCTAATGTGATTATGATGTCTGACTTTTAATTCATTATCAAAACGTTTTCACAAATACAACACAAAGTAGCAGAATTGAACGCGGATACTTGACTTTCAGTTAATTCTTCCATTGGGACAACAATGTCCATCTGCGATATTAATTCCTCTCCTAGTTGTGTTATTTCAGTGAGAAATTTTTCAATAATAGCTTCTCCATCTTGTTTTATCCTATACTGCGAACGCTTGTAAATATTGCCATATAGATCAAGACAAATAAATGCATAACTACATGGCAAATGTCGATAAATTTTCCTTGTAAAACTTTTACTATAATCTATTAATTCTTCATCCTCCTCCTCCTCCTCCTCCTCCTCCCTTCCTCATTCTCCTTCTCCTTCTCCTCCTTCTCCTCCTCCTCCTCGTCCTCCTCTCCCTCTTCTTTGCAAATAAAGGATTCAAAGTCTGCGAAAATTATGAAAGGACATTTAAGAAGATAACTATAATTGGAAAATTCTAAAATCGATTTTTCTTTCGAAGGAAACCGAGTACGCTGCGCCTCAAATTTCGAACATAATTCAATATGACTTTGCAGTGATTTTCTACCATCGAGATTTGCGGATTTATTTGTGTAAAATCGATGAAAACACCATTACAAATATATGAAGGATTTTATGCTTTGTTAAGTGGAACAATAGCCGTGACAAACCATTATTATTATTTCCCATTGTGTTCACAAGACAGAAATGATTTACTTTTGGTATGCTATCATTAGAAAGTAATAAAAGCGTTATTTGATGTTCTCGCTCTCGATGTATAGATATACGATACGGAAAGAATTTTTAGTTTGCTCTTGAAAAGCAATAATTGAAATTGATAAAGTTGGATTAAGCAATTCAAAACGTTTAATTCCATGTGAGGTGATTGGAAATTTTATACCAGTAATATTAATCTCATTTATATATTGTTTTAGATAATCAACTGTATAACTATTCCATTTTTTACGATCATAGTGAAAGAAAGCCAAAATTGACCATACAAAACATAATTGATCATTATTTTGAATATTGATTGTACATTTTTTATTTTGAATGAATTTCGGTGTTTGCAAGTATGATGAACATCCAATTGCTAAAGGCTGATAATTAGCTAAATTTAAATCTACATGTGTTATTGCTTCTATCTGCCAACCACTTCCACATTGACAGAATGAATCCAGCGATGCTTGAATTTTATCAATACATAGTGTGTATTGTGTATCTAATTCCTCTGTATTCTCAACAATATTACAGCTTGTTTGTGTGAAAGAATGAAATATAGCGTTTGTAGAAGTACTTACTATTTCTTCGGATGAAAAGTTTAATTTAAATAATTGGATTTGTGCTGTAATATACCATTTTGCAGAGTAATTAAACTGTTGCGATTCTATAACTAATTTATCAATAATTCTAGTTTTTAGTAAATTTAAAACTGTCAAAATGTCCAATTGTAAATTTACTGGCGTGAAGCGTATCCTAATTACATTCCCACGTAATCCTCGTGTAATGTCTTCTATAAAATCCATTTACATACCGAGTTAGATAACTTAGAAACAGCAGCAGCAACAAGGGTAGTAGTAGTAGTAGTAGTAGTAATAATAATAATAGTAGTAGTAGAATATTATTATAATAGACTAATAATAGTAAGGAACTAAATATTATTCACAATCTTGTTAAATTTCAGTACAAGTCTTTGTGAAAACTGTAATAATTTTATGAAAATCTTACAGTTAAATTTAAACAAATGTATGCACACTTTGAAAATCCAAAATATCAAGTGTTGTTTTCGATTAGGATGTGGAAACGCTTTGCAGAAAGCTAATCTTTGAGAAAACACATGTTGAAGATTGTGTAATAGTTTTATTTATTGTAGGCTAAGCATGTTATCATACAGAGTTGTATGACTGAGCTACATCAGTGCAGCCAAGTCCAAGCAAATTCCATTTGTCAACTAAAAATGGCTACTCACATTCCAACTACTCTATCAAACAACTTTATCATTGCTCTCTCTCTCGCTCCCTCTCTCTCTCAAGTATGGCGACTGAAGTGGAGTGGGAGTTGTATTCATCTCCAGTCCACCATACTTTAGAGAGAGGTACTCTTTCTAAACTACTGAAGCTGTTTGAGGCGGTGACGACGGCGGCGGCGGCCATACTTTATGAGAGAGACAATAACGTTGTTCTCACTCTACATTATAGAGACTCTTGTTTGTGAGAGGATAAACTTGTTCTCTTTAAAATGGCGCCTTTCCATTAGTAGGAACACTAACAAACTGAACTTGGATAAATAAAAGAAACAAAATTGAAATATTGATACATTTATTTGATTCCATTATAAACAGTAGAATATTACACAGACACACACATTTATAATCTAGTTTAACTTAGGCAAACATTTCTTCTCTGCTAAATGAAATAAAGCAATCCAAAGTTCTTCTGGTGATGTCACACACATTAAATCCGAATCATTTGAACAGCCAAAATGAATGTGAGCATTTTCAATTGTAATAATATTTAAAAGTTCGTAAATTTCAGACAGAATTGAAAAACCGACTGGAACATCAACTGTTGTAGCTTGCAATTCAATGCTCTTGTTCTCATGAAAACGTACTTTATTTATCAATTCTGAAAATTGATCAACACTTATAGACATTATCAGTCGTGATAGTTTCTTAAAACAATTGCTATTATAACATTTACTTGTCATTTTGAGGTTAATAATGAGAGATTAGAATGAAGAAACACAATACTGTTTTTACATATATCATATACGTGTGTATTCAACAACGCACAACAACAAACTGACGCAAAACTTTCACCTACTCAAGGCTTATACAATTTTCGTATATTGGAAGCTCTTTCCAGAATAATGAAAGGTGAACCATCATGTTTATTTATACACTTCATAATATATTCTTCGCTATTAAAATGATCAATATTTGTTTCATTCAATGTTGATAAATATCGTTCTGGTAGATAACATTCAAAATAACTTTGTTGAGAGTCAATAACTTCATACAATTTTAGTAAAATACGAAATCAAACCTTGTTTTAACAATTCGCGCATTATCTATGTGAAACCAACTATCTCGTTCCAAGTCTGTTAATCGAACCACAGGAACAAACTCACGTGATTTATCGTTAAATTTTTGTAGATCAAATGCTCTTGAAGCTTCCATTGTAGTTACATACAAGTGCGCACACAAACACAAGTTTACTTATAAGCAGTAGTACTCAGACTGATGTGAAAATATTCTCTCTCTGTCGTCATCAGCTATGTACACAGACATGATGAAACATGTCAACAACAGCAGCAGCAGCAGCAGCAGCAGCAGCCGCAGCGGTCAATCCACTCTTTCAAGCTTGTTGTTGTCGTCATCGTCGTCCGCTACATATTCTAAGGTCTCTTTTCAATACGAATTAATTTATTTGCATTTAATTGTATTGGTCTGTAGAACGATAAATATTCATTGATATCATTTAGATCGACTGTATCTAGAAAAATTCTCTTCAATTGTCTAGCTAGAAAAATATTTCCATTTCCACTTTTAGCTTGTGATATTGCTTTTTCACATGAGTCATACCATTGTATTAATTGACATAATTTAGTTTCTAAAACTGTCGGCGAAGCAAGCCAATTTTGTGGATTCATCTGTAACAATGGATTTGAATTATATTAGCGGTATTAACACAGTAAAGTCTACCTTAGTAGAATCTGTTTTCAAATTACAAATTCTTGCTTTATGATAGTGTAAATCATAACCACAGAAAACGCATAGTATCTGCTTTCCATTATAAAAGAATCCTTTTCTTGCATAATCGCGTTTACTCTTGCTACTATAGAATGGACACTGTTTAAAAGATCTCATTCTTGTTGATTCGCTAAAAATCACACTGTTCCACATTTTTGTTTTATCACCATCTTCACTACTCATCAAAAGTTCTAAATAATGAGCACTCGAAAACAAGCTACATCTTCCACCCTCTCTTTTATTATGAATTTTGCACATCAAATGTCCAAGAGTTATTAAATTTAGAATAATCTGGTCGTTCTAGAGTTTCGGAAGCGCCTGCACATTCGGATGTAACTTCTTCAAAAATTAGTCTTTTCCAATCCTTTAGTATAAATACAATCATATGCTTGAAGACATGTTTTCAATAAATTTTCTGAGTAATCGGTGTCCCCTCATCCCAGCGGATCATATGGTAATGGTATTAAAGATATGTGCCGTCACGGTCCTGTTTCACTGGTCGTAGATGTTCTCCATATGGACTTTTAAAATGTAACAATACATATTTATGATTTTGATCTATCAAGGCGAATTCTTTCAAAATAATAGTGTTTCGAGAGTCTTTAAACCAATGAAGTTCACAAACTGCAAATTTACTTTTAATTGATGATTTCTCCTTATTCGAATTATCCTCCTCCTCCTCCTCCTCCTCCTCCGCCTCCACCGCATGGTTCGCCTGCTTGAGAGATGAAACGTCACTCAATAAATCACATTGAATTGCCTTGTCTGCAATTTTATGAGTTGAAGGTTCCTCCTTAAGATTGATTAAATCTCCCGTAAAACATTTGGGTGAATTTATAATATCGCCTACCTCTTGTTCAGACTCCATGATTTCAAAACTTGTTGATGATGATGATGCTGAGTAAGACGACACTAAGGACAATGATAATCTTTCTTTAGAGGCGACGCTTGGCATATCCATAACACAACTAAACAAAAGTTAGTTCTTCATTGCTTTATAACTTAGCGATTCTAACACAATCTAGTGTCATTTTATTGAACTTCCTTCACAAGCGATGTGAGAGGCTGATATTCAAATTGTTTATCACTTATCAATATACAATAAGCTGTTGTATGATCGGGTATCTCATTTGAAAATTCAAAATCTAAACGTATATCTGTTGAAACTTTTAAATGTTCAGACTGATGTGAACAATCTAATACTATTATCGGTGTATCGTTTTTAAAGGTAGTAAAATCAATTTCATGACCATATTCCATATTAATAGGCAAATTATAGTAGCTAGAGGCAAATTCCAAGAACATTTTATACATTAACATTTCATTACCTAGAAGGCTGTCATATGGGAGGTAATCTGAATTTAAAAATAATTTAACATTGTAAAGTTTGCATAGATCGTATTTTGCCATTGTCTTTGAAATTGAATTCTTTCTATTTGTTTGGAATGCAAGAATCACAAATCGAGGTACATCTGTAGCTGAGGCAGTTTTTATTGTCCATGAATGTTGTTTAGACTTTGGTAGAATTGGATATTCGTGTATTTCCCAATTTCGAAATGATATTCTTAATGGTCTGTCAGCGTCCAAAATCTGTAGGAATTTTAAACGTACATGATCTTCGAGTTGTAAATAGGAACTTTCCAAACTAATTTTGTGATTGCTATTCTTGCAAATGAAGCATCGGCCGAATATCTTGAATTGTGATCCTTTCATGCCCTAAGAAATACAAGCTCCTGTTCTACATCTAAACTTATTTGTTGGAAATCTTCAAAAACGGTAAAAAGTAATTTCATTGGGACACAAAACGCAAACTTAGATGGTGGAGTATGTTCATAACCATTGCGATCGAATCCTGCTAAATGAAAGCAATTTTATCGGCTGCAGACTGTAATAAAATAGATTTTATTGATGATGTCACACCTGACAATCTTGTTTTTGCTATTTGCACTCCTGCGAGTTCGTAACGAATTTCGTCAAATAAATAGCCAACTACATTGCTAGTCAATGTACAAGCAACAGATACCACCTCTGCCTTTGCTCCCGCTGTTGTTGCGTCTTTTGACTTTGTACATAGTACATTTCCTTCGACAATTAGAAATGATTTACAAGGTAAAGTATAATGATCCTGTTGATTCAGAGGAATTCAATTTCATCCGAACTTCCAAGCTTTGAGTTTGCATATGGTGTATGTGAATGATATTCAAATTGTTTTATATCATTGAAATAGTCTACTTTAGAGTCTACATTGAGAACCTCACTAATTGCGGCCGACATTTTGCCAGTTGACAGAAAAACCAAGTTTTTGTAGAATTTGTGCGCTCTGCAATGTTAATAGCTCAGGCTCACAAGCTCTACTGAATGTTTGTTTTCTTACACTCCTTGTACCCTGATATTTTTGCTTTTCCTATACCACATTCTCCTCCTCCTCCTCCTCCTCCTCCTCCTCCTCCTCTTCCTCCTCCTCCTTGTTTGTTGAAAACTATGTATCCCATTGTCTAATCTCTTACTTTCCTAATATGCAGACGTATAACAATCTTATCACTTCTAAAGTCTAAAGGATTACCTTCCTGATCGGTAACCTTCACGTGTACTGATTGAATAGTGTGTGTATTAAGAGGTAGATATATTAGTGGAGTTGGTTTTCATATATTAAAAATCCAGGATCTGCAGTAGGCATAAACTGATGTATAATATGACTTGATTCACCATCATTATAGACACCGTTACCAAATTACAAGAAATATTTATCAAACTCAATTGATTGATGTTGACTATGTTTGTTGAATAATACCACTTATTTGGCTCTAAAATAATTTTATCAAAACCTAAAACAGATGCTACACTTGTATTTGATGTAAAATCTACAGGATGGCTAGACATAATCTCGGTTTTCAATGTATTGAAATTTCCTCTTAGAATTAAATATTCTTTTTCTCGCTAGACAATGATAATTTCTCCTGTATTGTTTTGAATATATCATCAATTTCATAGGCTCCAGTAGGCAAATTAATTGTTCGACCAGCGTATGTAAATGAAGAATTCACACCTTCAATAATATTTGCTATAGAATTGTAGGCCCAGAAACTGAGCAATGCTAATTCATATTTTTCATTTCGATCTAATTCCAAAACATTTGGCAATAGGGTATGCATATCACAGCTATACGATGATAATGTAATTAACGCCATTGAATGCGTATTGCTCCAATGTTAAACTATAACTGATTGGCGAGAAATAAGAGACACAGGTGACCACAAACATAAGAATCAACTTTCTGTAGTCGATCTAAATTATAGTAGATTTTAACATGTGGTGATTGTGTTTTAAAATATTTTACAAGACTAAGTGGAGGTTGTAATCCACCTATAGCATCAAAATAGTAAATATTTTGTTTTTGTTTGTTATATGCTACCCAATGTGATCCTTCACCTTCAATTGAATCCAAATTCACTATTCCACGCTCATTACAAAATATTCTATCTGGCAGGGTGTCAAGCATGAAAACGCCTCTTATTTTTATTTCTAATAATTTAGAATAATTGATCAAATCTATATTTGAAAGTGATCTATTCAGATTAATATTCATTTTCTATTCTTTCTCTTGCCAGCTCGTTTCTTTGGTCTCTTCCTTTGTCTCCTTGCTGTATGTAGTCTTCTACCAAGAAAAGTATTACTAATACTAGATGTTGGATTTCTTGTCGGTTGTGCTGGTGGAAAATTCAGATTCTCCCACCTCCTTGACGATAGGAAGCATAAATAAAAACCTTTACCTTTCACCTGTTTCCTCAAATTTTCTATTGCTTGTTGTCTTAGTAGATTATTGTTTCTCTTTCCTAGTTTAAATTTACATTTCTTCTTTGTTGCTCTACTACGTCTTCTAGCCATTTTAAACCAGATCCAAAAATTTCGCTTTACCTTTAATCAAATTTGTAACAAGATAAGCTGCTGCTCTTTCTGTTAATGTTGAATTTGGATCTTTAACAACTTCCCAGGCTTCGTTGGCCAACTGTCTATCAGCAACAGCACGCGATTTTGTATCACTATGTGTGGCGTAGAAAATATCGTGTCGTCTACAAGCCTTGTCCAAATTATTAATACCTTGTTGATTTTTGCCAAACGCTCTCCTAGTTTTGTTCCGGGTCCGCAGAATTCGTAACCGCCAGGAAGATGTAATTCAACTGGTAAATAATCAACTGTCTTATTCAAAATAGTACTACCTAAAGTGCCAAGTGAAGAAAGTATACCTTTTCCTCTTATCCTTCGATTTGTTTTATTCAAAGTATTGTAAATAGCTACCATGTTCACTCCATGACAGTCACTTCACAACTAACACATTTGTTTTGTTAATGTTAAAGCTTTAATACATTTTCATTGGCACTCGGATGAATACAGTTTGATAAAATTGTATATTGTCTGTAAAAATTACAAACACTTTGATTAAACACTGCTAATTGTAAATACCATTTTGATAGTTCTTGCTCAAAAAGAATTGTCTATCTTATAATTCATACCTGACTTTACACAAGAACTTATATACAATAGTGTATCACTTCGTATTTTTCAAATTCAGCAATATGCAGAAGAATTGTGTGAGTTTTCCTCCTGTGTTATATTTAATACTGCATTTGTACTGCATTGTGTCATATTTAGAACTGCATTTGTACTGCAATGTATTTTAATCACTGCTGTATAATTGAAATACAGTAAAATTACAATTGCCAACAAGCATAGGTATATAAAGATTATCTCAACAATTTCTATTATTTTATAAGTTTTATCTCTTAATAGAGAGAATCGATTATCATTGTTGTTGTTGTTGTCGTCGTCGTCACCGCACATGGTGTCCTTCTAAATTCTCAATTCATACTAACAGAAATAAACAAGCTGTGCTAATACCTACCAATATTTTAAATAAATATCGATTTTTCGATATTTTGATATATCGAATTTTTCGATATATCAATATCGCCGATATATATCGATATCGCGCGATATCGCTCGGTATACGTTGATATACACGTGATATTTCATCCCGATCCCCAAAATGGCGATTACTCACAAAAACAAAATGGACGAATTCTCCCACACAACTCCCATCCCAGGGCGGGGCCACGCCCAAACACTGAGGATCTGGGGGTCCTGCCCTCTCATTGGCCAATCATACCCCTCCTCTTACCCCCCCACACTAAAAACAAAATGGACGCCACCACGCCAAACCGGTCGGAAAGGGGGCGGGGCCACGCCCAAACACTGCGGGTAGGGAGGGGCATCCTGCCCTCTCATTGGTCAACCCTACCCCTCCCCTCAACCCCCACCACTCTTACAAAATGGACGACCACTGGCCGGACGGGTGGAAAAGGGGGCGTGGCCACGCCCAGGGGGCGGGGCTATGGTGGGGGGTGCTTGCACCTGATTGGCCGGGCAGTACCCTCAAATATACACTACTTGTTACACCATTATTGATCTCTGAAAGTAATGAGAGTACTCTGAATTACTAAATGAAAGTAGCCTAATGAGCAACCGAATATACTAGGCTCATTGAGCAAGCTATAAAATAGGTACATAGGTCTATCTATCAAGGTGATCACACGCTATTGGCCAAGACTTATCTGATTACGTTTGAATGAACCACGCCCACTGTGGGAGTGGCTTGTCTAGGCCAATAGCAGTCGTTCACATTGATTGGTCATTCAACGACCAATCGTATCGTTCGCAGCATAATTCTGCCGCTCATTACTTGAGTTTTTCAGTTTACCACAGATTGATAATGGTGTAGCTTTCAACAATAAGGCTAGGCGTACACCGGTTAGTCAAGACAAGACAAGACAAGATTAGTCACGTTTAGTCACAGTAATTCACATAGTTGCTTACGAAGCAGCACACACCGATGCAATGACTAATCGGTGTGTGTTGCTTCATAAGCAGCTATGTGAATTATTGTGACTAAACGTGACTAATCTTGTCTTGTCTTGTCTTGACTAACCGGTGTACGCCTAGCCTAAGATGAGTACAATCATATTCATTTAATTTGACGCTTGGCATTAGATAGATAGATATCATTTATTTGCCATCATACTCTAAGGTCATCAGCAACGTCAATAAATAATATCTCTCTATCTATATAATGCCAAGCGTCAAATTCAATGAATCTGATTATAGTTTATTATTTTGTTTGTGACCAAAACTAAATTGGCAAAAAGTAATGGATGAGTTTATCAATATATTATTATGAGTTCATCTTTTAATAACTACCGTACTAAATTTGAATTATTTCATAGAAATATTTTCCTCGATGATACGAACACTATCTCCATGAACTGAAGTGATATGAATATTGAATAATATTGTGAATAAATCAACTCACTCACTGATAGTTCCTCAAGTTCCACACAAGGTTTTTGACTAGTTGAGCTAGGAACCGCTGACTGCTCCAGCCGCTCTGCGTTCTGATCGGAACTGGGGAACGTTCACTGCAGTTCGGATACGATCTCTGAAATAGGAACAGCAGAAATAAGGAATAAGGAAACAGGAATAAGGAATAAATAATCAATTGTATCTTCAGCCAACAAGAACAATATCGCCCGGTTGTACGAAAATTAAATTGAATATAACAACCATAGAATGACCCCATTGATTTGGCGTCAAATTTGTTTATTATAAAAAGTGGCGCACATAAAAATGAGCACATAAATATCCTTTGACTCAAAACTGCTGATAATACGTTTCTTGTAATTGTATATAATTTTGTGGGGAAATCTTGAACCCCACAATCACATCCTTGAAAGTCCTCAACTATTTTTGTATACCAAATTCAGTCTTTTTGGACCAGTTGTTCTCGAAAAATCGGTAGTAGAATTTTCCATGATTGAATGAATAATCTACGTGTGTCATAAATATTGATGGTTGTCAAACTAATCGCTTTTATCGTAATTGAATTGAAAATTTGAGTATACTATTGAAATAAATATTTCACAATATAATACACTATTTTATTCATTGATATCGTTTTCTATTTTATCTATTTTATTCATTAAAATACACTATTTTATATCGAATGTCCATGTTCAATAGAAAGAATCTGTTCTTTCCCATTGGATAAGAATGAGTGTAGAACACCTCTGACATCTAGACGGCGGAATAATGAAGTTGTAACTTGAATGACCCAGTAACTGCTGCCATCTTACGATTGAATTCAGAACTGCATTGCCGACTGCTGCGTTGTGCATTGCCGACCAATCAGGGGAGAGAGGTGGAGCTTGGAGGCGTGTCTGTAAAGATTGAAGCTGTAAATCACCCAGTAACTGCAGCCATCTACCGGTCGAATTCGGAACTGGCTGAGGCATTCATTGCTGGCTCATCACGAGATAGTATGCGGAGTTTGGAGGCTACATGATTTACAAATTAGGCTACGATTCATGGAAGAATTTTAGACACAGTTGAAGCATTGTTCAAGTATTTTCATTGCTGAATAAATGAAACAAGAAGAAGAAGAAGAAGAAGAAGAAGAAGAAGAAGAAGAAGAATAAGAAGAAGAAGAAGAAGAAGAAGAAGAAGAAGAATAAGAAGTTCAAAAGAAGAAGAAGAAGAAGAAGAAGAAGGAGAAGAAGAAGAAGAAGAAGAAGAAGAAGAAGAAGAAGAAGAAGAAGAAGAAGAAGAAGAAGGAGAAGAAGAAGAAGAAGAAGAAGAAGAATAAAGAAGAAGAGGAAGAATCAGAATAAGAAGAAGAAGAAGAAGAAGAAATCTTTCTAAATTTCTAGAAAGACAAGAACTATATTCATAACAATTTCTATTAATTTTTCAGATAATAACCACATTTTTGAGGAAGCATGACAAATCAAGGTTTGTCACACCTCTAATTAACCATGATTGTTAATCAATTTTGCTAATTAAACGTGGCTTCTATTCTATTAGTTAAAGTTTGATGAGCAATTTGATAGTGTGAATGTCATTACCAGTGAGCTGTCATCATCAGCATTTGCATCAGTGGTTTGCTGCTGCTGACAAAGCTGTAGAAATGCCTGCTCCAGCGAAGTACAGTTCATTCTGTGCATCAGGTGAGTGGGGGGCTCCTCAGCCAATAGGATGCCTCGTCTCATCAGACCTATCTGCAAAACAGACACAGAAAGAGGACTTTGGAAAGATTTCAAAGATTTAGTTTTAGATAATTTCAAGGATTAGGAAGAGTAGTTTTTAGATTCAAAGTCCAGCGGATTTTAGAGAGGATTGAAGACTTTCAAAACTTATCGTTTAAATATTGGAAATTTAGATGATACTGTTCAAAATATCTACGTATAAGCACAAAGCAGAGAGCATTGGGTAAGGTAGGCAAGAGTCAAGACAAGACAAGACGAAATTCACGTTTAGTCACATATAGTTGCTTATGAAGCAGCACCACCGAACAGTCATTGCATCGGTGTGTGCTGCTCATAAGCAGCTGAATTAGTGACTAATTTCGTCTTGTCTTGTCTTGACTAACCGGTGTACGCCTAGCCTTAGTCGGCATCCTGCTCATGAATGACTTCTTCTATGTTATGACCTTCATTTATGCCTAAGCATGGCTAGAATAATATTCCTTTGAAATTCAAATATCATCTTCTAATTTACTTCACTACTGAAATGCAGTCATTTCATTTTAAATGTGAGAAGAAAATTTGTCTACTCACTGATTGCATGTCGATAGTGTTTAAATCGCAGTTTGTAAATAGGTCAAGAAGCATTATCTCAAATATCATTGATCATTGAATTTCTTATAAGTATTATCATTGACGACTATTAACCTACAGTAGACGTTCCATCACCATAATAGAACTGACAGGTGAGAACTACCTCAAAGACTGTTTCCTGTTTCAGAAACTTTCATGAAAGATTATGTCTCTATATCCTCCATCTATACATCTATATCCTTGCTATGACCTGATCAGAATGGAGTACGGTATGATTGGAGCTAAGATCTCCTATTAAAATAAAATAAAAAATAAATAAAATGTACTTACCGTATTTGCCTGTCTCGCCTCCTCAATGTAATGTGTCGTGATTATTATTGTTTTATGATGTACATGAGCCATTTTTATAAGGCTCTCCCAGATACTGAAAAATCAATTGAAACAATTGAGAAAATATCTTTGAGACACAATTAATCCTTGAAAATTAACTCTATATTATTTTAAACGGCTGTCCCAAGTAGCCTACTAAAAGACAGTGTAAAATAACAATATTGAGAGAATCAGAAGCATTGCAGTTTTTTATTAAATTACCAGTATCAATTCTATTATTCATCGAAAGTAAAGATGGGATTTTGAAATGCATAATTTGGAAAATGAAAGTATTATTTTGAACCTCTCCAGTACTCACTAATAAAATTCATTGGAATTTACTAGTATCAATTCCATTATTCCATCATAGTGAAAAAAAATGTCAAATTATTGAATATGGAAGAGTAATGTATTATTCTTTACAATGTAATAAATATCTCACAATTACATTGGGACTTGTGTTTGATCTACTTATGTTATTACTTATCATTAATTCCTACTTAAATATGTTGTAACCTTATCCCAAACTCTTTCATTTGTTTTTTTATTCATTTTGAAATTCTGAAATATCCGAAATTATACTTGTTACATCTCAATCTCAATAAAGCTCTTACATTTTTTTTAATTTGATAATGCTAAAATTATAGTTGTTCACCATATTTAATTAGATTTTTTTGGAAGATGTACCAACCTGCTGGCGAGAATAGGATCTACTCCAACAGTGGGCTCATCCAATAGCAACAGTTCTGGATTGTGTAATAAGGCCACAGCAAATGAAACCCGTCTCTGTTGACCTCCACTGAAAATAATTCCGAAATTGTAACAAAATTTCGTGATACATTATTAATAGAAGTATACAATATCATATGTATATATATGAAGTAGATAATACAATGAAGTAGGATATAGAATATATGAAGTAGATAATTCAGTTGTGTTTGATTCAATTGATATGTTGGGTATTTTGCATATCGAATAAAAATCAAAGTAAGAATTCTCACTCTACACAATTATTAATATAACGAAAAATCCCACTTCGTACCTCAAACTACCGACTAGCCTGCAGCCTGGTGGTAGGTCCAATAACTTGAGCATTTCTGAACCTCTGTCCTCAATTTCTCCCCACTTCATGCCAAATAGTCGCCCGAAGTAGTTGAACGCTTCTGCAATGGTCATGTCTTGGTACAGAGCTAATTCCTGCAATCAAATGAGAACGAATATTGATGTCAATGGAAGCATTTTAAAGTAATGTAGCTGGTTAGTTTTATTAGAACCTATTTGAAATTGTTCTGCTTTAGTTTTTGAAGAGGAAATTTGTGAATTACTAAGATGACATGACATTATGCTGAATTTAGACTTTCTGTGTAGTAGTGAAGGTGATGTTGTGGTAGTTATCCATACTGAATAAGAAGACTTGAAGTTGTCAAAACCACATATTTAATAGAACAACGAGATACTGCAGTCTCGGTTGTTACACCATTATCAATCTCTGGTACCTAAACTAAAACTAAAGTAAGTTTGACAGTGCAGCAGAATTTATAATCGTGACTCGAGAGCTTTGATTGGCAGTTGAATGGCCTATCAGGTGAACGACTGCCATTGGCCTAGATAAGCCCCTCCCATAATGGGCTGTTTCTACAAACATCACATCATTTTAGAACCGCCATTGCTGTGATGTTTGTAGGAGGTTGAGCCATTGTGGGAGGAGCTTATCTAGGCCAATGGCAGTCGTTCATCTGATAGGCCATTCAACTGCCAATCACAGCGCTCGATCACGGGTATAAATTCTACTGCACTGTAGCCTACTTTAGTTTTAGTTTAACAGAAATTGATAATGGATAAACTACAGTATCTCGTTGTCTCATTAAATATGTGGTTTTGACAACTTCAAGTCTTTGTCTATTTATTCACTATGAATTTAGACTGTTTGGTGTTTGTATAAAAATTGGAAGAGGACAATTTTGGGCATAAGCCTGTTGTACTCTCCTTTGTATATTATTGAATAAACGATTGATTGATTGATTAATTACTTATCTGTATTTTAAAACTGTATTGATTTGTAACATTGTATGATAATATTGTATCACCTTCTGTAAAACCTACGAATCTAGCAGGACCCAACACTGTTATTAATTTCAAATTTCATTAATTGATTACAGTTATTTATTTATTTCGTATTTTTAATAGTGAGATGTTAAATAACATTGATTACAGTTTTCCACAGTGATAAATTCAACAGAAATAAGTTACCTGAGGCATAAATCCCACTTTTCTCCTCCATTTAGCTTTGACGTAAATATCTCCTGAATCCAATTGACAACGTCCCACCAAACAACGCAACAGGGTGGTTTTACCGCAACCGCTTGGTCCCAGAAGTCCGTAACTGAAAATAGAACAGAGAAATTGAATTGAATTGAACGAATAATTTGATTGGAAAAATAGGATGATAATAATAATACATTAAATCATAACACTGGAAATTCATCAGTTCAAAAACTGGACACGAAAAACCCAAAGCGAAATTTCGCTGTATAGTTTTATAATGTCAGTTTTATTTGTATAGTTTTATAATTTCCATTGTATAACTGCTTATAATAGAGAATAGTAGCCTACTTAATTGCTGTAGGGCTAATACAATACAATACTACACTACATTGTGTTATACCTCCACTATTGAAGATCTTTGTTCGTTATGGGATTGATTTCTATTTGTTCGTAACAAATTCAGTTATTGAGAAGTACTGTATTTAGATTCGAGTTCTTGATTTACTTTAAATAATAAGGTATTCCTATTTATGTACGAATGTTACTGAAGATTTGAGTGTTTGATGTACTAGTGAATATCTAAATACGATGAAGATGTATCTGAATAACTCTTGTTGTTCTCTAATCTTGTGATTGAGATTGTGGTATTTAACAAAACTCTTGTCCCAACTGTGCTGATGAAATATAATGAATTCAGAGATAAATGTATGTAATACTCACATTGTGCCTTCCATTACAGTCATGTCAAGATTTTTGAGAACAACATGTCGGCCGAATTTCTTGTAAGCATTTCTAATGCTTACTGCTTCCGATCCATCCATTTCTTTCAGCTCCATTTTGAATCTTGCTTTTGCAGTCAAACTCCTATTCCAAATACATTCTCAGCTTCTGTCAAACAAAACAGAGAATAAAGAAAAATGGAAACTGGAGATAAACTAATATAAAAGTATGGATTATTGTACGGGTGACAAAATTCAAAGTATACATAAATAAATTTTAATAATTCAATAAGTTATTGCCTATATTACCATGTCACTGGTGAGAGATTCACAAAAATCCAAATATTGGAAAGGATGAGAATCCCTGCACTGTATTAGTATAGGCAACCCACAACACACAAATTTTTCTCGAGACAACCAAGAATACGCTACTCAACAGGTGGAATATGATGGCCAAAGCCATCCACCAATAGAAAACAAGACCTGATGGTGGCCACACTGTAAATAAAACAATTGTACAAATGCACAATTTTTGAGTGCAAAATCGTCAAACCCGCTAAAATTGGCATCTTTCTGAAGCTGAAGACTACAAGTCTTATAAAATTGGTGTTATGTTATAAATATTGAGCTGGGGATTCATTTAGGGTAAAATTTAAGATTGTGAAATAGTCATCAAGATATAATCAAAACCCGAGAATGCTTCTAGAAAAGCAAGGTTTTTGTTCGTTAATTCTCATCTAGTGTGTAAAAACTGACATCGGTAAATATTTTGAACTATTCACTTTTATTCTTCAATTCAATTTCAATTTTTGATCACATTTTCAGATTACATTACTACATAGTGCATTGGACTATATCTATATCTAGAAATTCCTATTCTCAGCAAAATTAATATTGAATTATTTTTAATACCTTATGAATATTGAATTCTTTTCAACACCTTATGAACATCTTTTTAAAAGCTTATGAACATCACATTGTTCTCAATTCGCATTAATTTTCAATCTCACTTTTCTTTTTCTCTCTGTTTCTATCCCCACTACAATCCATTCCCTTTCATTTTTGTTTAGAAAGGGAAAGATTCCTGATAACAAATTTCCTGCAACATTCATACCATGAAGCAGAAGAGAACTCGAAGAGATCCATTCTTTTTATTCTGCACATGGAATGACGCCTCATTTCAATTCATAACAATTGATCTTTTATAGCCCTGTTGTTGTCTACATGATCGATAATTGCCAGGTTACCATCTCAGATCACCTTGGAGAATCTTATTTATGCTGTTGAACTTTCTAACTGACAATTTAAGTGCTCTAGGACTCTATTTGAAGGACTCATAATAACACTACTATACTGTCAACAGTATATATGAGACATTCTTCTAACAAATAAATGATGAAATTTCAATTCAGATCATTAATATTGTTTCATTGACATGGAATATTTGTGATAATTGTTCTAATGTAGTGTGTTAATTATATTAGTCTACAATATTTCTTACTTTACCGCTTTAATGGCCAATTAAAGGACAGAAGTTAAACACAAGCAATTGCGATAAGATACAGTTTAATAGTAATTAATAGTAGATTAGATATAAGATCTTAGATATAAGACCGTAATCTTTTCAGACGTGAATTTCAAGTTAATCAACAAAAGAATTCTAAAAATGTCAGGAACATAGCTTGACTGGCAATGAATTACCTCATTTCAACTTTCTACAATGTTCAAAGTAAAATATATAATTATATTATGAGGTGTATATATATATTATCAACAACTATAATTATATAATTGTTAAACTAACCATCCCCCTCCCCCTACCCTCACAATAAGTCAGCATCCTGCTCATGAATGACCTCTCTTATGTTATGACCTTCATGACTTTTTTTCCTCTAGGCCTACACTATAGTGACTGTATTAGCACAGTGTGGCCATTGAACATTTATTTATTTATTAGTTTATTTATTCAAGATAGTACAATAATAAAAACACAGACACCACGTGCAAAATGTCTTTTCTTCCTAATATTGATAAATATATTAAAATTGAAGGTTATGTTCACATTCACTATCAGGTTAATCACACATTTCCAAAGATAAGAAATTAGAATTCAAATGGTTGATGTGGAATTTAAAAAGCACCAAAAATATGAATAAATAAATTTGGGAACATCAAATTTTAGTATTTTTAAATACTGTTGTACACACTTTTCATTGGTTAGCTCGGTCAAATTTAACATACTTCTGCCAATTCCCATAGAATTAAAACATACAATTTGCGTCTTATGCCGGAGTTAGTTTTTCATCATTCCAAGCTTTCAAAGCAATTCGAAGAGTAGACAGACTATTATTGTAATAAAATTTGTTGAACAAATATTGATGGAAAGATTCCACAACTTTCAATTTCAAAAAGTGTTTTCTATAATCTTGATGTTGGAAAAGTCATTTTTGAATCCGCTCCTCTTTACAAATGAGTGAATGAGTTCAAGTTAGCCTTTCATCCCAAATCAGAATTCGAAATCTGAATTAGGACTATTTGAATAAATTGAAAGAAGAACAGTTTTGGGCAAAAGCCTGTTGTGAATAAAATTATTGTATAAATTATTGATTGAAATCTTAGCATAAATATGGTGGTGGCGGGAAAAAATGTTCCAATACACTGTTATGGCCCCTTTCACATCAAAGACCACTCAGTTTCCTAGCCTACACTAGCGCAGTGCGGTATGTGTCTTTGGTCCAAAGCAGAGATGATTCAGAGTAGTCTCCTTCTCTGTGTCTAAAGTTATCATCTCAAAACTCTCATAGTATACAGCCTTGGTTTGCCTTGCTCTGTAAACAAAGCAGCTCAACGTGCTTCATTCAAGCATTTATTTGCTTCCCAATTATAGAATAGGCTACTTGAAATCGGCAAGGTTAGTATACAGTGGTGTAGTATTCACAGTGCAAGAATCACGATTATATTAGTTTCCATAACCAATGTAGTGTTATATATGTCACTTATAATACCATTCATAAGACTAAATATAGCACGATTCTTTTAGCTTGTCAGAAAACATCTGATTTAACGTTAGTAAACGAGCGTACATCAATCAGCTGTTTTCTGACAATTTAAAAGAATCCTGCTATACAGTGCGTTCGTTAAGTCGCGCACATCCAAATTAAAAATCCTGTAAATAGGATTTTTAATTTTCATATTAATTCTTGTAATACTACCGAAATATAGTATCACTGTCATGTATACAACATATTTGAGCCCCATTATTGTGCGAAAAGGTTACATTAGGTCTGCAGTATTGTTTAGATTACAATAAGGTTAGCATGTCGTTTTCCCAAGAGCAGGTTATGGCCCCCACGGTCTCCCAAATTAAGCCTCCAGATTTTTCCTATGGGGCTATTTTGAATGAAGGATTTATAAAAATAGGCCTCATACACTAAATAAACTGAAAATGAAGAGATTACCAATATTAATGTAGGCGTAAGGCTAGGCGTACACAGGTTAGGCTAGGCGTACACCGGTTAGGCTAGGCGTACACCGGTTAGTCAAGACAAGACAAGAAGAGATTAGTCACGTTTTGTCACAATACTTCACATAGATGCTTATGAAGCAGCACACAACGATTAGTCATTGCATCGGTGTGTGCTGCTTCATAAGCAACTATGTGAATTACTGTGACTAAAAGTGACTTATCTCATCTTGTCTTGTCTTGACTAACCGGTGTACGCCTAGCCTTAGTGCTCCCTTACCTAAATATTAAGAATCAACAGTGAATACTATACTCTGTTTGATATAACTTCCGACTCGGCATAAGATAGGGAATTACCGGTTTCCGTGTCTGAAGTTACGTCAAATAGAGTAGCCTATTAATAGCTGACTTGCGCTAGTCGACTTGCAACATGTGAATGTGAACAAGGCGCAAGTAAAAACTGGATATAATATTATGTATAAACTAGCACAGCATAATTAAATATCTTGTCTAAGGCATAAGATTGAATAAGATTGAATTGGAAAGGGCCTAGTAATAGGAAAAACCATTTTTCCGCTCAACATGTATTTAAACGTTTGTTATTACCAGTTTCGGGCAAATCCAGGTTTGTTGGGAAGTTTCTGTGTTCAATAATATCAGCCTAAGAGATTCCCTTGTTTTTCTGCAATTAGCTGGTATCAGTTGAAATTGTGTTTAGAGAAGGATTATCCTGGTACAGTTCCGGATCTGATAGTAGCCTGGTTGTTCTTATTATAAACATATTCAAGGAAATTCCGTTATGATGATATAAAAATATACTTTTCCAACTATTTCTTGAGTACAACAATCAGGCGAGGTGGAACCTACCCGTGAAGGTCTCCCCACCGATGTAAAACCATACGGGCATTCTTAATTTCATTTGTTTTTTTAATACAATGGAATAATTATTTTCAATAACAATAGACAAAATAATTATTTGAATAAAAATTTCCTTCTGATTCTTCTCCTCATAGTTCTCCTCTCCTCTCAATCCTCTTTCTCTCACTTCTGCTCTTCTTCCATCCCCTTTTTCTCCTCTTCTTTTTCCAGCAACTAGCAACCATTTCTAATATATCTTATCCTTCTTCTCCTTCTTCTTCTATTTCTCCATCTTATTCTCCTTTTCTACTCCTCCTCCTCCTCCTCCTTTCTCCTCCTTCCTTCTTCTTCTTCTTCTTCTTCTTCTTCTTCTTCTTCTTCTTCTTCTTCTCCTCCTTCTTCTTTCTCTTCTTCTTTTTCTTGTTCGTCTTCTTCTTGTTCAGGACTAATTTAGTGTTGTTTTATTGCCCATGATCTACCTCATAAAAATCTCCATAACGGCCCTCACACAATCTTTCTTCTCCTTAAAACTTGATTGGCTCTCTCTTTCTCTTTCATCTTGATTTCTCCATTCATGCCTCCTCTCCCTTACTCTTTCACATTCTGCTATCCGCCTCTTTCCCTATCTCTCCTCTTTGTCAGAAGAGTGAAGAGTGTGCTAGGTGTGATCCACACTTCGTCATATTTACAGCCTTAGGCTGATCGCCGATTATCTAGTAACGAGGTCAGGGTTAATGAGTGTCAAAGTCATCGTCGATCAGGTAACCGGCGATCATCTCAGTCTTTATTGCCTTCGACTGGTTTCGATTCGATTATAACAGGCACCAGCCTGCTCTTGACTTGTCATATTAACGATTCATCAATGTATCATTACATAACGTAATAATGTGTAGTGTATGCTTTTGATAATGCTTTTAATAGAGTACGCTTTTTAAAAGGTACGATTACTTATGTGTACATGACATGTGTGATGTACGAGTACTTTTCAAAAACATATACTTATGCTAAATGAAAATACAAGATGTTGTCAAACCACTGATTTATTAGAAAATCGAGATACCGGTTTCGGTTGTTACACCATTATCAATCCCTGGTAAACTCCAGAGCCTGCTAAACTCCAATAGACAACATCTTGTCTTTTCATTATTTTATTATGGATAACTACCACAATATCACCTTCACAACTACTCAAAGAGGATATACTTATGCTGTTACGTTTACTTATGTACAGTGATTGTTTAATAACAGTATTGAGTTTGGTGTGAAAAGTTCCATAACATTGTATTGGAAAATTCTCTATTTCCCGCCCCGCTATACTTTTGCCAATTTTTTTTTAAATTTTGGTGAGGGATACAGGTGAACATTGACCCCTTCCCTCATTTTTCAAACTTATTTCAAGAGAAATAACATAAAAATCATTTTTCAAACTTATTTCAAGAAAAATAACATAACAAATCATTTTTCAAACTTATTTCAAGAGAAATAACATGAAAAATCATTTTTCAAACTTATTTCAAGAGAAATAACATAGAAAATCATTTTCCCAACATTAAAAATTGAGATTCAACAATTACTGGAAGATGACATCATAGAAGAAAGTCACTCACATTGGCGTGGCCAAGCTTTTGTTGTAAAACCTGATACAGGTAACATTTCAGAAAAAAAGAATGGTTATCGACTATTCCAAAACTATAAAATAATAGATTCACCGAATTGGACGCATATCCCATTCCAAATATGGAAGAGTTAGCTCGCAAAGTAGCTCAATATTCCTGGTATAGTACTGTTGACCTGAAATCTGCATACCATCAAATACCAATCTTATTTAAAGAAACGAAAATACACCGTATTTGAAGCATGTGGTAAACTTTATCAGTTGTGACGCATTGCTTTTGGTGTTACTAATGGCGTTTTAGCCTTCCAAAGAGTAATTGATTCTCTCATACAAGATGAGAAATTATGTGACACCTATATGCTTATTTGGATGACGTCATAATTTGTGGAAGCTTGACACTAACCTTAAACGGTTCCTTGAGCTAGCCTCAAATTACTCACTTACTATAAACAAAGAGGAAAGTAAATTTGCACTAAATGAGATAAGTTTTCTAGGATTTCTACTTGGAAATAAATCATTACGTCCAGATCCTGAACGACTTGAGCCTCTACTTTGAATGCCCCCACCTTCTAATCTCAAAGCTCTTAAAAGAATTGTAGGCGTTTTTGCACACTATTCTCGATGGATACAAAATTGTGTTGATAGCTTAAAATAATAATAAAAACTAACACTGGCAAATGCAAATAGTAGGCAAAAACTGTATCACTCAATATAAAATAATGATTTGCGTTTCATTTCAATGCTAATCTTATGGGAATTGGCAAAAGTATGGTGGATTCGTCCGAGCTAACCAATCAAAATTGTGACATAAAATGGCCACACTGTTATTATACAGTCTCTGTATACTTATGGATACATAACCATTTGATAAACGAGTACTTTTCAAAAACATTCGCTCATACAAAAGCTCTCACAATCTGTGTAAATGAATTAATTTTGACTTATATCCCAAATTCATGCTGGCATTAGCATATTCCAGTCGAAATTTTTCAGCTCTTAATTCCTAAAATTTTAGGTGCGGACTCGCTCAACAACAAGAACAAGAGTGTCCAAAAAACATGAGTGGGTGTAATTTATTGTTCGATTTGTCCAGGAAATAGACAAACGTTTCACGTGGGCAGACAAAAATTCTGTTGGCATTGAGTAAATATGGTATTTTTCGTACATTATTGTTCCTTTTTTCGATCATGTCCAAATGTGAGCTCATTTATGAACTACACTAGAATGCTTTCCTACAGGTGTAGGTAGATAGAACACAAGGTTATAATTTGTATCATTCTGGTTTCTTAATTTTCAAATTTAAATGTATCACCACAGACTATACTAGATCGTATCTATCTATCTTGTCAGTCTACATCTACGTACATTGTCTTTATATCTTGTCTGTGATATTACATAATTATTCGAATGCATTGATTGAAACACATGAGTATTATTATAACTTGCAAATAAATAATACAATGGAACATAAACTACATAAGATAGCCAAAATAGAATACTATTATTATTCTCGTGTTGTATTAAAAGTCGAATTTTTTCAAGCGGGGTGAGGAAATTGAACAGAGCAATTTATCCTTAAATGAGTTGAAAACTGTAAAATTAATCAGACTTTTTTCAAGTTAGAATAAGAGCTGTAAAATTTATTCTCTCGCTTATATTCATCGTAGATGAATCTATGGATTTATTTACCAGAAAATAGTAAATAATGAACTACCTGTCAACATTAATTATTCAGCACTCTATCATTTATGCATACATTCATCCTCGTATATTATGAAGTTATTCACGCTTAAACTAATTGTCAATTGATGATATCAACAAACAGTCAAAGTTCAAGGTCACTATAGAAGAAATTCGACTCCAGCAGCCTTAAATCATTAATCATACTGATCAATGAATCAACTGGAATCATTGATTACATAATTCACTGTGTAATGAAGGTTTGAGATGCTATTTTTTTATTTTGAATAAATTCTCATTCAAGCACGCTAAACGGCTGTAACTTGAGATATGAATTCGCATAGGGGAAAACCAGCTTAAAAAAAAGAGAAAACCACCAACAAAGAAAGGAGAATGACGTAATGAAAAGCGAAAAGGAGGAGGAGAGAGAGAGAGGGGGGGGGACAAGGAGAAGATTAAAAGCAGATTTGTAGTTAGAAAAGATGAAGAGGGAGACAGAGAGAATAAACGAAAAAAAGAAAAAGCAAGAATGAGAGTAAGAATAAAGCTAGCCATAGACCACCTTAACAGCAGAAGAGAAAATGAGAAGAGAAAGAAGGATATTGAGCAGCAAGAATAAGAGGGAGAAGAAGACGAAAGTATATAAGAAGCAAGAATAAGAGAAAGAATATGGAGCAGCAGAAGCAAAAGCGTGGGGAAGAATAAAAAGGACAAAGAGGTTCAATATTGAGCTGCGGAAGTAAGAGGAATAAGAGGAGGAAGAAAGAGGATGAGGAATAAGAAAAGAAGGAGGTGGAGGAGGAGGAGGAGAAGGACAGAGAGAAATAGAATGAAAAATGAAAAAGTTAATATGAGACAGTAGTAAATGGAGAAGGAATAGAAGTGAAAAGAGGAGGATTAAGAAGAAGAAGAAGAAGAAGAAGAAGAAGAAGAAAAAGAAGAAAAAGAAAAAGAAGAAGTCGAATTGGTGAAGAAAAATAAACAAAAAGTAAGAAGAAGCAGAACAAGAAGAACAAAAAGTGAGAAGAAGATAGACAACTACAATAAGAATAAGGGCAAGAACTAGGGGAACAAGAACAGTAACAAAATAACAAAATAAAGGATGATAAAATCAAAAACAAGAAAAATAAGAACAACAAAGGCAAGAACAAGAAGAACAAGAGCAAGAGCAAACATAAAAAGAGGAAGATGAAGAATGACAATTACAATACAGTAGCAAGAACGAGAGGAGAAGACGACGAAGAAGAAGAAGAAGATGAAGATGAAGATGAAGATGAAGATGAAGATGAAGATGAAGATGAAGATGAAGATGAAGATGAAGATGAAGATGAAGATGAAGATGAAGATGAAGATGAAGATGAAGATGAAGATGAAGATGAAGATGAAGATGAAGATGAAGATGAAGATGAAGATGAAGATGAAGATGAAGATGAAGATGAAGATGAAGATGAAGATGAAGATGAAGATGAAGATGAAGATGAAGATGAAGATGAAGATGAAGATGAGAAGTAGAAGAAGAAAATTTTAGAAATGGTTGGTGGAAAAGAAGAGGAAGAGGGTTGAGAGGAGGAGGAGGAGGAGGAGGAGGAGGAGGAGGCGGAGGAGGAGGACGAGAAGGAGGAAAAGAAGGAGAACGAAGAAGAAGAAGAGGAAGAAGAAGAAGAAGAAGAAGAGAAAAGAAGAAGATGATGATGATGATGATGATGAGTGAGCTGAAAAAAAATTAGAAAATTTTGTAGAAAAAGGAATAGTAGATGGGAGAATGGTTAGAGACCACCAGCAAGAAGAAAGAGAAAAAGGACTCAACAAAGTGGAAAATATCTGCATTTAAAGAAAAAGCTGATAAGTAAAAAAACAGCAGAGAGGTAGAAGCATCGTTGATGATGAAGCAAAAGGAACGGAAGAGAATATAAATAAAATAAAAAATACTTAGAAGGAGAGAGGTCAAAAAGATGAGGACCCCTGATAGCAGTACTCATACACATGTCACAATATTATTATTTTTTTTCGTCATCCCAACACTATCTTGACAATATACAAGGTCGATCTCATAAGTAGTGTATTCAAAAGAAGGAATTGATAGTATGCTAAGAAAAAATGAAGTATCTTTTAAAATATATTACGCGTATTTAAGAGTTATAGCGCGTGTGGCATAGTGTGAAGCACTGAGACTAGCAAGGAAGGCTGGATACTTGCAAAACAGAGAAGATTTATGTACAAGGTGATGTCAATCAAAATATTGTTGTGACTTGGGGCATGACTATCTCAGCGATGAAATTTCATTAATCAAGGATAGGAAGCTCCAGGATAATATTATTCTGTTTGAAGTTGATTCTGAGACATTGTCATTCGCGTTATTGCTTAGCTTAAGGCCCGTATATTCGTCTAATAGTCTAACAAAAATTAGAAGTTTAACAAAACTTAGTTTAACCTTGATTTAAACTATGAATCTACAGTTTAAACCAAGTTTTAACTTTGTAAAATTAGGCTTAACCAAGATGGTGCATGCGGGTCTAATAAATCGTAGAATTGTCTGGTTCAATAATTCAATTAGATTTATTTTTTCGGGAATTGGAGGGATAAGGCTTATGAAAACAGTGATTACGTTATTGAATATTTTATTTGAAAAAAGTGTTTGAATTTCGTACTTTTCTATTGATGGAAGATGAGGTGAATTGAATTATGTGAATTGGGAATGATTGTTCATTAGGAAGTATTGTATTTAGACCATTCATTTCTTGAGTTTGCTCTTATGTAAAGTTTGATTTTCTTTCCCATACAGGTGTTTACTTTGGGCTTTATTGTTCATACATATTTTTTGTTTTATTTATGTAGTGTTATATTTGTATGTATTTGATAAGCAACAAAGAAGTTTCATAATCTAATAAAAAAATAAACTTTGCTGAAAATACAATGGGATATTTCCCCAAAGTATCTATGAAAATAATGTATTGCGGATAGCCTATATGGTGCCTTAAAACGATTTTCCAATGAGGCCACCAAACTACTGTTTCTCTTAAAATTTTATCTCTATTTTGCATTCTTTTCTGTGAGTAGTATGTAAATGAATGATATTAAATTGAATGAAATGAAATGAAATATACTGAGGTTGGTAACTAAGGTTAAATATTTGCAAAATGTTTGGCTATTTTTGGTTTGGAACTTTCATATTATCGTCTTCCACAATATTCGGAATTTGTCTAGTGTTTGGTTTTGGAGTGAACATTGGTGTCTATGAAATATGCTACGGTACATAACCTTGATTTGGACTGTTTTTTAAATTGGAAAAGGGACAGTTTTGGGCGTAAGCCTCTTGGACCTTCCATCTAGTAATATTTCAACATTACGTACTAAATAAATAAATGAATATAACAGAAAATCTCTCATAATATGTAATTTGAACATTAATCTTTGGAAACTGGTTTCAGCACTCTATTATCTGAGAAATTATTAAGACTCATGAAAAGCTAATTCTTTACGTAGTTTCTAAGTCATTTCTATGGAAAATGATATTGGAAATCATTCTGCATCAATACCATTTCAATTGACACTTCATTAAATTCAACTCAAGTTATCAGATTGAAATTTCTTTGGATATAACTTGTCGAACTCACAACAGCTTATTGTCTAGGAATAAAGATAAAGATTGTCATATTAATCTTGTGCTACGCAATCTCTGAATACAATCCTAGCAGAACCAATAGGAAATCATTAAAGTTAACTACGGTCAAATCAACCAATTAAATTACGATTAGGAGTCAAACTAAGTCAGCCGCTATGCTTCCAAAATATTTGTCAGCATCCAGTTGATTTAATGACAGACTTATTCGACCAGATTTATTCTTTTCTATAAGCCAGCCTAATTCTTGATTCTTCTATATATATTAATTAATTTTGTTCTGACAAATCGTACCAGAAATGCAATAAGTACGTTCTAATCTCCCAAAAAATAAAAGATCTCCTAAAACTGGTTTCAGCCTACATTTGAATAATCTATGCATATTCCATTGATAAAACTGCATTCCCCTATAGTTGTTGCTTATCTGAATCCATATTTTGGATTATTTAGCTAATAAAATAATTATAGAAAAATCTTGATTATAAATGAAGAAGGAAATAATAAATAAAACCTCTTAAATCTGTAGAAATTATTATAGAAAGGATTCCAGAAAAGATTCCTAGACCTCGTCTGGGCCTTGAAAAATTCACAATATCAGTAGGATGAAGAGGATTACAGTATAATATATATAGATATATGTACACTCCAAAGTAGCCTATTGCTTCAAAGTCTCATTAACAACTTCTTAAGGAATCTATTCTACTCCCAATTATCTCGATAATTCTAGTTTCTTGATCTTCGAGGAACATTTTTATGGCTTTTACAGTCTTTTTATAACTCTCTTGTGGTTAAACAGTATTTTTCCATGTGAATTTCAAATCTTTTTTCAACTCTATTGATACCCAATTAGCCTGCTTTATTGGTGCTCAGCTAGTTAAGGGTATTAATTTCTGCACAATATTGGTTCTGGATTTTTATTATGTCTCATTTTCATATTAATGATCTTCATTATTTCTAATAGACAAATTTAAAGCCTTTTTAATGATTCTTATGAGAGTTGATGATATTTTCAAAGTTCTGATTGGTTTTTTACAATCGAATATTCTCAGCAAGGCTGGAGTTTATTATGGGAGTCAGAATAAAGGTTTCTAATTATCCTATTGGTATTTTGAATGAAAAATAATCACTGTATATATATACTGAATAGAGACTGAAGTCTCATTTTGTCTGCAAATGAAAAATAAATATCCACTCATCGACTGTTGCTTTTGGATTCCTAGCATTCATTTTCAATAATATTAAATATCAATGTTGAAAATCATTTATATAATTTCTCCTAGGTAAGAACCGCTTATTATGTATAAGTTCCTCCTCTATTACATTTTCAACGGAAAGGCGATTAATCATTGATAATAATTTATTGATTGTCAGAGCACATAATTTATATCTTTCACCTTCTAGATCATGACGAATTCAATTTGGTACTTTTCTCTGTGATAGAATTCAATCTGTGGCGAAGCGTGGTATGCTTATTTGGTCATCGCCAAATGAGCATACCAGATATGCATACCACGCTTCGCCACTGAATTCAATAGATCCCAAATCATAGAGTTGGATATAAGATTGTAGCTAAGTTCCCATGCTCAAATTCGTTAACACTCTATAATCAAACATGCGATAATGCATATTGATCTGATTAAAATTAATACTGTACCCAGCTCTATAGCCTCCTGGCAATCTATTACCTCAGGTACTAACATCGATTTACGAATCAAATTATAGTAGAATATTCGCCCAGTTTTCCTTTTCAAAATATTTCCTATGGAATCCGTGTCAAGTAGGTACAGGCTCATTCAAAACTCATAATCTTTAATTTATTAAAATCTATCACCTTCACGCAAGTACAGTCATTCTGAAACGTATGATTTAATTCTAATGCATGTTATTAGAACCAGTCGCTTTTTTGTCGAATATCATTATGATGTTATTATAGAACTAATTTCATATCAATTCCTTGGAGCTGTGTACTTAGAGGATCATAACAACTGAAAGATTATTACTAACATAATACAATTACATAGTTGAATAAGTTTTGAAACAATAATTTTCCTATAATTTGATTTTTCAATAATCCATTGGAAGTTGTATTCCTTCAAATATGTTGATCTGATTGTCATTTTCCACAAATAATATTATTCCTATTCTTATTGGAACCTTACAGAATCATCATCAACTTTTTTTGGCATTAGTGTGATAATCCTCAAATAATAAGTTAAGGAACTTATTTAGTAGCCCCTAATTTCACATCTGAACAACTAATGAGGGTACCTATAAAAACAAATTGAGCACTTTTGATCACACCTCGAAAGAATTAAGTATATTTTAAATCATTTCTTGGCTTGGAAGAGAAGTTTGTAGGTTTAGAAGGCTAGATTCAATATAATAACATGAATACAAGAATAACAATTTCAAAGCAATGGAATATATTATTGGAAAGAGCACAAAAATGAACATCATTTTGATTTTCAATAAATAATTGGAATACAATGTTTTTGAATAGAGAACAATATTGAAAACAATGAAAATCCAGTAAAACCAAAGAACAATATTTCTATTCATTATTTGCCTATTAAACATACGCTGATAGATACAAACTCACATACTAAAATTTCAATAAGAATGAAACTATTACAACTATTTTCAAAACGTGTGACTATTCTGACTATTATGTCTACTTCTCAGTTTCCTGACTTTTAGGCCCATTTCTCTTTCTTCAAAGAAATCACAAACTTTCTTCAAAGCCACCCTAGTCTCTCGGAGTAGACGTTAAGCCGTCGGTCCCGGCTGCCTAAAAAGTAGCCGTCATCTCTCATCATCATCCTTCCATCACCCAAGCACAAGCCCAAAGCTCATATGGACATCACTCTTCTGTGTTTCATCATAGCACTCCACTTTCTACTTCTAGGAGATAAAGAAGAAGAAGAGGGAAGAGAAGAAGAAATATGGATGCATAGAATCGTGCTCTAAGCATTAAATGAAGTGACCTGGACGCTTATCACACATCTAAGCCCACTCTAAGCTTCGCATGAACTTGGCTGAATCTCTAGTAGTGTCCTAGCAAGGACGGAGACCATCAATAATAAACAAACTTTGATGGTGATGTTAAAAGCTTTTTGACAAGACCATTGAGGCGGTAAGAGTGGTATTTCGCAAAATCAATGACCCGATTAGTGATATTTTTCATCTAATAAAAATATAATGTTATCCATACCTCAAACCACGACCTTGTAAATGATTCAAACTTGGACCTTAAGGTCTTCAGCCTAATCTGACAGGGCTGAGGCTGTGTTTTCACGTCACTCAATATTGGAAATGGATTCAAAGTTGTGAATGTGTTGTAAATGATTTAAACTACTAGGCAGGACGTTGAGGTGACAGCACTGACCTAGTGCTTCCACTCCACTCAATATTGGAAAACGACAAGTCGTTTAGTTCCAGTCAAAAATAACATCATTGTGAATTACATCATGATGAAACTATTATGAATTCGTGATGAGGTCTGATAAAATATCTGAAAATTTGACGTCCAGTTAGTCAGTTGCATGAAAGCCAAGTAAATTTAATCTTTGTAGAATGACGTCATTTCAACAGATTCAATGAATTAGATTAGATTTGATTATTTACTTTATTCATGTAGATAACAAATATGTCGGTTTAAATTCTAGATTATAATGGTAAAATATGCAACTAATTATTTGACAAATGTAGCCTACATAAACTAATAAATTATTCAATGGGAACATTTGAAGCGAAATGATTACAATGATATAATTGTGATTTATTTATTTATTTCATTAATAAACACACAATCACAATACACACACCATGGTTGGGAAGAAACAACAGGCATTTGCCCAAAACTGTTTCAATCCCTAATTTTAACTAAATTGTTAAGAGGTTATGTCCATGTACTTTTTCAATAATAATTTGAGTCTAGAAAAACTATTAACTTACAATTTTCAGTAAGATAATAAGGTAATAAGATAATCGACAATATTCCACTGTTATGGAGGCAATTTATTGCATCATAGCCCTAATGATTGTTACAATAACAATAAGTATAAAATTCAATGGAAAGTTAATCATAAATAGAACAATAACAATTGGCACAGTTGTTCAGAATTGGCATTTATTGGTTGTGAAATTCATTACTGGTTTACAAAATAATTTTTATGATGGGAGATTTTTCATTTAATAGGTCTCCATAAATTACAGGTTACATTGAATTGGGCCTCCAGGCGAATCTTGCCTTAACGGTAATCAGCTACTGAATATAAGGGTGCGAGTAGCCTATGCGTATTTGCATGCATAAATGCATTGTGTGGACAACATTTTGGATGCCATTTGAATGACAAAATAATATCGTCAAATCGATGCATAATATATATGCATTCGCACCCTAACAAGTATAATATAACAAAGTTTAATATATTCTATTAAAATCAGTCAATGCGTATTGATGATAATACAATAATATGAATAATATATTATAAATGTTTCATAATATCAATTTCTCACAATGATATAAAAATGTAGACCTACTAAAAATTACTTCACAGTAATTTTTCTAGTAGAAATGGGAACACAAAATATTAACTTAATTTTTATAATTTTTCTGATGGAATTTATTACTTGTGTGAGTGATTACATTGAGACTGATATTTGAAGTGTATTCTTACAGGAAAATGGAAGGAATCTCTTCGCAATTAGAACAATATCCGCAACAGGTAATGTTTTGTGAAAATTAATTATCTATCATCTGAGTTACACTGCATTGGATTTCTTTCAAGTCGATTAAAGCAATGAACAGTCGGGAATTTTATAAATGTTAGCAAGATCCAATCTCGGTGCATGTACCAAGGTAAAATAGTACAATCTAACAAATAGAGTAATAAACTACTACAATCTTAGTATGTACGGATTCATGCAGCTCCCATAAATAAGTTCAAAGCACGGTGAACTTAGAATAAGTTCTTCATTGTTGTGTCTGATCTGAAGCATCAGGTGAGAATGTTAAGTGGGCATATAGCCTACCTCATTTGCATACGGCCTTCTATCTGATTTTTTTCATCTCTTATTTCCTACAGTTGTAGCGGAAGATTTTGAGTATTAGAACGATCAGAATATATTTCAGGACAGATGGAACTTCTTTTATTGCTATAAGATTGCTCTCTAAGTTCCTATTTTGCATCATTTTCTACGACATGTGCTTTGTTTGTTCAAAAATATAATTGTAATATAGATGATTGGTTGATTACAAAACAATCTTAGAAAGAATAATACCCAATTCAATCTTGTTTTATTCACCTAGATGACTCATTGATATAAAATAATGGTGAACTTTACATATTCATTCCGCTAAGGTACATCTGAGGCCATAAAAATTAAGAGTCATGTAAAACAGGATAAAGGCAAACGCATACTATAGTCCGATTCACGTCAAGAAGTCTGCATTCTTATACGAGGGGCATTGATGCCAAGTTTCATTGAGAGAGAAATAGAAAACTGCATCAAACGTGTATTGAGACTGTGTGCGGCAACAATGCACAGTGCGAATAGGATAGAGACATCAGCAACTGCCTTGTGCTGAACAAGGATAGCAAACTTCCATCTAAGCAATGCTGACTTCTTGACGTGAATCGCACTATAGACACTCATAGGTTTATTGCGAAGTATGACGTCGTATTATTTATGTCAGTGTGTGACCGCCTTATTCCTCTATTACAGGACTTCTATGAAAGAGAACCCTTGTTTGTCGAAGGAGATTATCTTATTGCAACTTTCTACAATATTCTATGTGTGTAAGAATTATCGATGCCAATATTGTGAATTGGATGACTTTCTCACAATTTTAACATTATGAAAAGTTTTAATGAGGTAGTTCACTGTCAATTGAGATGCCATAGCAAAATGAACTAACAAGAAATGAATACAAAATGAACTAAAAGCACTTATTTCTGGAAGAAATCAGGTTGACTAACCTGCTTGTCTGCAGGTTTGATGTTGTGTACTGCATTTATAAATTACAACCCATACTTTAAAATAGAGCCTGGGAAAATATTTTAAATCCACAGACACTAATATTGAGATCGATATCTACCAAATTCTGTCATACAGTTGTTCTGAATTGACTCATACTACACAATATAGTTTAATATGAAGAAAGACTGTAGAACAATTTTCAGATCATTTCACGGATACAAGACAAAACTTTCACTGAAATGTCTCCGGGGTAAGATTAAAAATAGACCAACTATTTCGTCAGACAAACATCTACTTGTACATGTATTCTAGAGCTGGAGTAATTGATTTCTATATTGCTGAATTTACAACTTGGTGGCAATATTATTAAGCTTGAAGATTGGGACAATAATATTACAGATGAAAAAATATTGGTATGATTTTAAAGCATATTAGGCTAGGCGTACACCGGTTAGTCAAGACAAGACGAAATTAGTCACGTTTAGTGACAGTTATTCACATAGCTGCTTATGAAGCAGCACACACTTCTTTTAAAGAAGAATTGAATACTGGTATGATTCAATTATTTTAGAAGAAGTTTAGGTTTTAGGCTTTTAGACTTTTAGGCTTTTGGTTTCCGAGAACTTCTCAAGAGGTTCCGAGAAGTTCTCAAGCATCATCATATTATGGCAAAGTTTTCTACCATCATCAAACTCTTTTTATTATCATACATATTTATCAGACATCATCATCATCAAACTTCCCTCAGCGTTGCCTTCCTTGAAAGAGCATGATGCTTTTTGAACATCAAGACAAACATACTCTATACAGTACGTATTTTGTATGACATAAGTATAAACATGCAAATCTGAATAATGTATATTTATAATAGAACACTGCTTACAGAAATGACTTGCAAACTTTTGATGACGCAAAGTAGGAATTTGACAGCTGATTCCAGTAAAACTTCAACAATACAATAGCAAATCAAATTTTACATTTTATTGATGATTGATTCGATAAAAGACATACGTAAAGCTCTTTTCCTTCATATAGGAAATTCGATCGTGAGCATACAACTTTGGACTCTTGGCCTTAACAAATTGGTAAAAATTATAATTATGGGTCCAAAATTTGTGTAGGTTCTAATTATTTGAAATTTGAGAAGTAATTTCATTTAAAAGTTTTCAATTCAGGTTTCTAAAATTTTTGTGATATTATAGATTTGGAAATATCATGTTTCAAACCCTCTAGTGAGGAGGAAAAAGTAGATTTAATCAAGAGAAGTTCTAAAAAAATGAAAAAAAATCATTTTAACGGTATTTAATTTCCACTCGCAATTTCATTAAAATCAATTTATTTATGATATGTTCTGATTCTACGCTGATGAATAACTCAGAATTATGTATAGTATTAGCTCATTCTGTTGCAAAAGCTTATTTTCATCTCAACTAGCAACTGATAATAATGATATGAGCATCGAAACGTCAGTTTTTAATAAAACTTTTCAAGTAAACAGAAGACATTTTGTTTTGTGTTTTTCTTATTTCAAACAATGACATGCTTGCATACGATTCCATGAACTTATAGATTTTTTGAAACTTAGATATCTATAACAATACTACAGGGTCATATACAGGGAATGTACATACATGAACTAGATGCTGGAAGCAATCTTACAAAAATTCCGTAAAAACTTAAAATCTTGCTCTCATATATTTAGACCCAAAGAGCCACATACGAACTCCCAAGGAAGAATAGCATGTGTATCAATTGCAATTATATTAAGTGATAATAATCAGAAATTGCCACTTTTTATTAAAATCAATTGTGTCTAATTTTTCTGAACTAATTGCGTAGGCCTATTTGTTTTCAAATCAATAAGATTGTGCATTTTTTTAAATCAAAAATAGGAATTGAGGAACAACAGACAATTTATCAATGAAGTATCAACAACAAAAAATCAACGAGATAAATAAACTTAACAAGTTCGTTTCAGAGATGGTCATGAGTTGTTTAGTGAATGAAACCGACGAATTTTTAATTAAGAATCAACAAAAAAAATCAATGAGAAAAGTAAACTTACCAAGATCTTCACAGGGGTGTCAATGAGCTGTCTTAGAAACTGTAACTGTTTCAATCGCTGGTGATAACCGATTTTGGATAAATCTTTATCAATATTTTGAAAATGAACTTTCACAAATAAAATTAAAACAATTCAAAAACTAATCGATGACTGGTATAAATATTGGTGAGCGTCAATCCAAAGTTGAAAGAAAAATACTGTCTGCACTCACGAGTTTGCTGTCTGCACACAATCAACAATGAAAATATTGACAGCTCATTGGACAGGAGACACCTGTTGAATGAAGAATTGTTGTATTGGTGGAGGGTTTTCCTAGCGGGCGACACCTAGCGGCTGATTGGTGAACTAGCAGAGTGGAGGGAGATTAATGAAGTATTGCGACAGTCAAGGACAGTCCGTTGGCTGCTCTTAACCCTGTCCCATGCGATGCGACACAAGTTAGTGGTTATTCATCTGTAATATTTATTTGCCCTCAAGCGTTGGCAAATTATTTATTATCAACTTCCTACGCTTATCTGCTGTGCCTGAAGGCAATCTCTTATCCTGCCTCTTCTTCTTCTTCTTCTTCTTCTTCTTCTTCTTCTTCTTCTTCTTCTTCCTCTTCTTCCTTTCTTCTTCTTCTTCTTCTTCTTCTTCCTCTTCTCTTCATCTTCTTCTTTCTCTTTCTATTCCCCCGCCACCTCTTATCACTCCTATTCCTTCTCTACTTACTACTGTTTCATATCCACTTTTTTTCTTCTTCTCCTTCTTCATCTCTTTAATCCCGTTTTCCTTCTTCTACCCCACCTACTACTCATTCTCCTCCAATTCCTCTTTTCCTCCTTGTTCTTCATTTTCGTCTTTGATAAAAATAAAAATCGCATTCAATAGAAAAATCAATCAATCTTCTTTCTATGTTTTTCACTTCTGCAATCCTTCTCCTCCTCCTCCTCATCCTTTTTCTCCTCCTGGACCGTCTCCTTTTTCTCCCACTCATCCTTCTCCTCCGTCTCCTCCTCTTCCTCCTATTCCTACCCTTCCTTCCCAAGAGAAATTGAAGAAGAGTATGAAAAGAAAGAGGACGGTTATGTGAGAAGAGATTAATGAGAGTGAATAGTAATCATAAGAATTAATGTGGAATGGCTACAGAAAGAGAATATGAACAAGTACAGAAGATGAATCGATGCAAGTAGAAACAAGATAGAGACGATGGATAATCTGGAATAGAATATGAATAAAATAGAATAAATGATAGACTTAAGATCATTCAATAAGGCTGCTGTAATCCATTTGAACGTTTCACCTTGGGGGCTTGGGGAAATAATTTCAACAACATGAAATTTTGGAATGAGGATTGTATCATATGCAATAAGAAAACAGGGTTCTATATAAAATTTTATTATAAAATGCTTCCTGAGAACGTTTTTCAAGTGAAGGATTTCGGTTCCTGGAACCTAATTTTCTTCTTCAGGCTTTTCAAGGTGTTTCATCAAGTGTTCGGCGCTGATCAATGACATTCACGAGCTCAATAGATTATTATTTTCTTGTTTTGATACACATTTTATTCATGAGTGGTCCAGTGGTCCAGTTCCAATGATCGTTGTTATTTATTACATTCAAATCATGATTGAATGAGATTTAATTAAAGTCTAGATCGGTAATATTGGATAGTTGAAGGTAGCAAGGAAATAAACCAATAATTGAAGGCAAAATCGGAAATTGGTTTATTGAAATGAAAATCTCGAAAATTATAGGACTTTGCGTGTTTCTTATTTCTGTAGTCAATCAGCGTTATTGATTTGTTATCGTTATAAGTATCCTTACATGAAAATGAAAAAAATTATTCATTTGAAATGCTATTCACTGAGGTTTAGAGTACTATTGTTTTGATGTAAATGTTCTATTGCAGCAACTAATTAGAAAAACATATAGATATTAGAATGTCAAACGTCAACGTTAAAAAAGGTAGGAGTAAAATAACACCATCCAAAAGTCTTTAAATTTATGTAAATTCGTTTTCAAATTCAATTCAAGTATCCAGTACTCCAAGATATTATTCTTCCATTCAAATGAATAGAAACTAAGAATACTTTACCAAGAATGAATCCATTAAATATTGAATTGAATATTCAAAATCTGAATTAGACTTGCTCAACCACTAGACATATATTATAACATGTATTAATAGCACGGCTTGCTGCGTTATAACAGTGAATGTCGAATATTCAAGCAGATTCGAATCAGCTATTCAAAACTGCTTTATTTATTGGAAATTCTGTGAAAAAAATGTAGATAAACAGGCCATAATTACATGAAATACAATTTTCACAGGATAAGACGCAACAAGAGGCATGCGTCACCTTTCTTATTACTTTTTGAAATGCAGCATGAATGGGATTTTATGTTGAAAAAGTGTTGAACGAATTTAATAAGTAATTCAATCATCTACAAACAAACGTCTGTGTGACTGCTTTTTCTTACAATAAATTACCTATTTTCATGAAACAGGCTTATGATATAGTTTCCAGGACCATTCCTCTAAACAGTTCTTCAAAAAAGTTCATTCAAAGTTCAATTTTCACAGGGATGAGAAACCATGCCTCACCTTTCTCATAACTTGTTGAAATAAAGCCTTTATTTCTTTGAAATTTTGAAATTATTTTCTTAAAATGAATCATGATTGCCAACAAGAGTTGAACAAAAGTGTTGAACGAACTTGAGTCGCTCACTGGTATCTTGACACCATTTTCAAATATGTCACGATTACGTTGGCAAAATCGAAGAGCGGTACTTGGACGTTCAGTATGAAGAGTCATGTCTGTTTAGGACATAATAAATTCAGCAATGTCTCATCAAGTGTGGGTCATTCGCGCTATTTTATTGTAGTCTGGCCTCCATTGTGCTGAGAGGTGGGTCTGGCCTAGAAATGAATGCAAGATTATAATACACTGATAACAAGAAGGGAGAGATCCAATTCACATCGGATGAAACGAAACAAAACGTTTGCTTCAAACCAGAGAGACAAGTTTAGCAATGAGGCAGGTGAGATCAATGCTCAAGACGTTTTGTTTTTTCAGAATACGTTCTATGATTGGGTTGGAACAAAACATTTTGTTTTATTTCGTTTCATCTGATTCAAATTGGATCTTATTCATAGAAACATAACAACTAAGAGATCTGAGAAACCATTCATTGTAACATCAAAAGAAGAAAAGATAAGTAGAGAAATGGTCCTAAAAACTAAATTAGGAACCTGTTTCATAAATATTTAAGAGGTATTTTAATACAAGAAATGGCAGAGACACCATACGTATGAATCTATCTACATATTTTATGATATGAATCTATCTACATGTATGAAATGAATTATCATATATCACTTCGGTCTCTTCATGCCTAGTGTGTATGCGTCTTTTCCTTGTGTTACATGGCTTCTAAAATTTTAAAAAACAAGCCTCTTTTACGGCTTTATCAAGAAAATCACCATATCATTAATAAGATTCCATATGTAAGCCTCTATATAAGCAGTTTACTTCTATTCACACTTCTATTTTTATTCTATTTGCTCCTATTTAAAAAACAATCAATCTATTCTTATTTGGCATGCACTTCCAATAAATTTTACTACAGTAGACTCTCTGTATGAAGATTTTCCTTTCAACTATTTCCTTTATAATGATATTCCTTATAACGATTCCCTTTATAACAATGGGAGAATAAAATGAAGAATAGGGTGAAAATGAAGCAGGACAGGCTTGTAGTCTTGTACAGTAGTAAGACGAAGACAAGAAAAAAGCGAGAAAAAGAATATTATACTATCAATGGGGAGAGTAAGCGCAATACTTTGCGAAGTTTTTAATTCACGAGCTTTGCAAGTTACGTCTGGTGTGGTGTTAAGTTCAAGTACAAAATGGCGATGCAATTACTAAACTGTCAATGAATTTGCGCGATATTTTACAGTCTTTGAATAATTCGCCATGAACTATTATAATTTCCGTATCATTTACAGCATTACAGTATCAAGATAATTCAAAACACTCTATCTTCTACTTTCTTCTTCTTCTTCTTCTTCTTCTTCTTCTTCTTCTTCTTCTTCTTCTTCTTCTTCTTCTTCTTCTCTTCTCTTCTTCTTCTTCTTCTTCTTCTTCTTCTTCTTCTTCTTCTTCTTCTTCTTCTTCTTCTTCTTCTTCTTCTTCTTCTTCTTCTTCTTCTTCTTCTTCTTCTTCTTCTTCTTCTTCTTCTCTTCTTCTTCTTCTTCTTCTTCTTCTTCTTCTTCTCTTCTTCTTCTTCTTCTTCTTCTTCTTCTTCTTCTTCTTCTTCTTCTTCTTCTTCTTCTCTTCTTCTTCTTCTTCTTCTTCTTCTTCTTCTTCTTCTTCTTCTTCTTCTTCTTCTTCTTCTTCTTCTTCTTCTTCTTCTTCTTCTTCTTCTTCTTCTTCTTCTTCTTCTTCTTCTTCTTCTTCTTCTTCTTGTTCTTCCTCTTCTTCTCTCATTTCTCACAAATCTTCTTCTCTTGATTGGCTCTCCTTTCTCTTTCATTTTGATCTCTCTTTTTACTTAATATGGTGCTGTCAAGTGTCATATAGAATTTTATTAATTTCATATACAATCAGGCTAAATTCACTTGCAGCAGATTCAATTATTTTCAATCATGTTCTTAGAAAATACATTTTAAAACAGAGAAAAACACCATTATCAATATCTAGTGAACTGAAACAAAAGTAAAGAGCAGCAGAATTGAGGCATATGACGTTTGGAACCGCCCATTGTGGGAGTGGCTTGTCTAGGCCAATAGCAGTCGTTCACCTTGATTGGTCAGTCAACTACCAATCGTAGCTCTCGCTCCATAGTAGGCTATAATACATTCTGCTGTTCCTCACTTTTGTTCACCATAGATTGATAACCGAAACCGGTATCTCTATATTTTAATAAATCGGTGGTTGTGACGATTTTTATTCAATAATCTAGAAATATTCTTCTCTGTAATACGTGATTTAAGAAATATATCATTTTTAGTTTCGATTATTCAAAGTAGGTAACATTTAAATTCTTGTCAATACAGTATTATAGGAGTACGGTAGGAACTATCAGATTCACTTAATTTGCCGTTTGGAATTAGATAGGTAGATAGATAGATGCTATTTCTTTACCATCGTACTCTACGGTCATCAGCAACGTCAAGGAATAATATCTCACTACCTATCTATCTAATGCCAAGCGTCAAATCAAATGAATCTGATTATCGTAAACTGCTTATTCAACTTGTAATAAATCTACAGATAAAATGAGGTTAAATCAGCTTTACGTCAGAAACCTTCTATAATAATTTATTCACAAAAATTATTCAGTGGAAGAAGCATCGTATTGTAAACACATTGTCTCTAAATTTATAGTATCTCCGGAGTTTGACTTCATACCAAATTTATAGTATGGAGTTTAGACCCAATTATGGCCTCCTATAAAAATAGCAAATCCGATCGCTCGGCCTTGTTGCAAGTGAAGCATTATATATAACCACTTTGTACCTCAACTATAACTATACTACACCTGTTACTTATACCTCCAAATTTGATTGAGCTGTAACAATCGCTTACTTCGCATGAACTTTGACCCAGAGCTGTCGTCACGTTCTTGGCTAAACTCCACAAATTCGTAATAATAAAGTCATCAAACAATCGGTAAAAGCAATCAAAAAGGAACCTCATCCTCAGGCCATTTACTATTCGTGATTCATAAAAAACGAAATCCTAAAACCTGAGGTTGCTGTTGATAGAAAACGTACTACGATAAACACTGGTTCTAGAATGTATGATCTCGTCAAGTAATTTAGGCCTATCTCGATCTTTGATCGCGGTAATAAGCTGAAAGACATTGACCTGCTAAAACGTACTGTTCTCAAATTTTGTTTGTAAACAAGCGACTAAATCAGCAATCTGATTGATAGTATTAAGCATAGTGTGGTATTAATATTCAGAATTTTTCCAAGATTTTTTCAAAACGCATTAAACTTCGTGCATCAATATTCAGTTCAAGTCATGGAGTCATGGATGTAACGTCTTTATCATATTTAAACGTTATTTGCTATGCAGTTCAATAATTGTATGCTGTTTAAATTATACGTAGAAACCAAAATTGATTATTTCATTAAAATTGATTGCCCCTGTTTTTTCCTTTGAGTTCAATGATCCTATATTCATGATGTTCTAGGAACTAGAAAGTGATTAAAGAAACGTAGGCTACGTGGAAGTGCTTGAAGAAACAACTGTATTGTTTGATTAGAATCGATTTATTCTCATTGATAAATTTTCAACCTAATTTCTAACATCTACGATACCGTAACGTTAAAGACTTTTAACATAGAGACATGTTATCTATGACTATGAATATAAATTCATAGATACGGCGTGGTGATAAAACAACATTATTGTAAAATGACGAAATTGCATTGACGTCGAACCTGGTGCATTGGTTCCGTTGGATGACGTCATTTTGCGGAGGTTGAATTCAATAGGATTTTCGTGCAACTGGCCGTACTAGTTTAAGCCTGAATGAAGTGTTGTTTGAAGTCTTGACAGAACTGACAGTTGATGATAAAAAATGAAATTGTAAATCATAATATCGAATAAGTGAGATATTCAAATTATTCTTGAAAAGTTGCATGAGTAATGCCAATTAAATGGAGATTTAATCAACAAATTTAAAAAAAAAATGTTCTTCCACGATGGAGAATAAGCTACGAAATATGAGAAGGGCAAAGCTATCATGATGTACTAGAGTAAAAGATCCTTGTAAGAGAATTCTCTTTCAAAAGTTCACTTAATTTGAAATTTAAGAGGAGAAAACTCCATCTTCTTATTATTCTTCTTCATTAGTACATGAAAATTATCTGTTTTGAAAAATCACCCATTTAAGGTGTGAAGTGACCTATCTCATTTAATTTCCAAATGAAATTCTTTCAAGTGCAGTAGGCCTAAGGCATAGCCCCATCTAATACAGGTATTAGAAGGGGCTATGCCTAAGGTCATTGCCAAAAATAATTGCCAAATTATAATCATATGATGCTTTTGTCAGCAGATGTTCTCTGACCTTCCACAAGGTCATTCAGGAGAGTAAGTTGTAAGGACGATCTCACAAAATAAGACAGTTTTTTTTAGAAGATTTACGTGATTTGATAAAAGTGTCGTAAGTCATAATCATACGCCCACCCAGAAGGTAAAGTTCGTGAGGATCATATTGCGACCTATGGCCGGTGGCTATCCGCTTCACCGATTTGTAGTTTGGTCGAATTACCCAAGATTACTAGACAAAGTAATCTTTGTCTGGTAATCTTGCGAATTACCCACTTTTAGTGCCTTATTTTATACTACTGGTGTCTACTACAGTTTGAAGTTTACTGGATATTGTTATACTAATGTCCAATTCCTTTTTGAATACAACAATAATAAATCTTATAATCATTTCCAAGAACTATTGATTATTTTTTATTATTAAGGTTCCAACAGGGTCTTATTGCGATCGTACTGGTGTCCGTCAGTCAGTCTGTCCGTTTGCACAATATCTAACGAACGGAAGATAGTACACTTTTGAAATTTGGAATACAATATCTTCATAGATCAAGTAAGAAGCCTATTGATTTTCAACATCGAGGGTTGAATTTAAGAAGAGTTACTAGCAAAAAATAGGTTACCTCAAAATGTGCTATGCCTATGCATGCGAGTACAAGGACCGGGGCTTCTTGGAATCTTGTCCACGGCAACTTTTTTTGAAACTGATTTCGAATACATTTTTCTATGCAATATTAAGAAAACCTTTTTGAAAATAAAATTTTTGATATCAACTTTAAATAGAAGCAATTATTTCCATTTTTGTAACAAAAGCAAGTAACTAGCAACAAGCCAACAAGTAAGAAGCGACAAGTAACAAGTAACAAGCAAAAATTAACAAGCAACATGTGAGAAACAACAAAGCAACAAGTAACAAGCAACCATGTCGGGTTCTTGGATATTCCGTTTTATCGGTTCATTTTAAGATGCAACATAAATTGAAATATGATTATACATTATATATTCTTTTTCATTAAGCTGAGTTGGTCATACAAAATTACTGTCAAATTGAGGTCAAAAATGTTGTTCTAACCAATGGCCATAGCTTAAGCGAATGCTTGCAATGTATATCAAAACAACTTCATTCAAAAACTCTTAACAAATATTAATGTCTCGTGTCTATTGAAGCCTTCTAGGACAGGGCTGTGCTAAAAGCACTGCACTTCCCAGTTACCATTAGGTCAACCTTTTCTTTCTATATTATTGATTTCTCATGCATGCATCAAAGGTCAGCCTGAAACTTGAGTCACATTTATTCGCCAAAATAAATTGTAACCTGTCAATTTAGTCAATGCACATATATCATGTTTCACTGAATCTGTGTTCAGGTGATAATTGAAGTCTGCACACCTTGATAAATCTTGCAGGTTTTTTATTTTTCCAAGAAACTTAAATTATTGTAAAATATATAAATATGAAACATTCGAAAGTTTGGAATCCTTGAAATATCAGAGTCGTGACCAGGCATAGATATTATTGATCTATCTATGTATAATAAATTATCTACTATCACATCAAGTTTTATAGATTAAAGTTTGCATGCTTATTGACTTGTGAGATTAGCTTATATCTAATAAATTACTGAATAACTCTGCTTAGAAATATCTCTACCGTAGCCTATATTGAAAATTGAAATTCTACACAACTGTCAATAAGTCATTCATTAATCACAACAGGGTTGCATGTTTGAAAGCCATTAAAATTATCGATATTTTTGTTGAAAAAACAGTAATGGATTTCAAAGTTTCTTGTCAGTTGAAAAAATTGACTGATAAACGTATTGGGTGTGTATGATTTTAAATAGGTTAAGTATGATTGTGTGTTGAGTCTTTGAAAATAGAATTATTATTCACTTAGCTGCAACAGAAAAGCCAATAGTGTAGCGTTATTTTTAAAAACGGATTATCAAATAGCTTATACTGTATGTAGAGCCAGCTCGATAACTTATTCTACATGTTAAAAGGTTGTGATATTACTATAACATAAGGTAGTATTGAGTTTGGAAATTTTATAGGTCATGGAATCAGCTTATTAACAAGAAACTCCATTATATCTCTTGTAAACTTTCACAAAACTGAAATCTATATTAATAAAAGAGAGTTGATGTCTGTACGCTCGCTTATAACTCGAGAACGGCTGAACCGATTTAGATGATTTTGGATTAGTTTGGATTGTTACAGCACTGGTTAACATAATATGTATTAAAATATAAGAAAATCCCTTTGTAATTAATGAATAATTAGTAAATTAATGACCTAACCTATCAAACATTTCACAGACTTATCAAACTAGCCGGCCAAGCGGCTACGGGAAGATGATCGTGTATTTGAGATCGGAAAATCTGCTCGCAGATCCCATGCTTCCGTAGCGCAGTGCTAGAGCGTCTGATTTTAAAACAAGAGTCCGTGGTTCAATTCCTGCTCCGGACCATTTCTTTTTGTACTAGGTTTTCTACTCTAATTATTTTTTTACGCTAAAAAATAATCATAAATTAAGAATGAGTTATCGTTCGTACCATACATGTTTTATTGTTTCAAATAATAAAATTGAAGAACGGAAAAAAATAAAAAGTAAATTAATTTTTTTTTTTAAATTAAAATGAAATAAATAAATGAAAAAAAAATATAGAAGAAATTAAAAAAACATTGAAAAAATAAATAAATGAAAAAAAATAAATAAATAGATGAAATTTAAAAAAATGTAAGAGGGTGACATTTGATGGAAAAGAGGGGTTGTCATGAAGAGGATATGTGGGGTGACATTTGGGGGGGGAAATGAACGGGTGGCATTTGGGGGATGACATTTTTTGAGGGTGGCATGAAGGGACATTTGGGGGAAGAGTGCGATACGAAGTTCGCCGGGACAGCTTGTATTAATTATAAAGAAATGTTTGCGTTGTAGGCTACTCTAGGCTCAAAGTAGTGGGTATCAAGTCAAGCTTTTATAGCGATCTTATATTTTTCTCAATTATTATTTACATCCATATCACGTATGATTAAACTGTAATAATTATTATTTGATGCTTCGTTAGGATTGTTATCTGCATACTTATAGGCTATTTTGATAGGCTATAAACTTAGTTATCAATGCGTTTGAAATTAATCAATGGACATTATTGTTATCTTCCTTATTATCGTATAGAATTTGTTATTTGGATCAAAGGCCCTTCTCATGTAACTTTTCAAGAATTATTTGAATATCTCACTTATTTGATATTATGATTCACAATTATTATTATTTTTATCTGTCAATTCTGCCAGAACTTCAAGAACTAAACACAAGGTGTGAAATGTAACCCAAAATAAATAAAAGTCTATTTAACCGTCGCAAAATGACGTCATCCAACGGAACCAATGGACGAGTTTGACGTCAATGCGATGACGTCATTTTACGGTGGTTTAATTTAGTTGAATTTTAGTGCAGAATTTTGAAAATCTTAATAGTAGGCCATGGGTGTTTACTGAGAGGATTGCCCCTTCAAACCCCTTTATTACACATCTCACAATTAATATTTATAAACTTGAGAAAGCACTTGGAATAAGAAAATCAAACACACAACAAAAAACTGATATCATTTATTTATATTCTTGAGCTCATATAAATATAAAATTAACTTAACATTCTCGGTGAATATACATCGATCTCAACTAAAATTATTTTTATTTTAACATTAAACAGAAAGCGTGAAGGTGATGACAGCAAGAGAGAGTTTTGATGAGTTTTAAATGGATGAACATAGATGAATAGTTTCACTTGACAACTTGATCCTCCATTGAAATATCAGTCTCATGACTTTGATCAATATTTCTATCATAAAAAGTTCATTATTCTCCTCCAATCTTGGGTTCATGCAACTTTGTCAACTTAGGCAAGGTTATATCAACACTGTTTTAGTGCTTAGTTGTTCATAGAATGATGATTATAATTTTCGCCAATTCATGGCATATTAGAGCCTATTCAGTGATTATTACCACATTTCTAAAAACAAATCCCTAGGACAAGTACTGGCAGCAAATATTCTTAAAAATAAAACAATTATTGATATGGTAAAAATAGTCTTTCAAATGAAAAACATCAATTAAAATAGAAATAACAACTACTGCCGTGTCTATTGCTTGCTGATTGATTTACATTGATTTTTTAGAGTTGAATCCTCATAAATAAAACTTATTTCCATTATTTCTGACTTGTGCTAAAGAAACTTTAACATTTTGTGAAGGTTGTTCTGTTGTAATTTGAACAAGAATTTGAGCATCCTAATGGAATCAGTGCTTTCCTATTAAACTCCCAATAGGCTATTTCCTTTTTGATTGACACGGCATGCAAATTTCCTGTCAAGTGAACCCTTTGTAATCTGAACAAAACTTGAGAATTTCAATGGAATCTGAGCTCTTTCAGTGCCTAAACTTTTTATATTCCGTTTTTATCCTACTTATTTTGGAGATACTGATAAAACAACATTTGCTGCACTTTGTATAGGGATGTGTTCTTATCTTAACAAGATCTTGAACACAATGAAAACATAAATGTATAGGTAGTCAAATATAAATTATTTAATAAGTGATATATACAATATATCAAATAAGTGATATTTGACTAAGGCTAGGCGTACACCGGTTAGTCAAGACAAGACAAGACGAGATTAGTCACGTTTAGTCACAGTACTTCACATAGTTGCTTATGAAGCAACACACACCAATTAGTCATTGCATCGGTGTGCTGCTTCATAAGCAACTTTGAATTACTGTGAAACTAATCTCGTCTTGTCTTGACTGTACGCTAATAAAGTTTCCATTAGGCTAGGCGTACACCGGTTAGTCAAGACAAGACAAGACAAGTCACACGTTTAGTCACAGTAATTCACATAGTTGCTTATGAAGCATCACACACTGATGCAATGTCTAATCGGTGTGTCTTGCTTCATAAGCAACTATGAGAAGTACTTTGACTAAACGTGACTAATCTCGTCTTGTCTTGTCTTGACTAACCGGTGTACGCCTACCCTCAGTTTTTCCATTATATTTGGATACCACAGTTCACCAGACACTGAGTCAGGTGATCTTTAACAATCCAATGTATAACAGGATTCTTTCAAATTGTCAGAAAACAGCTGATTTAACGTCAGTGAACTAGCGTACGTCAATCAGCTGTTTTCTGACAATTTAAAAGGATCCTCCTATATCTCCCAGTGCCTAAACATTTTTGATATTTCTTTTCCTTCAACAAATCATTCTGGGGGAGAACTAAACTGTTCAACCTTACCTAAGTCGACCTAACCTAACCATCACACATTCCATGAGTCACATACGAGTCACGGGGTCAAATGCTGGCGCGCAAATTCAAATCACAGATTGTTTAAAGTGAACGTTCGATCTTTTTTCGTGGCGTTTTTCCGCCGCTACTATCTAACACCGTTGCGGATTTTGTTGATAACGATGGCACCAATGGCGAAGAAAGCGCTCCAGGCCAGAGTGGACAGGAAGCCGTTGTAGACTATTGGACTGGTGATGCCGTAACCCCTCAGCGCTATACTGTGGTAGCTGATGGCTGCAGCGTTTACCGGTAGAAACCACATTACCGATCGCATTATAGGGTGGGCACCTTCCATTGGCCACAGGGTGCCTGAGAAAAAAGACAACAAAATTTGATGAGCAATTTGAGAGTAGGCCCATGTATAAGTTATAAGTATTTCAATAATATCAAACTATGAGTAAACTATGGATTTACAGGAAATATATATATAAAGAGTGCCTGCAAAAAAAAACGAAATAATATAATAATAATTAATAATTCGTTTATTTCACTGCATTTTTACAATTGGTAATACAAATACATACATTAAGCATAATGATTGAAAATTACAATTCGTAACACAAATACATACCTTAAGCATAATAATTGAACATAGATAATAATATTAAGCATGTAACAGAAAAAACCACAGTGCATCCCTCTTTAGGCTAAACCTGTGTTGAGGGATGTCTCGCTCTCTAATTGAGTCAACTTAATTATAATACAATAACAATTTTGAGGTATCAAACAATAAAGTAAATTTTATACAATAATCAGTGTGCTTTTCACAAGATGGGATTATGAATCTTTAACAATAAATTAACCAGAAAAAAAATAAGTAATAAAAAAAAACAAGCCTAGATTTGAATGAAGACAGCAAAAAAAATTGTAAATAATATCACACCTATATTAACGTTTTTCTTCATAGAAGCGATTAAGTCTATCCTTAAACAAATTATAACTGGATGCATCTGATATATCTGATTGCAGTTTATTGAAAAGTCGTGGTCCCTTAGCAAAAGCATGTAAGGAGGCCACTCTACTTCTTGTGAAGGGTTCTTTTAATTTATTAGCAAGATTTCGACGAGTGGAATATACATGTTCATCCATAACTGGAAACTCTGAACGTCTTAAATACACAAACTTCAAAAGATTTATTTCAAATAGGGTATCAACACTAAAAACGCCAAATTCTCTATACAATACTTCGGTTGGATATCTTATGGGTCTCTTTAAACATATTTTTATTATTCTTTTGTAAAGAATTATGAGAGGTTGCAAAATTGAACTCACACAACTTCCCCAGGATACAATGCCAAACAGATAATTGACTGTATCAATGCCAAAAATACCATTCTCAATTGATAGATAGGAAGGACATTCCTTAATTGGACGAATTTATAAATTAATTTTCTAAGTTTTGAACAGATGTATGAAATGTGCGAGCTCCACCGTAAATGTACATCCAGTACTACACCTAAATATTTTATTTCATTTTCTTTCTCTAATGTAGGACATCCACAGCTGTAGTATGGACTGGCACAATTTATATTATGTGATACCAGTTTACAGTCAGTATTATCTGGAGGCAATCCAGAGGACGACAAAGAAAGGGAAGAAATCTAGTTTTTAATATTCAAATGTAGAAGACTATTCTTTAACCAGGACTTGATAACATCAAAGCATTTATTAGCTCTCTGGAAGTGATTGGCCAAGTTTCCCCAAACTATAGCAACTGTGTCATCCGCAAAGAGTACAAGGAGCAATTCCCTAGATTTATATTTAATAAATCATTTATGTATATTAAGAACAAAACTGGCCCAAGCACTGTTCCTTGTGGAACTCAATATTCACATTTAATAGTCCACTTGTCTTTTTATCAAGCCTAACTTTTGTCTTCTACAATTTAAATATGATTCAAAGAATGACAATGCAATACCTCTTATTCCTATTGCTTCCATTTTATCCATTAGAATTCTATGGTCAACTGTGTCAAATGCTTTTTGTAGATCCAGAAATATTGCTAAGCATTTGTCCCCATTATCTAATTTGCTCGAAATTTCTCTTGTTACTCTAAAAATTGCATCGGATGTACTCATACCCTTTCGAAATCCATATTCGAAATCCACGTCTCAGTGAGAACTATTAAATCATATTGCGCATCAACACTAGATAAAAATAAACACAATTCATCGAGGTGCTTATTAATACTTCTTATGTTCGAATGGAGAAGTTTTAACGATATTGAATGGGAAAACGTTGGAAGCTCGTTTAAATTTTTTAAATTAATTGTTTCACATCTGTCTATAAGATCAAGATCCTCTACTAAATCGCAAATTTCCATAGAAAATTAAAATAGAAATATTAGCTGAATAGAAAAACCCAGTTTTGTTTTAAACCTAGATTTTCTTGAGGTCCATCACATTTTCACTTGTATGAGGCTTCTCACCTTCCTCCTTTCTCACAAGAATCTTACCATCTCTTATCCAAACAAACCGATATCCTTTCTGGGTCATAGGTTTTTCGTTTCTCTGAACAGTTCCATTGTAGTGAGGGGCCAGATGCTGATAAGCGCACACACGACCTTCAGCAAGAGACCGACACAGCGTCTTCGTAGAAATCCCCGCATCTCCATTATCTTCACTAGCAGCTTGTTTGAAATCGGCCAGCCAGCCCTCTTTTGTCTTGTCTTCGAACGAATTTGAAGACAATCGGCCTGATTGCTCTTTTCCCCGAGATGGTAGTCTATGTGCAGTACTCAGACCATTCGAAACAACAGGACTTTTAATAACAGAAGAAAGTTTATTGAAACTTCAAACACCGATTCATTTTGTTTCTGGAATACCCGTTACAACAACACTGTCTTTGCGCGTATATCCCTGCATTTCCGCCACTTCGCTTTTCAATTTTCATTTTCTTGTTTAAGTGTCATGACTTCCTTATTTAATTTATTAACATCCTCCTTATGTTTTAGTAGTTCGTTTTGAAAGAATCGAACTCATTGGACATAATTCTATAGAATGTTTCACTGATTGGAAATCTTCTTTGAATGTGGGTGACAGTTCAGAACTTATTATTTCTTTAACTACACGTCCAATAGCCTGTATATCCAACACAGAAAGCGATTGTTTGTTATCGGCACTGCCGGCAGTAGACAATGCCTGCACAGATAACGCCGCACTAACAGTTGACGCCGCACTATCCGCCGACGACCCAGCCGAGCCTGTCTTACAGGCAATGCACTTCCACTTCGCTCTATTATCAACCGACATTTTTCTAAAATTCGATTCTTTAATCAGTTCACACAAAAAATGACATTTTGTGCCACAAGATTTACATGTTATAAAATCCTGCTCTGGAACATCCGAATTACACTTCGAACAAATCATTATTGACCCGACAAAACTGATAACAAAGAGAGCGCACAGCACACGATGTTTACTCCTCGAAGCCTAGAGGCGAACTGAAATAGTACCGAAAAATATTGTGATGGGCAATTTTCAAATCGAGAGTAGGCACATGTATAAGTAATAAGTATTTCAATAATATCAAACTGTGAGTAAGCAATGAAAATACAGGAAAAATATATATAAAGAGTGCCTGCAAAAAACGTAATAGTACCGAAAAATATTGTGATGGGCAATTTTCAAATCGAGAGTAGGCCCATGTATAAGTAATAAGTATTTCAATAATATCAAACTGTGAGTGAACTATGAACATACAGGAAAATATAGATATAAAGTACCTGCTAAAACGTAATAGTACCGAAAAATATATTGTGATGAGCAATTCTCAAATCAAGTAGGCTCATGTTATGAATATTATAGTGATTGGTTCAATTGTGATTGTGATTGGTTTTATTGTGAGTACACTATAAAAATATAGGAGAAATATATAATTAAATAATTATATATAAAGAGTGCCTGCAAAAAAGTAATATACAGGTACCAGCGTTGTAGTAGTTTATACCAGAAAAATAATGTGATGAATACTATCTTAAATTAAAATCTTAAATTATTTATTTTATATTTTTTATATATTCTGTTTTTCTCTTATGTCACTACACGTAAAACAACATGAAACAAAATAATCTTGAGAGTGTTTATCCTGATTCTTGGCTATGAAATGTATTGTATACTCTTTCTCTACCTGTCAAGTAAAAATTTGTATGTAAATATTACAATTACGACCCTCCTCACACACAGACTCGTTCTAGGTGAGGAGTATATTCATGTATTGTATTCTTTCAAATGTATGTATTTTGTTTTTCTTTTTGAGAATAAATATATTTCAATTCAAATTCAATTCAATTCAATCTTTTCTAATCGAATTGGCCCATTTAATAATATAATAATAATTGACACATTACATTGTGAGTAGTTTACACTATAAAAAATCAGGAAAAATATATTATATAGAGTACCTGAAAAAAATAATACTTGCTCCTTGAATCAAGTAAACCTCTATACAGAGTGTCCTAAAAAATAGTGACTCTAGTAACACCACGGTTCTCTACAAACTAAAATGTCAGAGAATGTCGTTGGGGAAATGTTAATTCCTTTATTTTTCAACGTCAATATCACTACATAAAATATGTAGAGCTTCATATTCTGGAGAAAATGCTACCTGATTTTGTGAAATACGATAATAAATAACTAAGAAATAGCTACTTCTCGTTAATTATCACGATTTCACGCCAAAAAATCTGGTACCTACCGTATGAAGAAGACTGACGAACTCAACATAACTGGTAAACGAGAAATTGCTATATATCATTCGCTATATATCATATAACGTCTATGTCTCAGTTATTCTTCATCAGATTTTACAAATCCAGGTATTTCACCAAAATATAAATTAATAATAAATTTTAATCACTTCATTAATATATCAGCTTACCTGTTGTCATAAACAGTCCTAGAACTGTTCCTGTTCCAGCATAGGAGCAATTCGTATCTGAGTCATAAATTTCACTGAGCATGAAACCTGCAAAAGAAAATAATAATATTAAATGAATAGTCATTCAATTATCGAGTTCTTCTCATACGCTTTTTGAAGGAAACACGGAAAAATCTGACAATGTAATTTGAATCAGCTAAAGTTTAAAAGTATAGTATCAATTTATGATAAAGCAGGTAGCACGGTGTAGAATTCTAGCATAGAAAAAGCACAGCGCTATGCTTTCTCTAAGATTCTGTTATCTGTAGCAGGTATTTAGTAATAACAAGAATTTTGAAAATAATAGCACTTCATACAGTGATTTCAACTATCATAAAAAATCCTATCATTGATGGAGGACTAACCTATTACATGGTTCTAGTAATTGGAGTTTGAAGTACCTGTTTGCTGTTTGTTCAGTTATATATAAAAATAATTTATGTAATGTTTCCCCTAAGAAATACTCTACGAGGTTCACTTGATTTCATAAGTATAGCCTACTATACGATCTCGTGCTTCTGTAGAAGATCATGAAACGTTGTGAGTCATTTTGAAATTAAGAGAAACATAAATATTGAACTCAGTTGATTACCCACCATAACACATTCCAGAGATTTCGTTGACGAAAGTAAGTAGAATGAGTAGATAGAGATCGCCCTCAACTGGATTGTCGAAGATTCCATAAGCTGTGTAGAATATGATGCCAGTCTGGCAGAACAGGATGAAGATCTGCACTACTGCATGAGCTGTTACTATTTCCAGCATTGTCATTCCTAGCAATCACAAGAAACAAATTATTAAAGTTATAATATTTTTTCATTATTATTCTATTTCAATTTTATTTCCAAATCTTCATCTCATATTGTCTCGATATTTCATACTCTCTATCTCATATTTCCTATGAATTGAAACGAACATTATGATATCAGTTCAATATTGAATAATCAATGAGTGATTAATTTTATTCGACATTTTTCATCTCATTGTCACTCCTATAAATCAAAACAAACATTGATGTCAATCTGTTTCTTTCTGGAAAATGATGAATTATCAATCATAAAAAATATCAATACCATAACACTACTTAATTTTTAAACAACAAAATGTGCCTTTTACAATATTTGAATGATAAATATTCACTCCAGACCTACTTGGAATTTGAATTTTACTTTTTGTATCACAAGTAAAGAAATTTATTCCTCTCCTGAGCTTGAAGTTATAGTTTATTATAGGAATGTTTATCTTTGTAAGTTTATAGTACCTTTAAATACTGTATTATTGCAATGCACTTTAATTTTCTTGTTTCTTAGATAGATAGATTCAATTGAAAATGTATGATAAATAAATACCAGCAATCATTTTTCTCTCCATGAGACCACTTAGTTTCTCCAGCATAATAGCGCCTGATGTGAAAAGCATGGGCAGATAGAAGCTGAATCTGTAATAAAAATTAATAAATTAGAATAAAGAATGGGTGAACCAGATGGGTAAGGAATAGAAACCAGATAAATGAATATTATTTTATTCCCGAAATAAAGAAGGAAAGGTAATAATTATTCGAATTAATAGATTAGGAAATGTCACAACCACGAATTTATTCATTTACAAGATACCTGCAGTTTCGGTTGTTAATTAATTAATAATATTAGTCAGAATTTTGATAATAACTAGATGAATTTTATGATTGATTATTGAAATAACTTACGACATCAAGTATCCAGGCAACGTTGTATAGGAGAAAAGGGGTTCGTTTCCTCCATAGATTGCATCATGGTACTATAAAATAAAAATTAGAAAAATTAAAAATTACAAGCAGTTTCAAAGTTACTTCTCATAAGCCAAAAATCGAAAGAGATGTTAGTATTTATAACCTCGCTATCTTTATGTGAATGAGGTAACTGACAATGAAGCCACTCTCATACAGATCATAAAGTCTCTAAGCAGAAGCTGCTTGCTAGTATATATTGGGTTTTGGTTAGAAACCTTGAACAAATTGAATTGTGAAGTACCAAACAAGGAGGGATTGAACATTATTTACTGTAATGAATCTTTAGATAAATTTTTAACAATTTTGGGAATTTAAATTCATTCTTTTCGTTTTTTCTCTCTCAATCATCACATTGCCTTCATATTGCTATCATTCGATCTATCTGTCTCTATGGATTTTTCACATTATTTATTAAGTAAATATTTTTCAAGGTATATAGAGTAAATAATACACAGTGATTTTGCTTTTTTACCTTGATCGGAATCTTTCCTGCTTCGGCAATACTTCCACATGCTTCATAAACTTCTCCAATGAAGTCGTTATAGGTGTTTAGGATTATCCTTTGCAGGCTGGTTCCAATAACATGATCTAAAAACGAAAAGAGCACTTGATTGATTATTGATGTTCATTTGAGAAAAAAACATGAACAATTATAAGTTATTCACTCAAATTGGAAATTTCTTGAAATTTCAAAGTTGCAGTTACAAAGTTGCATGCATAAAGAAGCCTATCATAACTAGAGACTTCACTCGGTTCATTGTGTCACTCATAGAAAGCGCTGTGCTCAATTAGGCTAGGCGTACACCGGTTAGTCAAGACAAGACAAGACGACATTAGTCACGTTTAGTCACAGTAATTCACATAGCTGCTTATGAAGCAGCACACGGTGATGCAATGACTAATCGGTGTGTGTTACTTCATAAGCAACTATGTGAAGTACTGTGACTAAACGTGACTAATCTCTTCCTGTCTTGTCTTGACTAACCGGTGTACTATTAGCCTAAAGAAGCCTATCATCACAAGAGACTTCACTCGGTTCATTGTGTCACTCATAGATAGCGCTGTGCTCAATTAGTTTAAATATGGGCGCTTACTTTTAAAAAGCCGCTCATGTCTTATTTTTACTTGCTTCTTGGAATGAAAAACAATTCAATCTATAAGTAGAATAGTCTTTGAAGTCATCCATCTCTAACAAATACATTGTTACATTAATAAACAATAAGCTAACAGCTAACGTAATGATGTACAGGGTGGCTCATATGAGCCCATATATTCCCCCCATTCACAGACGTGTAGTCTTTTTGGGGGAATTCCACTCCATACGTTGTACTGTGGCACTGTGTAATGTGTGTATAGTGTGTTTACTTTTACATGTTATCGTAATACAATGTGGAAATAAACTTATTTGATTTGATTTGATACTAGAAGCCACCCGTGCTTCGCAACGGAGCTCCGCAAAACAAAGCTACATTATAATTTCTTCTCTTCCTGGTGTATCAAAGATATTATTCATTTTTTCTGGATTAGGCCTTTAAAATATTGTATAGCCTAATGCTATGCTAAAACTGAACATATAAGGTAGGCAAAAATAGTGGTTTAAATTTATTGAGAAATTCATCACATCCAATAAAGTAGCCTAATGAATTGGACCAATTCAGAAATTAACAGGGAAAATATTAGGAAGGAAATGAAGAGAAGTATTTATTGTGGCATAAGCTCCAAGTTATTCTTTATAGGTAAACACAACTGCATACTTATTGTTAGTAGTATTCTCGCTACTTTACTGTAAGCTACACATTCATCATTTGTCAAGTAAGTTACCTGTAAGCTCAATATTCCCGTTAGCAGTCAGCATTTTATTTTAAGAAGGCCCGTTATTAATCTCATTACTTTTGCAAATGCCATCACATACAAAAATCTTCTTGAACTGCGAAAATTATGAGACAACTGAGATCCCCGTGAATAATCCTCCTTCATTACAAATTTTTATTAATGCTACCACAATATGCAGTACTCAGATATTTCATCAGATAATTCCATATTATTCCTTATTATTCCATCAGATAATTCCATAACAATTTTGTAATTTTTATTGCTGTCATAGAACGCTAAACTTGGCAAATTCCAATAATAGTTTGATTAGGTTCTCTTTCCCAATGTGTAATTTCGACATTGTAATATCATAGCGATTTGTAAAAAGTAGACTATTAGAAAAATTTGTTCTACTTGCATGAAGTAGAAAATTATGTGCAAAATACGAACTATTATAAGTCGAAAAATTGAATAAATTAATATTCTATTGTTTTATATTGGAAAAATTGATATTGGTTTAATAATAAATAACTGAAAAATTAAAGAATTAATTTTATTTCGATGAAAAAGCAAAAAATAATTGATTTTGATGAAAGTTTGATGTCAAAAAAATTTGGAGGAACTGAGATTCGAACCCCGATGAACTGGGCCCCTTCGGTCTGGAGACACGGGAGACACGCCTAAACCAACTGCTCCACCGTATCTGTTGCAATTTCACCTTTCTACTAGCGTACTAAAGTTTCTAACCTCGAACTCGAATCATTATGAAGTATTTTAACCTTCTGGAATGAAGTGGTATTTGAGCTTCAATTCTGAAATATCTAAAGGAAAATTGAAATTTGGGCTTCGAGGTGCATAACATTGATATTTTTGGAAGCTGTATGCAAAATTTCAAGGTCTAGATCATTCTTATTTTTTCGGAACGCAATCCACAAAATTAGCTTGCATCTTGCTAATAAACACACACACGAACGCAACCGTATCTTCTTTTATTTATAAGAAAACCGGCCCGGGTGATATAAGGAAGAATACCTCACGGACCGGTTTTATATGGGCCACCCTGTATAAGCAAGGTAGTATATAGGTAGTTATAGAATAGAATGCGATTCTTTAACTGCAATAAATAACCATTTGAGCGGCAAACCAATGGCATTGACCGATAAGATTTAGGATACTGAAGTAGCAATAAGAAGTAACTGTTTGAGTTATTGTGAATAAAGCCTGGTTTTCATTAGTAGAGTTAGTGGTAGAGTAACTAGCATACTAACTCTACTCTACTTACTTGGTACTTAAAAACAAGTACTCTACCATCTTTCTACTCTACTATGAACGTTTTCATTGGGAGAGTTCACAAGATAGTTAGTACTCGCCCAGGGATCTCTACCACTAACTCTACTAATGAAAACCAGGCTTTACAGTCGTCATCTCTCATCATCATCACCCCTCTCATTTCTCACGCACAAGCCTAGAGCTCATGTGGGCATCACCCTCAGAAAAGAAATATTATCAATTGATGATGGTGCAAACTGGATGACGTCTTTTTAAAAACACCTTCTTCTCCTATATATTTTGTGTAACTCATTGGTCTATTTAAAATTAAATTTATTCATTTATTCTTTTATTCACTTATTGCCAAGATTCCTATAGAATATGGGAATAATCAACAATTTGAGTCAAGTTATCAAGAAATTGTAAGATAATGAGAGTTGATTGTACCTGACATATCGAGTCTGACGTCAACAGTGCCATCTCTGACAACGGAGGCTGCCGTATCAAAGCCGAAGTCGATTCGCTCCAGCACAGCCACCGTGTAGTTGCTGGTGAAGTGCAGCAGGCCCCACACCTTATTCCTGGCCAGGGCTGTTTGAGCGGTTTCAAGCTTGCTGAACTCTATCTGCAATCACATTGAATTCTAATAATAATCCCGATAATTTCTCAATAGTGTTAAATTTGGTATTTGATCTTGGAACCTTTGGACATAGACTAACTATACATGTTGTCTGTGCCTGTATACATGTATACATGTTGTCTATGTTGTCTGTGCTTTGGATTATCAGACCGGCGCTTATCGCCCCAGGCTACGGACCACTCCTTAATTGTTTATATTTATAAAAAAATTGTATTATTATTAAAAAAAACTCTCATCATTATTTTTAATTCATCTAAGACCCGTATGCACTACCTCCTCGGTTTGAACTAAGTTGAACAAAGTCAAAGAAAAAGGTTCATTTGAATCTAAATCCACAGTTGAACTATAGGTACTTATTGTTAAACAGAGATAGAATAGAATTCAATTAAAAAAACAGTACAGTAAACTAAAACATTGTATACAATCTCAATAATACAAAGAAATGTGAAAGCAAAGATTACATATGCAATATACAATATTTTGAAATAAAAATTAAGCAGAGATGGAAATAAAAATATAGAGATGGAACATTAGCTTCAATATCCATCATTAGAGAGGGAATATGGCCAAAAATGTCTCTTTTGTAAACTGAAAATTTATATTGTACATTGTTTTATGAGAAATGAATTTCAATTTCAATTTTTAAAAAAATTATGGGCTATTCATTGAGAGAGTCGATAGTCGACAAATTAAGAACACTTCTCTTTTTATGTTTTCTGTTAAATTAAGAACAAACCAGATACCCATCCTCATAATGGTTTAACGTTATAAGGAATAGTAGGAAAGTCTACTTAAATGGATATAAATTATTGAAAAATGAAAAATTTATTGACAATATTGAAATCTCACCAGATTGAAATCGTGCTCCTTCAAACGCTCCAAATACAGACAGCTCAACGGTCCATCGAAATAGCAATTGAAATCCGTGTAGTTGAAGAACTGATCGCTAGAGTTCACCTGGCAATCTTTCATGCTGCCCAGCTCCTCGCTAACAATTCCCAGCGACAATCCAGTTGGCGTTTTTCCAAACACTGAACAGTAGATTGTGAACAACAAGAATGGCAGGAACAGCAGGAACATCATTATTCTGCAAGTAGAATTTCGATTATAGCGTTTGTATTATAGGGTTTACAACACAAAAATATCTGAGAATACGGTACTGCAATACTCATTAAATTGAAGAGAGAAAAAATACACAAAATTGTCTGAGAATACGGTACTGCAATACTCATCAAATTGAAGAGGAAAAATAACTAGCGAATTAAGCGTTTGTATTATAAGGTTTACAATTGACAGTGTCCCACAACACTCTGAGAATACTTCTGGGGGTGTAATACTCATCATCTCATCAAAATAAAGAGAAAGTTTCAAAAATTGAATTGCTGAGATAAAGATGGCGGGAAATTTCAGATTTACTTTACTTGGCTTACTCCTATCATAGACTATAGCAGGATTCTTTTAAATTGTCAGAAAACAGCTGATTAATGTACGCTTGTTTACTAACGTTAAATCAGCTGTTTTTTTGACAATTTAAAAGAATCCTGCTATACATTATCTTACTCCTACAATAGACAGTCTCTCAAACGATTCAAGCCGGCAAACACACATTTTCCACCCTATATAGTTAATGAATATACTATTATAATAGAATTGCTTTGAATTGAGCTCACATCAGATGGGACGTTCAAAGATATGTATTTTCTCTCACTAGTTTTATTGAATCACTTTATCAGCTTCTGAAAAATTGATTCCAGTAATAACACTACAATAACATAAAAACAAAGTAGGCTACTGATATTTTTCCACCAAGGAAATGGTAGGTAGGCCTATATTTGTGAGTCATTTATCTTTGTTACTTACGGTAAATTTCGTTTCATCCACACGACATTTTTGAATAGCTGTGCGGAGAATCTGGATTTCTTCCATATTTGACTAGATATAAGAGGAGGTTGGAAATATTGATTTGTCAGTTTTTTGTAATCAATATCACTCTGAAAAAAATAAGAATAGAAATTATATTGAGTATAAACCCACAATCAAATTAAGAAGAATTTGGAACTACCTTTCAAACTGCAGATTCAGATCATTGTGAGTTGGTTCTGAATGTTGAAGATGATCATTGTTAAAGATTTCCTCAATAAACGAATGTTGAAAAGTAATGTACCGTAATGTAAAATATTGAAGATTCTATTGGTAATAGTTACAGCACATAGAATAATAATTAAGCAATTTTGTTCACGATTTTGGCAATAATCAATTGATTTTCTAGTTTGTAGATGATTATTTAGATTTCATACTTTAAAATGTCTTGAATAAACTATTATTTTTAAAATCTCATATTTTCCATCGTTGATACTGTATTTATGTTATAAAACATAATGGAATGAAATTAATGTTTTACAAATTCGCTGTATAGTAGCTTTGGTTCCCCTGTATAAAAATCAATTTAACAAAATACATTTAAATACATTCTAGATCCAATTTCATGATAATTTCATTATGTTTCCCACATTCAATCATTGTCAGCTACTTGAAACTGTAATTTTGCTCAATAAAGGCCTGGAGCCTGTTTCATTAGAATTTAGAAGTCCTGTAATACAGGAAAAAGGCGGACCCACACTAGACTTGGACCCACACTCGCATATATAGTTTGATGTTCTATAAATGTTTAGTGTTTATCCGCCTTCCTCTTCTTTTACAGTACTTCTAAATTTATTTTCAGGCCCCAGAATGAGAAGAAAATATCATCTGACGAAATAAATAATGGGGAAGTAGAAAAGCAATGTAACAAGTTACCTCTATTAAATCCTCGCTTGATTTGTTTGTAGCTTCATGCTGTTTTTGACTGAGCTCAAGAAATACTTGTTCCAGGGTGTTGCAATTGTGAGATGCCATCAAAGTTAAGGGAGGCTCCTCAGCCAGCAAAACTCCGCCTCTCATTAAACCAATCTGAAACACAAAGTTGAAAATATAGCAATTTAGTGAAACTACAGGGTGTTTCAAAAAGGACGCACTTCAAGTTTGAGGAAGAATGATTTCTGCATTGGGATAATATTTTGTACTCAAAATATAATGTATTAGCTCCTCTGTACGTTCTATTAATGAACGCATTGTACATCACCTACACATGTATCGCTGCTCTCCCAGTATCCATTTATATCTGTAGTTTCTCTGATTCTGTATGTGTTAGGCTATGGTTATTCCAAAGGATGAACGTGTGTTTATTGTTGAGAATTATAAAGCATTATTATTAATCTTGCGAACAAGACAAAGACAAGTTCCAGTACGAATCTCTCGATTCTGAAGTATCTTGCCTTTCACTAGAAATTGTCTGTCCTTCACTCGTTCGTAAGTTTTATATGCGTGATAACACAATAATGTTATCCAGCAGTGCTTTGTTCCCATCACTGGGTTGCGAAGACTAGCTTATGGTTGAGATGTCAATGTGCTAACCACACGTTACATCTTTTCTGGTTAATGATCATTCACCTCTGCTGATTCAGTCAAGTGGATGTTAAACTGGCAACCAGCTGGTAGGCCTAAGCCCACATAGGGCTGTTGAGCCATTGACAAACAAAAAAATTATTGTTTAGTGTTATTTTCTTTATTATTCTTCCACAAAGCTTTTAATCTTTATCAATAATAATTAATCATAAACATCGTCAATTATCATAAGACGCAAAGTAAATTAAAAAAGACAAAAATTAAAAAGAGACAAAATAGTCTCAAATATTTTTGTTCAATTTACTTACTAATTGACATTGCCGAGCCTCCTCGATGTAATGTGTAGTGATGATTATGGTTTTCTTCTCTTCGAAAGCCATTTTAACCAGAGCATCCCATATCCTGCAAAATAATTACTTTTAGAGAAAATCACTTTACAAATAGAGCACTAAATCTCAGAGACCGACTGAAATAATTCCACGAAAAAGGCATTGAATTCGAAAAAACCAGTAGGCTAAGGCCAGTAGTATATGATCACAATAAGAAATAAATCAATAAAATCAGGCAATAAACATTGGGATAGTTAATGTTCCATAGAATAAATTAGAATATTATTTGATAATACAATCATCATACAATATAATTATTGTAGGCCTACATAACATTATATAGATTTATATTGTAGGTGTATTCCAATTTCCAAACCACATACATTTCTGTTAATCTGGCAATGAACATCAAAGTAAACATTAAATTGAATAAATAAATATATAAAATATTATTTTACATAAAAATATTCCACTGGACAATAATGATCTCATCCTTAACTGGAAACTTCCACATGCAATAGTTTGCATACAATAGGTTTGACGTTTGAATACTATATTCATCAAGCTCAGTAATTACCATCTGAGAATTTTAGTAACACGACCTCATGTTTACTTAAAGTAATTACTATTTTTTTGTTTCCAATTCCGTGTTTCAGTATGTTTATGGTAATGATGCGCATGTTACTACAACATAAAGCTATCTAATATACTGTCTTAATAGGTACTATTCTCAGACATTAAGATAGCATTTTAATGTATATTCTTGTCAACTGCAAGGAGTTTTAAAAGACAAGCTAATTCATGTATTAATAAAATTTATTGGTGAATAGGGTATGAATTGACGAGCCTTGGGTGAAGGAATTTTCATGTACTTATAGTAGTAATTGTCATGGCTTAGGCTAGGCGTACACTGGTTAGTCAAGACAAGACAAGACGAGATTAGTCACGTTTAGACACAGTACTTCACATAGTGGCTTATGAAGCAACACATAGTGATTAGTGATTGCATCGGTGTGTGCTGATTCATAAGCAACTATGTGAATTACTGTGACTTATCTTGTCTTGACTAACCGGTGTACGCCCAGCCTTATAGTAGCTTATAGGCCTATCTTGTCATTGCTGTAAAAAAAGAATGTTTAATTAGTTTATTGTTATGACAACTACATGTCTGTTTATTCAAGAATAATTTATTTTCCAAGCTGGAATAATTGAATCGAATTGGAATCTATAGAAAGTTGGTTGAACTAATATTTTTAAAAGGAATTTACGTTTTGGGTATATTCTCTGCATGTACACAACCAGGTATGTTTCACAGTGTTGTCATACAATATATTGTACATAACGTACCATATAGATTTATGTTCTAGGTGTATTCCGAACCACTCACCGACTGCAAAGCACAGGATCAACACCGACTGTTGGTTCATCCAAAATTAGGAGACGAGGATTGTGTAATAAAGCCACTGCAAACGAAACTCTTCTTTGTTGACCGCCGCTGCAAAAATATAAATATTAAATAATAAAATACAATACAGAATGAAGGAAAATAGAAGGAAATAGTTGGGATAAATTAAACAAAGTTAGGAAACAGGACCTCCGAAGGCTTGAGGATATCAAGGAGTTGAATACTCATTTAGTTAAACTACTGACGGTATGTGACTAAATCCAGAAATTGAAGAAGATTTGGGCGATTGCCTGTTTCTATTTCCAAACTATCAAGTTGAATAGAATTCTGATTACCTAGCAAAATATTATTTTTTTTAATCAAAGTATTTATTGATATTGTATTGCCTTTGGTTTAACTGATTCGATAAAACCGTGGAATTATCATAAAAGTTGTATTGCAATGCTCTGTTAAGAAAGTGCAAAGACAATTTGAAGGTAAGTGAATTTAGGAAGGACCACATGGCTCAATAAATTTGAAAATATCTGTGTTTCTCTTTTCAAAATATTGTATTTGTTTAGTAAAAGAATTCGTTGATATTTTATTGTCTTTGAATTAAATGATTCAACAAAACCATGGCTTTGTCATAACAGTTGTGTTGTAATGCTGTGTTAATAAAGTACAAAAGACATATTTATTTATTTAGCCAAATAACAATACAAAATAAGTAAGTCTATAATCTAGTACAAAACAACTTGTAGTACAATTATAAAATTAGACTATTCACAGGTAAATATAATTGGCACTACCGGCAAAAGTTAAACTTGAACGCCAGTAGTGAGTTCTATTAAGTGTAAATCAAGATAAAATAATTATGACTAAAATTTAGATGTTTTAAGATATAGTATTGTTTAAGGTATAGTATGTTATGTTTTAACATATTTTAAAGATATGGTATTAAGAATTGAATTTTGGAAGGACCACATAATTCAAATTACAATGTGTGTTTTAATCAAGAATGCAGAATATCTATTAAATATATATTAAATATCTAATAAAGAATACAGTTGATCTTCTGTAATGCCAACTGACTTATTACCACTGATTTTCCCCAATTTATACATATATTTCTCTCAGTCAATATTCACTTGTATATATTCGCTTGTGATCGTGAACTCATTAAAAATATCGATAAATTTAGATTCAATAAAACTTGATAAATTATTGATCTCACCTCAACTCACCGATGAAGCCCTCGCTTGGCAGATCGAAAAACGTCAGCAATTCCTTCATTCGCGCCTTCACGTGTGCTCGGCTCATATCGAATAGTCTGCCGTAGAAGAAGAACGTCTCTTCTATCGTGAATTCTTCGTTTAGGGCAACTTCCTGTGGAAAGAAAATTAATTCAAAGATAAAACACCATTCCCTGTGTCAATACTTAGTCGATATTTCTGTGTCTTATTAGTCGATTTTTGTGTGCTATACAGCATGCTGCATTGCATTGGTAGCATGCTGTGCAGCAAACAATATCGTCCAAGTGTGTGGACATATAGGGACTCGATTTTGATTGAAAAATTGTTTATACCAATTGTGGTTTACCATTGGTACGGGTACCAATAATCGCAGACTAGGTAAAACCCTAGTTTATCCTAATATCCTTAGTTTGTGGAGCAGTCTCTCCAAGGCACGAGGCTTTGTTCTTGAACAACAAATATATTATTACAATTTAACCTTCTGTAGGCTATGTAGTTACGTTCCATTTTCTATCATATTACTACTTTTTTTTTCTTTTCAAATAAACATACAAAAAATATTTTTTGAGTTGCATTATTCCACATTTTTCTCAGGGAGAATACTGAGATACTAATTCTGGAGTATACTAAGAATATAAAGGAGAAACCTCGCACTACTTAATGATAGAACTGAATTAACGTAACGGGTGATTGACGCAAGTTATAGGCCTATTTCGACTCCAGGCACTTAAAACCTTGGTACGCCACTGGTTACTTGTCTTATTTATGAAATGAAATTAAATGTAAATATTCTTAGTCAGTCTGACTTATTTAAAAGACTCATTAGTAAACTGTGATCGCTATGCAAACGCAACATAGCGCTATGTTTTCTCTATCGAGTGCACCAAAAAGCATAGATTTTGTTTGAAATTATTAGGAGTATTCCAAGGGACCAGTGATTTACTTCGTATATTGTATTACCATACACTTACCAAATGGCAAATATGAACGGATTATCTATGGTATTACCAAGAGAGTTTAGTATTATCGAGTGTCTTTATTATCGATAGTTACTGTACTTATAATCATATTCGACTTCTGCTACTCATATTCTGCGAGTAAATTAAATCGTATTCTACAAGTAACTCGTAAGTAACTTGCGTTACTCGTGAGTACCTAACGCATTCTACAAGTAACAAGTAACTGGCATTCGGCAAAAGTAGACTTGCTCCAGAACAACGACCGCTTGACTTAGTTTGAGTGAAGTTTTCGGGGTCAAGGACAATGAAAATGAAATCAAGGTGCAGTTACATCATCCAAAACACGTCTGTTGTGGAGCAGAGTGAGAGTGAGAGAGAGTGCCAGAGAAAGAGAGACCGTGAAATTGAGAAAGAGAAATGTATGAATGAGAGTAAAACAGCTGATGGTAACTGGTTTTTAGATTGGAAAAATAGCTAACCGGTTCGCCAATACTCTATCTGTCTATCTTGTTGAATATTGTGGAATACGCAGCTGTTATAGCATACACAAACTTACTATACAGTTAGTTAGTTATGGTTAGTCTATGGTTATAGTTTATAGGTAGTGAAAGTAAAAACACAAACAGTAATAGTTTTCTAAACACAGGCCATGAATACTATCCTGGGCCTATTTCATAAAAAAATAAGAAGAAGAAGAAGAAGAGGAGAAGAAGAAGGAGGAGAAGGAGGAGAAGAAGAAGAAGGAGAAGAAGGAGAGAGAAGAAGAAGAAGAAGAAGAAGAAGAAGAAGAAGAAGAAGAAGAAGAAGAAGAAGAAGAAAGAAAGAGAAGAGAAGAAAGAAGGAGAAGAAGAAGAAGAAGAAGAAGAAGAAGAAGAAGAAGAAGAAGAAGAAGAAGAAGAAGAAGAAGAAGAAGAAGAGAGAAGAAGAAGAAGAAGAAGAAGAAGAAGAAGAAGAAGAAGAAGAAGAAGAAGAAGAAGAAGAGAAGAAGAAGAAGAAGAAGAAGAAGAAGAAGAAGAAGAAGAAGAAGAAGAGAAGAAGAAGAAGAAGAAGAAGAAGAAGAAGAAGAAGAGAAGAAGAAGAAGAAGAAGAAGAAGAAGAAGAAGAAGAAGAAGAAGAAGAAGAAGAAGAAGAAGAAGAAGAAGAAAGAAGAAGAAGAAGAAGAAGAAGGAAGGAGAAGAGGAGGAGGAGGTGAGAAGGAGGAGAAGGAGAAGAAGAAGAGGAGGAGGAAGAAGAAGTGAGAAGGAGGAGAAGGAGAAGAGGAGGAGGAGGAGGAGGTCTTGGAAACTATTATGTAATTGAATGTCCTTGTTTTATTGAATTTTACTATTTTGATGGACTATTCTCTTGAGGAGGAGGAGGAGGAGGAGGAGGAGGAGGAGGAGGAGGAGGAGGAGGAGGAGGAGGAGGAGGAGAAGGAGAAGGATAAGGAGGCTTGGAAACTATTTTATGTAGTTCAATGTCCTTGTTTTTAATTAGACTTTTCTATTTTGAGGCATATTATCTCTTGAGAGGGAGGGGGAGTGTTGGAAACCATGTAGGACTATCTATGTATGACTGTAAGTACGGTATGTATAAGAAAGTATAAATATGTGTTCTAAGTTTACCTTCGTATAATTATTTCATTCAATGTAGCTCAATGTCCTTGTTTAATTTGATTCTACTATTTTGTTGGCTATTTTCGCGTTTTAAATACCTGTGGCATGTATCCGAGATCCTTGCGTTTGTTGATAGCCAGTGAGACGCGTCCGCTATCCAGCCTGCGGTTGCCAACGATGCAGTTGAGCAGAGTGGTCTTGCCGCAGCCACTGGGTCCCAGCAGGCCGTATCTGTAACGCAACTAATCAATTAGACTGCGAATAAAAGCCACAATTAATCGAACGACAACATTTATCAATCACTGGAAGGTCTCTCAATGAATGATTGCTGAAGACAGTGTTGTTCTAGTAGGCCTACTCTAAAAAATAAAATTATTTATTATAATTTTATTATTATTATTATTTATTAATCACAGTGTGGCCATACAATGTCACACTTTTGATTGGTTAGCTTGGACAAATCCATCACACTTTTGCTAATTCCCACAAAATTAACATTGAAATGAAATGAGAATCATATTTTATGTTGAGTGATTCACTTCTAACCCACAATTTGCCTTTGCCAGTCTTAGGCTGGGCGTACACCTGTTAGTCAAGACAAGACGAGATTAGTCACGTTTAGACACAGTAATTCACATATGCTGAGCAGCACACCGATGCAATGACTAATCGGTGTGTGTTGCTTCATAAAACTAAAGGCCGTTAGTCAAGACAAGACAAGACGAGATTAGTCACGTTTAGTCACAATACACATAGTGCTTAAGCAACACACTGATTAGTCATTGCATCGGTGTGTGCTCACAAGCTACTATGTGAAGTACTGTGACTAAACGTGACTAATCTCGTCTTGTCTTGTCTTGACTAACCAGTGTACGCCTAACCTTAGTTTTCATCATTTTAAGCTTTTAAAGCAATACTAATTAAGAGAAAGAAGTGGAGAGACTATTTTCAATGTTAGAATAGTGATTTTCTATGTCGTTCCTCCTGAAGTTTGACAAATGAGTGAATGGGTTCAAAATTATACCTGAGGTTCACATTAAAATTCAAAATATCGACAAAAAATATGGTGATGGCGGGAAAATATGTTACAACATAATGGACCCATTCACAACAATGGCCACACTGTGATTATACAGTCTCTGTAGTACTAGACTTCCTGAAAATTCCATTTCATATTAATTTATTCTGCCAATCTAAATTATTTATTTTGAATTATCTTTCTATCATTACTAGCTTCGTTTGCTTCAAATAATGAAGGATGGTGAAACCCAGCATAAGTCTCTCAAATTCCATCCGAAAAAATAACCTTGACTTAGGGATCCACACTCTAGACCCATGAGACATCAATTTTGTTGTCGAAAAAATTGAAAAATAGTTAGTTATGAATATTTGAAGGACGAGTACCTGGTAAATAGAGTGTCTAATATTAAATTAGAGTTGTATTATGCGGGATCAATGACATCCGAGACGTACAAATAATAATAATCTTGGAATAATTTCCAGCCAAGACTTGGATGATTAGATTATCTCAGTTGCAGCGATACGAGCAAAATAAGATAGCGGTGGCTTGCCTTGACCGCATTTCATTCTCTCCACATCTCAAAAACTCAAATCTATGCTGTTTTTACTCTCGTTTGTCATCGGATAATGCTCAGGTGCAAGCACAGGTTTCCAGATACAAGTGAAGTCAAACATTTAGAAAAAAGACAGTACCGTAACGTACAGGGTGAAATGTCTGTTAAATTGTTTTCGATTATCATGCTAATTATCGAGTTAATTGTTCTATCAGTTGTTTAAGTTGGTCCAAAGACAATTCAACTATTTAACAATTAACTATTAAAAATTTGACGAACAATTAACTGCTAACAATTCAACTATTCAACAATTTAAGTAGTTAAATTGGGTTTGGTTTGTTATATCAAAGTTCAAGTACAGGCCAGTGGCGGATCTATAGTAGGCAGGGGGGTTTATTCCTTACTGAGACCCCAAAAGGTCTAAGAATTTTCGTAATAATATACTTCTTATACAAATATAAATAGTTTGAAGATCGTAGAATATATTTAGCACTTTTCTTGAAGGTTAATATGACCTTTTAAAAAATACCAAATATCAATATTTTTTTAATTTTCAAAAAGCAATAGTGATAGATGAGCAATTCAAAACATTTCATCCTGAGTCCTCAAAAACTGTAGAAAAAATCGCGTAAAAATATGTTTTCCTCAGTGTAAAAATTATCATGTAAATGATACTATTTTACTGAATAAATAGTATCAAAAACGCTATCTATCGGAGGAAAAGTAAACAAGTAAAATGGTACAGTTTTTTATGCACGACTCCCATTGGCCAGTTTCTCCCGGCTTTGAAATACGGGGTGGGAGGTCTCATCCAATCACAGAGCTTCATCGTAGGCCTACTAGGTTCCGCCATTTTGTTTTCAAAGACAGCCATTTTCTTGGTCTTGACAAGTTGAAAATCACTATTTCTTGAAACGTATAACGAGAGAAATTATTGTTGAAAACATTTTTTCGAACTCATTTGAGAATCAATGACAAATTTAATTAATTAAAGCAAGTAATGTAGCCTATTTAGTTTTGAAAAGGAATTCAGCTAAGAAAGCATGGAAAATTAAAAGACCTATATTTCATATTCAGTTTAATTTAGCAGTTTTGTCACTGTACTTACATAGCTCCAGTGGGTACGGTCATACTAAATCCTCGCAGCAGTATTGGACTTTTCGAGGTGTACCTTTTGAATGCCCCGCTCACAGCCACCATTGGCTGGGGACAATTCAGCTCCATGTCCCCCTGTAATAAAGCAAGCGAAATTGATAAAAATTCTCACAAAACAAAAGGCTCACATTCAAAATACAATGCTGGATTGTATTTTTTCAGGATTCTATTATCATGTTTTTGTATTATTTTAAGTATTTCTTATGCATTATTTTGTTTCTTGTATTCTGAATTCATTCTTTTGTATTCGTTTCTATTCATTTTTTTAATACAAGTTTCTTGTAAAAAATGGTACTGTATTATTTATTGTGAATCTTGAGAATAATATCTATACATGGTTCTCATAATATTCAATTTAGTCAAGTTGATTCCATTATTCGTTGAAATTCAGTTGAAATATTATACACCAATAGTCAGTTTTTCTTCATAATAACGGGTTTAGATTCTCATTGTTCCCACTACAAATAGCTGGGAAGTATCAGTTGATATTTCATGTAAAATCCATGTAAATCTGCAGTTCTGTAGTGTTCACATATCATGAATTATAAATCAAAATTCAAATTCAAACCAATCACTCAAATATGGCACCCATCCATTATCACGTCATTTTTACTGTTATTTATTTGTTTGAGACGGAAAGACTTATAGCAGTTAACGTAGGCTACTATTATTCATAAAACGCGTCTTGAATATCAAAATGCCATTGTAATAGCCATTGTTAACAGGTTCATTCGATCTAACAAAGATGCTATAAAGTTCAATTTATTGGACTTGTACCACATGGAGCTACTGAATATCCGTAAACAAGTATTTTGCTTGTACTGTACGTGCATTTCCCATTTCCCATACATTCTCATATTCAGTTTTTCAATTCCTTGTTTAATTTGTTTCACAGAAGTCTCGTAGATTCGTTTCATATATTTTTCTAGAACTATTAACAATGAGACATCAGAGTTTCCTGAGACTTCAAGTTAGCCCTACTCACCCTACTATAAAACAAATTGAAAATTTGTCCAAGTCTATTCGCATGCCTCTATCAATCAAAAAAGTGTGTTACATTTTTATCAATCGATTGTGTTTTACATTATAAGCCAAAAGACTTCTTTGTTAATCATTTCTTACAAAATCATCATAGAAAATTTTTTATAGAAAATTTTTTAGACAAAAAATTAAAATCTCTCAAGAATAATTGATGGAGCATGGCCTAAGTTTACACACTATCGTATTACGACATTTCTCTATTATACAAGGAGAAATATGTAGATCAAAAAAGAATCTCTCCTTTCTTTTAATGGAAAGTTGATGGGAGGAGAATATTCCATTTTTAAATGCATCCTACGTTCTGAACGGGAGTTAATTTCGTTAATTCATTGACTTATTCTTGTTCATCTCTTCAAGAACTATCAACTATGATAGTATAAGCTATTATTATTTCAGCTATATTAATAAGCTATTACTTAAGCTGTTATATTTTGTAAGAACTATTCGTTATATCATTACACCTATTCTCTTGCCTGTATGCTCTTGAACAGAAAACGTTTGTAAGTTCCACAACTTGTTTCAGGGACTTGTGATAATGGAAACGGAGCATTTTGAAAACATGTTCAACAAATTCACGGTACTAATAACACCAAAATCACTTACTGAAAAGGAAGCAGAGTAATTCAATCCACTCAAGTCTCACAATTTATTATTACATAGAAAAACTATTTCCACCCACTTCCCATAACATCCTGCTTTACTTACTGTCTTATGAAAAATATCAAATAATACGGATATGACCTTATTACTTTGATAAATATTGCAGGATAGATTACATACAAAGAAGATGACCTTGGAAAGTTCACCTAGAAACATAGCTCCCGTGTATGATGGTCAGTAATCTTCAAGTATGTAGAGAAACAGATACGGGCAGCACTGTTTTTTCTACGGAAGACTCAGATTAGAATAATTTTTTACAGTAATAGTACAACGAAACATTAGTAAAAATGGAGGAAACTAATACCTTTCAAGGATCGCCTTTTCCAGTTGGCGTCCAATTGTATTGAATTTCAATCGGAATGAACAGTGTTTAATTAGGTCAAGTGGTTCACCTTCGATTTTGTCTCTTTTGGAAATTTGTCTCCTACTAGTTGTAACTGAGCGCTGGGTAATTAGTTTGAGTTTTTTCTGGTATGGTTGTTTTATTACACGTCTGATGTAACTAGTGTTTTAGTTGTCAAGATCGGTGTACTCCGTTATTCGGACTAAATTTGATGACATCATTTTTTGCGGTTGTTTTTTGTGCAACTGTCCGTATATTTTCAAAATATGCTTATTCTTATGGTGGATTGATGATGTTCTGTTGAATTGTTTTCACGTAAATACTGTATGCAACTTGTAAAAACATATTTAAAATACGTATAAATCAACAGAACATCACCCGTTACACCATAGAAATGAAAGTTATTCGCCATCTGCCTAATTGAATTAATTATACTACATTTATATTATTTAATTGTATAATAAGCCTAGTGCAGAATAAATATATTCTGAGAATAAAATGTGGGAACACTTTTAAACTACATGTACTTCTCAACTTTAAATTGTGGAATTGAGTACCTCTCTCTGTAGAGATATTCTCCCTGTACTAATTCTAATTAGAATATATATATTTATATGAAATTCTTATATATTGATTAAATGTCATATTGCATCTCATATCCATGTACAGTATATGCATTCCTAATGTTCATGTTCATGTTCTCCTGCTAATGGTGAAGTGGAATGAGATAAGATGCGTGAAATTCATCTAATAAAATTTTAAAAACATAAACTAGGAATGTATGAAGTAAATAATAATTAAATCTAATCTAATCTTGATGAAACCACCCCTACCCACACATCAATGAGATTACACATTCCTCTATAATTATTATTCATTACGATCCTAACAGAATTATTCACAGAGATAATATTCATAGTTTATTCTCTATTTTATCCTTTCTCATTCATCTGTTTTAGTTTATCCTTTCCTTTTCTGTCATCATAACAATCTTTCACGAAAATTCCATCATTATTTGAATAAAATTGATACTGTTTGAAACAAGAATGAATGATCACTTTATATTCCATTACCGTTTGTGGAGCACGTAATCTATGACCTTGAATTTGTAGGAAGAGTTCACACTGTCTCTCATACATCAATTCAACAACATATAGTATTGATCCGTTTATAAGCTACTATACCTGTGTATTCCACTGTTTACGTTAAAAATGTGCTTACAGATTTTTTATTAACTTTACCGTTTCATCCAGTACGGTAATCAGTTAAATGTTTACCTGATAATTATTTTAAAAAAAACTGTTTCATTATCTTGCATTTTTATACATCAAGTTTTTTATAACAGGTAGACCTACAAATGCCGGTGAGTTCACACAGTTCAATTCATTTTAATAATTATCATGAGCTTATAATAAGTCACAATGCTGATAAGCTTGCGGTAGTAATGCGATTTCCTGGTGCAATTATTAGATTGATTACTATCTATAAAATTAAATATTCGTAAGGTTGTACCTTGTAATCTATACTACGTGAATTAGATTGATAGATTTTTTTTATAGAAATGATTGTGACAATCATTGTAGGCTAATAGTAGATAATATAAATCCAAAATACACAATTATCAATGTTTTTGTTATTGTTGTCATCTTTGTCTTACATTTTGCAGTTGTTTCAATCGCTTGTATTTTTATTGTGTTGATCTCGTATATATTATATTTTGTTATTTTTTAATTGTGATTGTCAATTTTTCTTCAATTTTTACCACCTTAACGATTTTTCATGTTTTCACACTCTCATAGAGTGAAGAAAGTGTCTAGTTTAATTTCCATTCAGTTCAATAATTTAGTAAGGGATTTGAATATAATAATATCTAATATCAATTCAAATCAGAGATTTTGGATACAAATTTCTATTTATTCCGTTGAATTGTATTTTTTGTGAGAGGAAACTAAATTTATCGTGAAATCAATCAATAAAGAGAACTGAGAAACTGGATCCAAATCATCTTGTGTTGAAATTAAATGAAAAAACAACTTTTCAAAGTTAGTGAATTTTGAATAAAAAAATAGAAAAATCGTCCTCTTATTATATTTTTCCGGTCATTAAAATATTCATCAACTAATAAAATTAGATTAAATTTATTTCTTCAGTACATAATTCACAAGATTCCATTCAAAATATTAGAGATCATCAATATTAAGTACAGTACCCAGTAGTTGCTACCATCTAGTGACAAAATTCAGAACTAATAACGGGTTGAACTATCGTCCAATCAGAGAGAGGAGGCGGAGCTTACTTATTTAGTAGAGTGTAGTCTGTTTACATGACCCAGCAGCTGCTACTATCTAGTGGCAAGATTCAGAACTAATACCGGTTAGAACTGTCGACCAATCAGGGGAGAGGCGGAGCTTAGAGTGTAGTCTGTTTACTTCAAATTCATGACCCAACAGCTGATACTATCTAGTGACAAGATTCAGAGCTATAATACCAGTTTGAACTGTCGACCAATCAGAGAGAAGAGGCGGAGCTTAGAGGTGTGTCAATAGGCGTGTCCCAATCCTGTCTTTTCAGTACCGAAATTTATCAAACCAAATAATTTTCATTGCGAAATCCCGAATAATTCGTACTTTTATAGTAGCTTCATGACGCAGTAAATTCATGTCTTATGCATTTAGTTGACTTGAAATCAACTTGTACTTGTATAATCGATTTGATATTTGATAGCCTTCAGACGAATGAAAAATCCTCCATTTTGTTAAATATTTATCAAAAAATGTCATCAAGAACGAAATCCCAGACTACTACGAATTAAAATGATTGCGGACTACTGTTGGAGAATACGTTAGTTGGATCATCACCGTGAATATCATTCAAGAATGTTCTAGTACGAACCAGCCCATTGAGAAGTGAACAACACTGCGTTAATTGAAATGCATGGAAATACCTGGGATGACAGTGCATGCATCAATGAGCTATAACTTCATTGTGTAAACAAAAATATCTCAGCGGCCTTGCTTTCCAATTTATTATGCATATCGATTTGATTGAGAGGAAGTACAGGTGAATCATGCTATGATAATTGCTATTTTATCAAGTTGCTGTTTTCAAGCTATGCCGTTTTAGCTGGAAATGTCTAGCCTAAGGTACGTTTAAATTTAAATGGTTGAGATTCTTGTTAAATAAATAATTACATCATTCCATGGATGAGAACTAACAGTAATTTACGAAAATGAGACAGGGAATTTTCCAATAACTATTTTCAATCAGATTGTATAAACCGAATAGTATGATTTAACAGGTGTAGAGATTTTGTATACTCAACTCTTCTCTAAAACAAGTAGCCTATCTCACGAATTGTCATAAAATTCTCATATTTTTTACATAACTTTGATTAAACATAAGCTCTAGGCTTGTGGGTGGGTAATACGAGATATACAAGTGATATAACAAGTATAGGCTATTATACAAATGTAAACGTACCATCAGATCAGGCTCACTTGAATATGAATAATTTGAATGATTGAATATCGAAACAGGGTTGAAGATGTTTACTTGATAAGTTAACGTAGAAGGTAGAAGGATAATAAGATTCAGATGGAATTTCTGCCTATTTTGAAAGAATGTCCTTGCTTTTCGAACCTAAGTGCTCAAAAATTGAATTATTTATGCGATTGTAAGTAATAGCCTGAAAGAAGTCTTACACACTACTGTATGAAAAATATTATTGATAAGATTCACATGAAATGTACATGTAAATGTAAGCTTCTCCTTTGATAAATGCTAAATGATTGAAAAATCATACTGAAAGGCTGATGACACAAATATAACAAGTTCTGGGTTCAACCATGACGTGAACTCGTGAAGTAAAAACACTGTTTCGTGTGATCTGATCACTAACATTTGAAACAAATAGAAAACATTTTAACAAATAAAAACATTTCTTAAGTAACAGTTTTTCCAGCAAAATCTTGATGATAAATCGTCACCAAGGTTACCGATTCAAACATGCCAGATCGGTGTCTTTTCTAAAGAAACTGGAAACTGAAAAGTATATAACAGTGAATTTTTTTTATTTTTGGTTGGTCAATTTTTTGCGGGTACATTACTATGATTTATTCAAAGAATTCGAATGCAAAAACCAAGATAGAACAATCAAATCTAGCACGTGGTAACATAAAAGTGGAAGTTATTGCGTAACATTTTTCGCAAAAAAAAACTTGAAAGAAGAATTATAGAAACAAGAGATGGTACATGAAATCGTAGAAAAATCGTTTAAAGATTCCCAATAGAATGAATAAAAAGTTCAATCAGTTTATTGAAAGAATGCGTTCAAGAATCAAAGCCATCATTTACTGAATTTTTAATCACAGCAAAAAATTAGAAAACTTTTCAAAAAACCTTCACAAAATTGTAGGTTTGTTGCTGAAAAACATGAATGATAAATACAAATTGATATACTTTAAAAAAACCAAATTCACGTGTAGTTCTCAAGAAGAATTTAGTTGCTAAGTGGATTATTATTTCCATAAAAAATGTATGCTTTAAATAGCAAACATGTAGTTTCCATCTCTGCTAGAATCTGCACCTTCTTGCAGATAATTATATTCTTCTTGTATTCCATTACAAATTCACTATGATATAATAAGTGTTCTGCATTTTAAATATTCAACAATCTGGACTTCTGAGTTTAAAGCGCTTCGGGGGTATTTATTTTTTCTATTACATTACAAATGCGCAGATAAAATTACTGCATTTTAAACATGAGAATCCAGACTAGTTGATCTCCATTAAACAGGATTGGAATCGACACAAAATTGTCTTTTTAAAATAACAAGTCCTAAACAGTCATTACAGTATAGCAGGATTATTTTAAATTGTCAGAAAACAGCTGATTTAACGTCAGTAAACGAGCGTACATCAATCAGCTGTTTTCTGACAATTTAAAATAATCCTGCTATATTTCCACGCATTCCAATTTCCGATAATAATCGTTCCTGCCTACGATCCTAGTTCAGATCTGATTGCAATTACCTGTACGATAATATTGTGAAATATGAAATCAGTGCTGTATGATGCTAATTGTCGATATTTTAGATAATTGTCAAGATTTGCGATTGACTGGTGAAATGTAATCAGTGGCGACCTTTTTATTGGCTAAAGATTGCTCTTTTACGGTTTGCCAATGGTCTCGTGTGTGTGAGAGATCGTCTGTAAGCCAAGGCATTAAGGTCAAGTTGGACGGGTTCCTTCTAGTGGAGCACCGACTTATTTCGTAACTTGTGGTCCGGTGTAAAATAATTGATGGGCAATTTTACCCACTGTTCTAACCGATTTGACCTTGGCGAGAAAGGGGCACAGAAAGTGTAAGGAGCCAGATTATAATGATAGATGTTGAAGCCAGTCTCACTGACCAATCTCATTTCTTTAATACGTTCATCCAAATACGAAGAACAAATTAAGTTAAGAGTAGCATAAAGCTAGGCGTACACCGGTTAGTCAAGACAAGACAAGACGAGATTAGTCACGTTTAGTCACAGTACTTCACATAGTTGTTATGAAGCAACACACACCGATTAGTCATTGCATCGGTGTGTGCTGCTTCATTAGCAGGTATGTGAATTACTGTGACTAAACGTGACTAATGTCGTCTTGTCTTTTCTTGACTAACCGGTGTACGCCTAGCCTAAGAGAACATAATTCAAGAGAACAGAAAGAACTTAAGAGAACATAACAACAATCTTCTGTCGACTTGTAGGCTACATTTTATAGTATACTGATACATTCTACATTAATGTTAATTACTAACATTACACTCTACTTAACTATCCCGATTTGACTTTTAATGCTTGTAATAATTTATCATCAAATCATTTTTCCAATCATTTTCGAAAATGAGATTCCACAACAGACTTACGCAAACTGTTCGTCTTTCAATTTACGAAAACAGTCTAAATCAAGGTTGTATCGCATCATTATTGCTAAATAATTGTTTTCTACGGCGAAAACACATGCTGAACAATTTTTTAATTTGAAAGTAGTTCATAACAAATTTCCATCACTCTCGTCCACACACGGATTGTCTGCTGATACTCCGGCGATGCTGTTCCACAAACATTGACCCAATTGATTTAAAACGAATTAAACCCACAGTTCCCTGAGAATGGTTGTCGGTTAGTACATCATAATAGGGAATCTTAAAACAGCTTCTGATTTCAAATACAGTAGCCTACATTTTTCAATATTATATTTACATTAAAATCACTCCGTTCTACTATGTAGGCCTAAACCCGGCTTTCAATTACAATAGTATTGTAGCCTATTTCTAATTTATTTTAATAGTTTCAAACTCAACGAATTTTAGTCTTTCTATTGATTTTTAGGTCTCGTTTTTCACATTTATTGATTTTATTCCTTGAATAAATAAATTACAAAATTCAAGTGGAATTTCAATGCGATGCTGAAAATTTCCTATTGTTTAATTTTTATACATGACAATAAATTGGCTTCAATTGAATACACCATCCATCATTGAATTTACAATATTTTTGATGAATTTACATCCATCCATCATCATTTACGTTACATCATTTATTTATATCTATCATTATTTATATCAATATCTTATTTGGTTCATGAGATACAAAGGACTTTCAACAAAATACTACTCTTCGTCTTTTGATTCCTTTTCAAGGGCAATTTAATTTCTGAAGTATGGTATTAGGACTTCTCTGCTTGGATTGTACTTTTGTCAGAGAGTCAGAGCTTTACTATTTTCAATATGAACTCAATCTTAGGAGTATTGAAGAGACATCAAAATAATGAAGTTTAGTTCAGAAACGATTGCAATTTTTGTGATCATCAGATTATATTCGTTTCAAGATCACGATCATAAGGTATAATCAATCGCAGCTCTTCGTTCACATCACGTGAGTGAACTTTGTTTTCCTTTTTCGCCCACAAATTTAAAACAAAACGAAGATTCAAATCACAATCAAAGAGCACACGATTTCGCTGGCCAATTTTCAGTCGATTCGTAGATTGAAATGCCTTCATTTGTAGCAAATTGTAGTGAGCCGACTATAAACTATAGAGATTTGGTTGTAATGAGCTTCATGGATTATTATAATTTTTTATCAATGGCTTTACCGCAATGTTATTCCAACCGTAATGACGTCACAGATTGAGAACTTTTCAGTTTTGTCTACCTATTGGTTCTTTAATTTTTATTTTTATTTTTTTGTCTTATTATTCCTTGTATACCTTATTACTTCACACCTCCCCAAGTACAATTCTGTTTTCTTTGAATTCATCACTTTTCGGTGTTCACTATTCTTATTGATCAATAACTCTTTGTTTTCCCTGACACTTTCTCCCTCTACCTCGGGGAAAATCCTTTGAAAAATGTTAGATCTGATTCCAAAAATTCAGGTAAAACTTCAAAAAGACAGTAAACCGAATAATATGGATAGTTCTTCACAGTACGAGATAACAGCAATACAAGCATACATACATACATACATACATACAAGCATGGGACAACAAGGATAATTATTCTATTTCAGAAAATCAAAGCAGAATACTGTATCAACAAAAACAATCTTTTTCAGTTCAAGACCGAATTCACGTTCTATGTTTATAATATAAATATGACAACAGTCGATCACCTGTACCTGGTTTCAAGGACACAATTATTGATGCATAATTTGAAAGATTATGATCACGTGATCTTCTATTCAGCTCATTTTTCTACCTACTACTTCTATCTCCTCCTTAAGCCAAGTTCTTCTTCTCCTTCTTCTTTTCCTCCTCCTCATTCTCCTCCCCATCCTCCTGAATCTCCTTTTTATCTCCTTCTTCTCCTCAATGTTCATCTTCTTCTTCTTCTTCTTCACTCCTACTTCTTCTTCTCTCCTACTTCTTCTTCTTTGTCTCGCTCATTCTCTTCTTCTTCATCTTCTTCTTCTTTTCCTTCTCCCTTTTCTCCTTCTTATCTTTTTCCACTTCTATTTTATGTATCCTTCTTTGCTTATTCTGCTTCTTTTTTTACTTCTCTTCTACTCCTTGTGTATTCTGTGTTACTATCCTCTACTCCTAATCCTCCTCCTTCCTCCTCCTACACCTCCTTCTTCTTCTCCTTTCTCTTCTTCTCTCCTCCTCCTCCTTCTTTTTCTCCTTGTTCTTCTTCTTCTTCCTTTCCTCCTCCTTCTCCTCCTCCTCCTCTTCTAAATCTACTTCATCTCCTCTTCTTCATCTCCTCTTTCTTTACTCATTCTCCTTCTTTTCTTCTTCTTCTCCTCCTCCTCCTTCTGAATCTACTTCATCTCCTCTTCTTCATCTCCTTCCTTCTTCTTCTTCTCCTTCTTCTCCTTTCTTCTTCTTCTTCTTCTTCTTCTTCTCTCTTCTTCTTCTTCTTCTTCTTCTTCTTCTTCCTCTTACTCTCCTTCTCCTCTTCCTCTGTTGTGCTTCCATTTTCAGCTCCTTCTAAAAGTGAACTGAATCTCTGAAGTGGATGATCGGGCAAAATTCTCTCCTTTCAATGCCAATAATATTATTGCGCTTTGCCAATGCTTTGCGTCTCTCTGCGTTTTTCAGCTTTGTTTGCGGTGCAATTCATTTCTGTGTACTTTCTGTGAACAATGTTTGCACAAATAATTCAGTTTAATGCCGGCGGTTGAATGTCCCAGGGTCGCCAGGCATGAAGGCCTGCCCGGTGATTGGTCGATTTCAAGACTTGGATATTGTCTGTTTGTTTGGTATGTACTTCATTTTTATTTACATCACGTCAATTGCTGCATCATTCAGTGTTGTATTTTTGTTGGTGAGATGCGAATTTCAGTTGTTGATGACTGTGCTGTATTGAAATGATTTACTAAATTATCATTGAATGATTTTCCAATGAATTGTTATTCTGTATTATGTATTCTATTATTATTTTTTAAAATGTATTGTAGACTATTCGGAATTAATAATTCGAAGTGTAAATGTGATTGAACGCTAATGATGTACATCTGTCATAGATTAATTTCACTGGTTAGTTCGTTAGGTAATTTCATTAATGAATTAGATGAATCGATGAATAAATTATAATTGGATAAATTTCATTACACAAGTTCATAAGAATATTGATAATAAACAATACTCGCTCCAAAACAACTGTAGGTACTTGAAATAATTCTGTAATTAATAATACTGTATTTAATTCCGTATCGGGACTGTATTTCCTATCATTTAAAAACGTTCTCTATCCGTTGCACAAAACTCCAAATAGAATTAACCGCCTTAAAATGACGTCATTGCATTGACATCAGATCCGTTTATTGATTCTTGATGCACGGGGTTCGTTAGATGACATCATTTTACGGCGGTTAAGTTCTGTTGAAGTTTCGTGCAACTGACTGAGGAGGAGGAATAAGGAATAAGAAAGAAGAAAAAGGAGGAAGAAGAAGAAGGAAGAAGAAGAAGAAGAAGAAGAAGAAGAAGAAGAGGAAGAGGAGGAAGAAGAAGAAGAAGAAGAAGAAGAAGAAGAAGAAGAAGAAAAATGAGAAGAGTATCCAGTGATGAATCAGTCATGTGGAATCCCTTCAGGACTTCTAGTGCAACTACTGCTACTGGGAATTTCCAGGAGACTGCTGGCGCATTGTAAACTAAGGGCTTCCCAATGCATGCAAAAGTTAACTGGTTATTCCAGGCTGACTTGAGGATCGAATGGCTCCCATTCCACCTTTTTATACTCTGTTAATTTCATTTTATTCTCTTTAATTTCTCCTTTGTAATTCTTTTCTCTCTTGATTTGTTTCTCTTGTGAATTTACTTCTCTTATTATTTTTCATGTTAATGTTTCAAGAAGAGCTCACGATCAGATGAAAGTCTTGTACGCTTCATGTTTTCACTCATTTTTTGATATCATTTAGATTTTTGTATTAATTATTTTTATATTTTACATTTACATTTATATTTTGATTAATTATTTATGGTGAAAATTTTACGAGGGATAAATGAATTCTAATTCTCACAAAAAAATATACCAAAACAATTATCACTGATTAAACTTATTAAATTTATTCATCAAATACGATTACTTATGAGAACATTCAATGATATTGGTCTGAGAAGGCAGCAAGTTGATGTATTTTAAAAGGTATTGTTTACAAAGAATGTTGGTCATTGAACCAAAAATTTGATTATTATTCCCAATTAGAAATGAAACTGAAGGATTCAACAGATTTATAAGTTTTTCCATGTTGAAAATGTTTTTTGCTTTATGTGTATATCAAGGTACATAAATACAAGTATTAACCTTGAATAAATGAAAAAAAACTATCAAGTACTGAATAAAACCATAGAGAAGCGATCATCTCAGATTCTAATCTGTTCTCTGTGATAAAACTTAGAGACTATTTAAAATCAATTTATTTTCATTTTTCACATTTCATCGCTATCATCAAAATAGACTAACACTTAAAAAGGGTAACTACTCGTATCATAAAACCAATCCTCAATCAATCCACACCTTGTTATATAGATTTAACTTTTTTTCGACTATAAAACTATCATCAACGGAATATTCTGTGACGAGATATCGATTTGAAAATATCAAATTGGGAAACCAGTTTTTAAAGATCCGTAGTGTTCAGTTACAATAAATATTAATTTTCCACTGCCACTTTGAAACGTTGTAGTTTGAAAAAGTAACCAAAACCACCACTTTGAAAAAGATGTTATCTGACAAACGGTTCCAATCAGAGCCTTGGAGAGATGAAGATGGTTTTAGCCAGTAGTTTGCACTAGCATAGGAGCCTGGCACAACGTGTCATTTTCACCTCCAAAAAAAAATATCTGACAAATTGTTGGCTGACTTAAATCAGAAGAATTGTTAGTGTCCAAAAAAAGTTATGTGGGTTTTTATTTGGAAATACACTAGTTTGAAAAATGCTAACAGAATCTGTTCTTGACGTCAAAGCACAAAATATTTTACATAATAGTATCCCACGTAGTATAATAATGAAATGAAAAGTTGAATATTAATTTTTAAAAAAGTGATTTTTTATAGACTACTGACACAATTTTGGAGAGAGAAAAAATGTACAAAACTATAAACCTGTAATGAATGCAGTAAAAATCAAAAACTATACTTGATTGCAATAAGAAACAGCACAAAAAAACTTGATCATCAGAGATTGATGGAAACTAGTTTTCTCAACCATGTAATTACAGCAAACGTTTGATTTGAGCATGTTGATCTATTAGGAAAATACTATGAGCCATGTAGAAATACCAAACAAATATCCTATTGAATCATTGAATACAGGTTCATTAATAGTGTTATGATGGGAGATAAATATGTTTGTCAGAGTAGGTGTGATTATGTGATGTACTTTAATAACTACTGAGTAGTTTATAGTTCTTCAGAAAATTTAAAAAATCGTAAAATGACTTGCAAAGGTAGATTATAATTGCAGGCTATTGAAAATGATCAAAGTCAATTCATTTTTCATGGCATTAATTTTGTACTTTTGATATGACGTTGTCTCGGGGGAGATTTATCTGTTTCCTATTGCTGAACAGGTGATAAAAATTAAAAAAATTAAAATAGTGGACATTATAGTTGACAAGTAAAAAGACCCGATACTGAAATGTCTGAAATTTAATACGATGTTGAACAAAGCTGCAAATGTTTCACAAAACAAAGAGTTTGGCAACAGTTATATTTTAAATACACCAGAAAAAAATTGAATTTACACCACAGTGCTAATTTCTGTAACCTCGCTAAAATCGAAGACTTTCCTAGTACGAGCTTGCAATTCTTACTATTTCGGCCACTCCGAAAACAATTGTTCTCATAAACCTTGTGTTTTACAATTACAACAGAAATTTGAATTAAAATCGGAATTTTAATAAAATTGTTATCGAACATCAAATAGTATGCTATAAAGTGAAAAAGCTAAGCTTCCATAGTCAGGATTTATTGGACCAAAAGTTAACTGGATTTTCAAAATGGGCTATTTCAAGTATTTAAAAGTGACTGAAACATATAGAATTAATTTATTTAAAAGTGACTGAAACATATAGAATTAATTTTCATTTATGTGTGTAAACAATATGACATTAGGTGCATTCATTTGAAATGAATTGTTGTCAATATTACTCAGTACGGTGCTTTTAATGAAACTCAGACAATTCAGAATACAAAACCGCATAAAACCTGAAATACAGTATGGATCTCGCACACTGAAAACGTTGACAGAGCTTTCAAAAATTAATCTGATTGATTTTTGTTCAACAGTATTGTTAGAAGTTTTAAAAGCTAAGCGAATTGAAAATAATAGAAGGATAATCAGAAACCCAAAGGCGTCACCCAACTAGTCGAGAACAGAGTTTTGCTCTAAAAGTGCCAAAAAAACTTCAAAACATCAAATAAATGTCTATTACGTAGTCGTGTCTATAAAAAGGTAATTATAGGGTTTGTTAGATCGAATCTCAATTTCAAACAAAGGCATAGCACGCCTAAAATAGAGAGGAAAAGTTTCAAACAATTTTTTCAGCACCGAAACAATCATTATTTTGACAATGTCAACTACTTTTTTGTTACTCAAACAACAGTTATTCTTAATTGTTGTGGAACGAAACGTTGTATTTAACGATAATGAGAGCAGTAAACCTGCTGAGAAAAAATGAAACATAAACAAATTCAAATTCATTTTTTCCCTATTTACAATAAGTTACATACAGATTAGATCAATATACATACAAAAAATTAACAACAAACTAACTTAAAATAGCAAGTTTACTAAGTTATCAATAAACAAGCAAGGTCCCTCCCTGCAAAGGCAACAGCCTGAGCGCAGGGGCCGAGTGTTACAAAATAACAAGAAAATAATAAGCAGAATTCACATAACTTGAAAAATATTACAAAGAAATGAAAAAAGAAATATCTTATTATTATGGTTGGGGAAAACTTTAATTACGGTAAAGAAATAAAGTAAAAGAAAACTAAGAATTGAACTTGAATATACAAACAAAAATAACAAGAGAAGATTTGAAAAAATAGCAATTCGAAAAAAGAAAACAAAAGTTTACCTGTTCAAAATCGCCGCAAAATGTTTATAATTTGAATAATATAATAAATTAGCACCAAGTTCAGTTTTGATGAGAAAAAGTTGTCAGAATAATATAATAATTATTTTATCCTACCTTCATCATAGCCTTTCTGATTATAGGTTGAATACGTTTTTGACATTTTCAAAAAAATAAAAATTAATCTACTTTCCGACGCAAACAACCCCCCTTCCCCCCCCCCCCATGAATAATTGAACCGATAATTATTATTTGATGGAGTACGCATACTCAGACCTTTGATTCTGTAGAAAAAAACAAGATTCTATCAATAATTTTATTCTTCCTATATTTTATATTACATGTTATAATATTATATTTTTATATTTCCTATGCAAATTTTCCTTTGCAGATTTTAGCCACACTGAAAACTATTCAATCATTCAGCCATTGAAGAATGCAATTATTATGCAACACGATTATGCCAAAGACTGTCCCCTCCTTCCAATCTATAAGAAAAGCTTTAAATTTGAAATTTTAATACTCTTTTAATGGATAAAAACTCTTTTAACTTCAGAAAATTAATTGATTAAAGCTATCACAAACTAACGTGGTTTCTGAAAACATTGGAATACGATACATAATAAAAATATGTACTCCAATATTTAAAAAGAAAATATCTCAAACATCTATGATTCCCTGTTATGATCTCTGAAAACCTTTTTTACCAAAAACTCTTATTTTCTAGATTCTACGGCATCTAGAAGTGGGAATGCCATGAATATATTAGATTACAATGAACAGTATAAATATTACCACAGAATAACATCATATTACATGTAAAATATTGAAAATCTAGATATTCCAGTGAACTGAAAATTGAGAGAGCATGCAAAGTTGGGTTCAGATTTAAAATAGGCATCAATCATTTTATATCAACAGAAAAATCTATAAGTACCAGATTCTTCTTCAAATTAATTGTATAAAATAATTCTCTAACTCCTTCAATAAACGAACTAAATGCAATTATATTGAATTTCTATACTGTTATTGAAATTTGCAACTGCTAGATAATTCATCTAAAATAAACCCAGATTCGTTGATAATTCTACACGAACCTTCAACAGATGACTAAAAACCGATTGCACGAATGTCAATTAAATTAAGCCATGGTAGAATAAAGTCATTTAACGGATCTCAATAGCGGGGAATTATTGCATTGGTTCCGTTAAATGACGCCTTTTTACGGCGATTAAATTTAATTGGCCTTCGTGGAGAAAACGAAAAATACACTAAATTTGAAGTTTATCAACGAAATGAAAATAAAATGAAATAAATAAATGAAAATAATAGTAGCTTAAAGCACTCACCACTTGTTTGGAAGTGATTAGTTCAGCTTTACACTCAGTGCAGCAGCGGGGGGACCACATATTAATCAAAATTAACTCACAAGTAACTAAACAGATGTTAAACAAAATTTAACTTTAACACGAGAAAAGCTATCTCCAGATGGAGAACAAACAAGATTGTTGAATAAATTCGGTTGTAACTGAAAAAGTAACTTCAACACTAAAAACTTATTCCCAGCTACAACAAATAAATTTGGTTTTAACTAAAAACTAACTAGAACACGCAAGTTAATTCCAAACTGAATGCACAAGACTTGCACATGGATCCTCTACTCACAGTCTACTGAATAACCGAATGTAAAATCTTCAGTTCAATGGCACTCTAGCAAAAAGGGAGGGGGTAGTAGACTTCAGGAATTCTTCTGAGAATATACTGTAATTTTGTTTTTAGATTATGACGTATTGATGCCAGCTGACTTTATAACTATGTAGGGTGGAACAATCCAAAACTTGCAAAGGGAGGGGGAAGGAGACTCAGCCAATTCTAGGAATATAGTATTGTCTTCAGATACGACGTATTGAGTGCAGCTGAAGCTAATATATATCTGTATATTGGAGGGGGGGGGGGTAAGATCTCAGAGCTGAAAATACAATAATATTGTTTTTAGCTGTGACGAATTGCCTAAATATATACAGAGAGGGTGGAAGACCCAGTGTTTCTTGGAAAACTGAATACTGTTCCTAGTATTGACTTTATTTCCAGGTATTGAAACTGACATAGTTTACAACATATAGTATACTAAGCCATCCCTCACGGTTCATTCACCAAACAATAATAGAAGCAGAAGGATTCTACCTGCTGGTGACCTAGTGAGCTTATTACTATAGACCTAACAAAAGCTATGACTATAGAGTAGTAGTGAGCTAAATTTAGACACAGCGTCATTTTGGAAGCCGTTGATTGGATGACAGCTACACACCCCCTATGCGTCGGCAAAAACATTGAATGTGCAGGGGTTCCCCCGATGGAAGAAAATCCCCGGTGTTTCCCCGGATTGGGTTTGATTAATCATTGTGAAATTAGCGTTTTAAATCCTTTCTCCCGTATAATCCTTAACACTTGTAGATATTTTGGAAATAAATTGACTTTGATTTGAAATTCACCAATAGACTAAATAAGGTACTCTTTTTAAAGTGCTGAACTTGAATATTGTGTTGCTGCTACTTGCTACAGATTAAGCTGGCATTTTTTATTTATTGAAACCTAGTGTTAAATGTTTTAACTAGGCTATATTGTCTAGAATATATGTAGTGCATCTAGGTCAATTCTGTGTTTTTTACAAAAAAAATATTTTGCCTAAAATCACGATCAAATTTTTCATTGAATTCGAATATAAGACAAAATAGAACTCTTATCTGTAGATATACATTGAATAATTATAATATTGTCTTTGAAGTGAATGCTCATTGAAAAGCTCTGCTCTACTTTCAAACAAATTAAATTCAATTTAACGATCAGAACTCTGTTATTCTGTTGAGATTTTTCAAAACAATTTGTGAATTTAAACCTTGATTGCTGTAAGTATAATATGATTATTAATTCTTTCTATTCAATGTATAATTAATTGATAAATGAATATCAATTGCTCCCAAGTTGGATTGGTTTTTATACAGAATTAAAACATGATTTAATCTTATTATTACCTTTTGATTATGTTCTTACTCTTGCAATTTCAAATACAATTCACTATTATTTTTCACTCTTAATTTTTTCAAATAACTTTTCTTATAAAAATCACAAATCTTTTATCACATTTCTTAGTTTTTATTACGTATTATCCTATTTTCAAAGCCTGTAACTGATATTTCAGCATAATAATGAAGGTACTACAATTAATTCATAATGTCCTAATGTTGGGTAACTTTGCAACCCCATTCATTAATAATAGCACTCCACCTAATAGTTTCCAAGAACTTGTAATACCAGGAATTCGACCCAGAATTACACGAAACCTCATCACCTAATAGAGTTCAATAATTTCTAATTATTATCAACTCTACTAACTGTTCCATCAATCATCTCCCACTACAGAAGCTATGCCGAATTTCAAGAAGTGACTCATATTTTTGAAAAGTCTGTACAATCCGAGAATTATTAGCCACTCCTGGAAAGTGGAACACGCATACTATTATTATTATTTACAAATTATTACTATAGTTTCTATAGTAATCACTTGGGCTAGTAGTTGTTAATCCACCAATACTGAGAAATTAGGCAAGCCTTACCGAAATAGGCAGAATTCTGAGTAGCCTAACTGTTCACTGCGGAACCTCTACATTTTAAAAAAGTATTGGTATATAAATAGGCCTATAAATAGATTTCATCGTCACATTGGAGCCGGCTAACCAGGTTTGGTCTATATATATAGTTATGGACATCATAATGAGTGAATGTTTACTACTACGACACTTTCCATTTATAGATTTCAGCAAACTATAGGTATTGTCATCGTTTATTGAGTGATTAGAAACTACTTTCATTACCTATCAATGGGTTACTAGAACATTCGATTATTTCTATTTATAGAAAAACTACATTTATTTACATTTTATTTTACGATATTATGTCGATTATAGGTACTGTACACAGTACAATATTAATGTTTTATTGTTTTGGTGGGAATGCTTTTGCGGGATGAATTAAAAAATGTTCATTTCAATAGAAATTTTTAAAAAAATGCCAAATTTAAGATTATAGAATTCTCAAAAAAAAAACTGGGAGTTCGAATTAAAAACTTTACACGATTCTTTTAATTTTTATTAGAATATTATGAGGAGGAGAAAAGCTCCTTAATGAAATTGTATTTGAAAAGCCAATTGCATTCTTATTGAATTTTTTCAAACTGTTTGTTTTAGATTTAAATTTACTACAATTTTTATTGAATTTTCTTCTTTTAATTTAAAGGAGGCAATTTAAAGGAGTTGCAAACACAGAATATATTTTTTTAGAACAAAGCTTCGTGCTTCACCTCGATTTTCTCCTAAAATATAGAGGGTAGAATTCTGAGAATGCTCTAAAAGCTTCAGTATAAGTTAATTTCACTGATAGAGCTTAATTTCAAGTGAAATCTTTGACTCTGTATAACTTGGTAGCAAAGCATTTCTGGACCCATGTTTATAGGAATGTTTTACATCAGCATGATAAGTATAACATTAGTATATGATTAGCAGTTGATAAGTATTCCTCCTATTCCTCCCTACTACACTGAAAGCGTAGCCAGAAAACTCTGGTAGGTATATATCATCGGAAAACATAGATATGACCACAAATCTCTGTGGTTTGTATATATTATATGGTATCCATCATTTCCATTCTCATATATATCTATACAGAATCTATCAATCTATGGAAAAGTCAAAGTCGACGAGCCAGTACAAGTTCAATGACAGAACAAGTAAAACAAAATATTTAGAACTTTACACTGGTAATCAATCGACCACAAAGATAATTCAAAAAGTTTTCTTCTTAATATTTTACTGAGAGTTCAATGGCAAAACAATTACTTCGAAATGAAATGGAAATGCGAAATAGTCACTCCGGAATATAAACAAGTTAAGTTAGTTATTGCAGTATGAGAAATCATTAGTGCCTAAATGATATGAGAATTGAGTCAAGTGATAAGTGAAAGGTGTGAGTGGGTGTACGAGAGAGAGAGACAGAGAGAGAGAGTGCGAGTAACAGTTGAAGTAATAGATCTTCTCTGTCTGGCACATTCAGTTTATTATCATTAATATTGCCACTTTCTCATAGAATAGAATGTCTAATAATGCCTAGTCAAAGTTTATTAATGTTTATTGATCAAAGAAATAAAAACGAGCTCAATAATAATTTGTAAATAATTATTAGAATATAAAAAACATCCAGAAGAGATTGTTTGAATAAATTAATACTTGGAATAATAATATTGAAAGAAATAATTATTTTTAATGTTTTTGGGGAAGTTTCAATTGTTGCTGATATACAATTTAACAAAGTCAATTGGTTTTTATTATTGACTGATCGTTTCTTATTCATATCTAAATATTAAATTGCATAAAATTTCTTCAAGTACTTGAACTCAGTGAAGGCTTCATCAACAATAAGCAGCATAAAAATAGATTGAATGCCGGTATGTTTGTATTCATCGTATGCTACGTCACGTGATGTAATGAATAATTCATTAAGAATTACGACGGATTGGAAGTTCATTCATTGAAGATTCTGCGAATCATTATATGATTCAGTCTAGAAAATTTTGAATTAGTTGGTTCATTTTATAGCTTTTGTTAGGCTACTCTTTGTGATTTATTTTCTAATAAATTCGGCATTTGATAGGAAAAGTCCGTATTTTAAGACGTTTAAGGAGAAATCAAATACCATTGTTTTAATACCTTATTACCTGCTATGACGGTGTTAGATTATAGTGGCATGCTGTATTATCGCTTTGATAAGTCATGTAGCGAATCACGGGTGACTTGCCCACTGTTTATGCTATCTACAACTACAATGCATTTGCTTATTCTCGGTTGAATATTTTTGTTTTTATTTTAAAAAATCCCATAGCAAGGGGTAGTGCTAGTGTTCATCTACTATGAATACTAAATTCACCCCTGCATTTCCTACTTGAAAGTGAATTTCCCATGGTTGTTGTACTGGTTATCCAAACTTCAAATACTGCTAATTGAATGCCATTTAATAGAATAAAATCAAATTTATAATTATATTCTTGCTATACTTCACTTTGCCATACAGAGTGCAGATTGGAACTGCATATCAAGAGGCTATTCATATCTTAATTGGATTTTCTTTCACAACAACACAGCAAATAAGAGAAAAACATACCTATCAAAACTCAATTATAATACAGTATTATTTTTTATTTAGTCTCAAGTTTTCAGTATACTATAATAAGTTTTTATTTAGATTTTCTAGTGGATATTTTATTCTATGTATTATTCAATGGTAGGCCTATCAGTAGCTCGTTTAAATTTAGATTTTTCTATTTTCAAATAACAAATTAAAAATTATCCAACAATCTACCTGACTATACGTATAATAATTAGTATAGATTTTATTATTGTTTTGAAGTCCTGTATTGAGAACACTTTCAATCCTCTGTATTCTAATAACAAATTAAAAACTTATCTAACAATCTCCCTAACCGTACATAATAATTATTAGTAAGTTATTCATGTTTTAAATGTTATTATTAAGTGCCATATAAAGGACTAGTGGAACACTTTCAATTCTCCATAACTTAATAAAAATAAAAAAATAAACTATACAAGAATCTCCTCAACCGTAATTAATAAACTAGCATTCTAATATCGTTATAAGTATTATACTAAGGACTTGTGGAACACTTTCATAACTTGAATATTTTAAAAAAACTTCTTCCAATAACTAATATGAATAACTTCTTCCTAACTAAAAAACTAATCTTTCATAACTTGATAAAAAAAATTAAATTACCCAATAATCTCCTTAACCATTCATAGTCTGATAATAGTATCCATTTAAACGCTGTTACGAGTCTAGAACACTACTGATTTTTTAGTCCAAATTATTAAATCTCCCTAACAATTCATAATAATTACTGTCCATTTAAACGTTGTTACGAGCATAGGGCACCACCGATTTTCTAGTCGGTCAAGCATCACAGAAAAATTATCATTGTCGACGCCAGTACAGTAACTGCATTGAAAAGTGAAGAGAAAGTTATCTAACAGGTCCACAGGCCTAGGCTGGGTACGGTTAGATCATTGACAATAAAAATGTGTCGGCGACCTACCTTTCAAAATAATGGTCTGTCCTCTAGAAGAAGAAAAACAAAAGTGAATATTGTTGAGCGAGCGCACTTTGTATCTGGTTGTCGCAGCAGCACTCTACGATGTGTCTACTAGATGTCTATCAATGTCTACTAGATGTCTATCAATGTCTACTAGACCGGCTACTGGTGCTCTAGCTAGAGCCACAAGCGAGACTGAAACCGGCAAGCATAGAGTTGCAGTTGCAGCTGGGAGCTGACTGATGAATTTGATTCAGTCAAGATTCGATGTGCGGTGTCTGGAGGTGGCTGGAGGGAGGGGGGGGCGACTGCCAGGTGGTTTTGGTAGGGAGGGAGGGGGAATGTAAACAAACGTAGATAGCGCGTGATAAGAGTGATAACATGTCTGTGTAGAATGGTGACCGCGGTTGTCATAGAAATATATCTATATAGTTCTATGCCGGTTATAAGGAGTTGGTAATCTATAAATCACGGTATCTAGATGATGGTATAGCAGGATTATTTTAACTTGTCAGAAAACAGCTGATTTAACGTTGGTAAACGAGCGTACATCAATGAGCTGTTTTCTGACAATTTAAAAGAATCCTGCTATAGAAGTCGTCAAATTATTAACAGACCTTTATAACATCATAGACAGACTAACTAAATAAATGGATTATCTGTGATAACATTGACTGAATTTATACGAATATATTTTATGAGGTGATTTTCGCATTGCGCAAGTGAAGAGGGGGAAAAGAGTTTTCTTTTCGGACGCTATTCTCCAACCGATAATCATGAAAATGGTTCCAAAATTTTTAGAAAAATATGTAGAATAGTTGTATATCCTTGAAAAAATAATTTTTTGAGGAAGGCAGTATGAAATTAAAATGGCAGTAGGCTTGTAGATCGATGAACATGGAGCAAATTTCAAACATTGTAACCACAGAGAACAGATTAGTAACAGATTAGTTTATGACAGACTAGATTATGACAGTAGAACAGATTACTAGAGAGTATAGCTTTTATAATATATTGTAGCCTTCAATTTTAAAAAATTATAAGTGATGATAAAATTTTACTATACTATTTTAGAATACAGCAACAATACCAGCAATTTTTATCTTCAATTCAAGACCATCCACACATTTTGTATGTTCAAAAATAGCGACCAAAGGAATAAACTGAGCAGTGCTGGTTTCAATGTTTTCCCAAAGGTATCAATATCAAAGCCTCTTAAAAATACTATCTATGTAATTTAATTTCCATCTATTTATGTAACTTAATTTTCATATATTTCTACTTGTATTTTGATGACATAGAACAGTGAATAATGTTCCCTAAAGACTGTATCCATGATTAAATAAATAATAATGAATAATTGCATTCTTCATTACACATTGTCGGAAGCTTCATGAAATTACAGGAGTTGCTCCTGCATCAAGAATTTCGTTACAGTAAATAGAGTGTTGGGTTGCAGAATTCATTGAATAGTTTATTTTTTAATGTTGGTTTTTAGCAAGCAGGACAAATTTTGATCCAGGATCAGTACAATGCAATCAAATGGGAACAGCTGATGCAAAGTAGTTGATCCCGGTTGGTGCAACCCAACATTCAACATAGTAGGATTAAAGTACTGGAAAAGTTTGGACATTTATAATGTTTATACTGGAAAATTGAATGGTGAACACGATTTTCTTACACCATCAACGGTTTTCTAGAATTTTCACAATATTTCTGGGACCAAAAACCTCACAGTATTAGGAACTGTTAGAGCTTATGTAAGCATAGATTTTTTAAATTAAACATGTATCTCACACAATAATCTTATATAAATGTATCCGAATTCAAACGTACCTTTACAGATACTTTATTAAAATTGTAACAATTTTCCTAATTTTTAATAATGAATATTGAATCTTGGGTTCCCTATTTTTAATGCAAAGTACATAGGCCCATACATCGTATATTTTTCAGAACCAGAAACTCCATAATAGTATTAATTTCCAGTAAGAATTTTTTTTATCAATTGCAATCAAAATGCTGAAACAACGTGATATTTATTTATTTATAATTCTGCATTGAAACAAGGAAATCATGGTACTGACTTGTAAATAATAGTAATAAATTATCATAAGGAAAAATTGATACAGTTCCATTTGAAATTACCCTGTCCAAGTTCAAGTACAGGAAAGGGTAGATGAATTATTTATGGTTCAAATTATAAGAGTTTTGTAGCTTAATAGTATATTTAAACAATCACATAAATATCTTCTATTCAATAATAAAAAAGTGATAAAACTTAATAATATAATATTATTAGTATTACACGCAATTAACTATTGCATATATCAGTTTCTGAGACTGGTTTTCCCGTGATGAGGAATATTCCGACAATGATAATGAACTAGTTTGGAAATTTCCACGTTGCGAATAATTAACATGATTTACTGTAAATCTGTGAACTGTACAGTTTTATCAAGAATAGAATCTGAAGAGTGTCAATGGAATAATAATTCCGTGATTTTAATAATCAAGATTTACGAGCACAAATTTAATTAAGAACAGACATAACTTATAGAGAACTAGTTCAAATCTCCTGATTTGATCAAGACAGCTTGATTGCAATAAGCTTGACAGCTTGACTGCATGTTTAGCAGAAAACGATCCTCTCATTTATTTTATTTATTGATCTATTTAATTAGTTAGTTTATTATTTAATTAGTTTACTATTTAAACTAAAATTATTAATTTACTATTTAATTAGTTTTACAGTAGAACGTGTCCCTTGGAACCAAATATTATAAGCTGATAGCTTTATTGAATAATGTACTTAAAGAAGATAATGAAAAATAACTCATTTTTATCCCTATTTCATTATTTTTTTAAATCAAAAGTTTTTACCGGTGAGTTTTACTTTATAAACAATTCAGTTCACTAAAAACAAAATAATTGAAAACTCAATGAACAATCAGAAGTAATGGCGGATTAATGTTAAACTAATTGATCAATAATAAGTTTAGTTGAAGCTCGTAAGATTTAGTTTGGGTAATATTTGTTTATAAACAGCAATATCTACTGACAGAGAAAATCCATTCATATTTGGTTAGTCCTACAGAGAGTGTATAGTAGCAGTGTGGACATTGCATTGATTGGTTAGCTCAGACAAATCCACCATACTTTTGCCAATTCCCATAACATTTGCATTGGAATGAAAAGCAAAACATAAATTTTATGAAAAGTGATTCACTTCTAACCCACATTTTGCCTTGCCAGTATTAGTTTTCATAATTTTTAAAGCAATAGCAACAGTAGAGATGAGACTATTTTTAATGTTTGAAAAGTTCGTTTTGATGTCGTTACTCTAGAAATAACTTTGAAAAATGAATGAATAGGTTCATGTTTGCCTGTAATCCCATTTCAAAATTTGGCAAAAGTATGGCGGAAAACTACTATACACTATACACTCTCTGCAGTCTATACTATTGGGTAGCATATCTGTTGGCTTTCAAGGAACACAGTCATACAATAAAGCCTAAACATGCTTAAATTATGGGTTTCTGTGTTATAAGTAGGTCTATAACAGTGAATTATACAGGTAGGTATCTTAGAATCATCTGTCCGTTGCTATTTTTTTAAAGGGAATTTGATGAGAAATCTTATTGTGCTTTTACAAATGTTCACAAGAAGTAGCAAAGCTGTAAATGGTTAAAAATGTTGATGAAAATAAACACCGAGAACGCAGAAATCCTGGAAAAGTTTGAACGCTGATAATAGGCCTCATACTAGTAGTCTACCTATATTTATAAATACGATAATACAAAAAATATAATATAATACAGTACAGTATAAATATAATAGTTGAGTTTGTTTTCTTGGCAATAATTATTAGAATGGTGCTTACTATATTTTCAATTTTACTTGCCCAACAAACAAGCTACCTAGTCGAAAAAAATTCGAATCCTTTCTCAGCTATAAAAGTTTCAACAAGAAGCAGGAGGCAAATGAAAATAGGTTAACAGTTGCGTTTTTTTCAATGCTGATCATTCACTGCACAATATTTACAATCATTATTGAGAGGCTCCCGTAAACAAGAAACTGTCATTACTGTTTACTGGCTACTGTATAAGCTGGAGAATGGACAACTTGCACAATAATTGACTGTAAAGTTGATGTTTGTTACGAATGAATGATTTTGTCTTCACTTTCTAGTAAGCCTACATCTATTTCATAGTGGCTGGATAGCACCTGATAAAGGTAATGCAATTTTTTTATGTTGAACCGCTCAAGTTTTCACATCGAGATTAGTAAACACTCGGTCACCCTATAGCCTCATGAAACCCCGCTTATCTAGAAGAAGAAGGAGGAGAAGTTGGATGAGAAAGAGGAGTAAGAGGAGGAGGACAAGAAGAAGGAGGGTATATTAATAGAAGAAGAAGAAGAAGAAGAAGAAGAAGAAGAAGGAGGTGGTTGAGGAGGAGGAGGAGAAGTAGAAGGATAGTAACACAGAATTCACAAAGAGTAGAAGAGAAGTAAATGAGGAAGCAGAATAAGCTAAAGAAGGAGACATAAGATAGAAGTGGGAAAGGATGATAAGAAGAAGGAGAAAAAGAAGAAGGAAGAAGGAGAGGAAAGAAGAAGAAGAAGAAGAAGAAGAAGAAGAAGAAGAAGAAGAAGAAGAAGAAGAAGAAGAAGAAGAAGAAGAAGAAGAAGAAGAAGAAGAAGAAGAAGAAGAAGAAGAAGAAGAAGAAGAAGGAAAAGTAGAACAAGAAGAAGAAGAAGATGTAGAAGGAGAAGAAGAAGAAGAAGAAGAAGAAGAAGAAGAAGAAGAAGAAGAAGAAGAAGAAGAAGAAGAAGAAGAAGAAGAAGAAGAAGAAGAAACACGCGGAGGAGGAAGAAGAATACGTGAGTTAGCTGCTATTTAAAATATAGTAGAAAAATAGATAAAATAAATAAGAAAATAGTAGATATTATTAAAGATCTGGAACTGCACATTATGTTGTGTTGTATCTTTGTATAATAAAGTAGTATTATAGCAAGTTTCTCAATATGTTTTGATAAATCTATATTAATAGCCCACGAGAACTCATTTTCCATCTTAGAAATGCAAAATAAAGCATTTATTTATTCATTTGAATTATCACCATCAAGCATTTAAATGACAAGAACGCTCCCAAAGCAGTTTAAATTGCAAATTTAGTATTTGCATTGAGTAAAAAGTTATATGTTCATGATAATTATAGGTTTTAATAATATTAGAAGAACTTCATTTTTAAAATTCTTTGTAAATAGCAATACTCTCAATGTCACTTTACTTCAGACGCAAACGACAAACCATAAAACTCTAAAAACCAACAATAATTATTTGAAAATTTATTCTACAAATTCACACACTTCAACCTTTATCACTTATCATAACATTCAATTCAAATATTTTTATTCGATTCAATGTTCCATGATTTAACTATTGATGAAATTTAAATAAATATTATAAATTCTAATACAACTCAAATCATTCTGATAATATTTTTGAAAGAGATAACGAAATCAAACCGATTTTATTATTTCCCTCTTATCAATGTCCTGAAAGTTTATTTTCAAATCATAGCTTCAATAGCTTCAATATTCAATATAATAGCTTTATTAGCTTCAATATTCTATCAAAAATCTTGAAAATTATTTCCAAGAGGCTAACATATTACAATATGTTCATAACTCATAACCCAAGCACTTCACAGTACAGGTAAAACACGTAAGAAAAGCTTATAACAATGTTGATCTTATCTTCAGCATTACCGCTGCCAGTATAGTTGAAGAAGTAATTTAAATTACACTAATTGTAATTAAAAAAGGTCTGAGAAAAAAAACGCACTTGCATAATCAATTAACGTAGTGTGTTAATCTGGCTGTAAAGTCTTATTCTAATAGGCTATTAGACCAGTGCAATCCATCATTTCCGCGTATTTTTTTATATTTGTAATCCTACAAACTCCTCTTTCTATTTTTGTAGGTGTAAGATTCCAGTAAAATGATGTTTAATTGCATATAAACAGTTGTTTTTTCTAGTGTGAGTACTTTATTTCATTTTTTTAGTGATTTATTATGCAATAACGACTTAATTGTCATTCACGGGTGTTCTGGCTTGGATTGGAAAATTTCAAAGATAGTAAAAGAAGCATACATAGGACAAAGGCCTACTTGCATTTTGTCCAGAGAGATAAAATAAATAAAAAACATTAATAAAAATCATAAAGATTATTGATGACTTTATTTTGAATGTTCATTCAATTTAAACAATTTTATTGTTGATATTCTTGTTAAAATTAATAGAAGTCTCAGCCCTAGTGTCATGGGTACTCCTCAATTTTTGTGTTATAATCATTTATGCAGCAGTATCATGACGTCAAACTCCCATATATTGTGTCACTTTCTTCTTCTTCTTCTTCTTCTTCTTCTTCTTCTTCTTCTTCTTCTTCTTCTTCTTCTTCTTCTCCTCCTCCTTCGTCTCTTCTTTGTTCTTTCTCCTTCAACTCTTTACTCTATCGTTTTAAGCCAATCATAATCATAGCATAGTCGATTATCTTTATCATTTGCAAGAATTGAGTCTATTTTCAATATAACTCCATTTATTACCACAACTATTACAAATTATAGAAGATTTTTCAAAAATTATAACTTGAAATTCAGTGTTGGACTATTAATTAAACTATATGTTTTCCATATTTCCCATTAAAAAACATTGGATTATTATTTGGCGTGGAGGAACAACCGAGAAAGTCTACCCCCCCCCCCCTAAAAAAAGCTTAATAATAGCCACTACTGTATCACGGTACTACAATATTATAATAGTAATGTTTGTTGCATATTTACTTTAGTATTTACATTCCAATTTACATTAATATTTTTTCTGAAGTAGGTCATAATATTTATAATACTGTTATTTCTTCATCTATCTTTTCAATATTTTATTAACACTATTAGAAAAAACACTTTGAACACGAAAATACGTGAACTGACTCTGTCAGACTGTTCAACTGCTCAGTCTGATGATGTCCAACACCAGGATGAAACGATAGTCACTATGTAAGTGAAATCAAGTGTTTTCTACTTAAAAGTGTTTTTTAAAAATAGTGTTAATTACCAGTAGAAAAAAGTATGGATAGACAACTCAATATCTATAGCTATTGAGGTGAAGCTTGACGAGCTATTGCCATTGAGTGGCATATTTTTTTCATAATTCAAATTGAAATCTTATAGAGGTACCGTACTGAAATAATTTTAATCCATACTGAAAAAATTTCAAATTCACTAGGTTCTTGTGACTTGAGACTTCTACCCTCAGTATAGTTTCAATTATACCGGTACACTAGATCCTTAACCTGAATAGTACCTACAGCAGATCATATTGTCCTTGGTAGAATAATTAGATTTGAGGTGTAGCTACAAAGCCGTGTAATTGCAGAATGAAAGTGATTATAATTGAAATTACTTTCGTTGAAAACTGAACTCAAGTTACCTAGCATCCACATCATCTAGCATTAAAAATAATTTATGTTGTTAAGTGTTTGCAGACTTTTGCTGGTTCTCTGAAAATTCGAGTTGGGTGAGTTAAAAAATTAGAAAGGTGATCAAATGAAAGATAAATTTCTCCTCTTTGAACACCTATTGATATTTTTATGGTTAGCTTGCTGATAAAACAGTTACACGGAATCTAAAAACTAAAAAAGTATTTTCACGTTTTTACATTATTTTTTTACCAATTGGGTTCTAAATTATTTATGTTCTTACCTTATGTCTCATACTATGTACTGTAATTCAATAAATAATGAAATTTTATGTCAATTCAGTACATTTTTTCAATTCGGCCCACTAGGCATTCTAAATGTGAAATTTATAGAAATAGAATGCATTCTAAATGGCTCTGTGCAAATTTAAGTTTGACACCTCTGGACTGGAGTCTTCTAGTACCTAGCTAATGACTATAGGTACTATGAATTTTTAACAATCAACTTCCACTCTTCAAGATCCGTTTCTTGATTATGATTTGAGCCTCATTCAGCAGCGCAGCTTTCTTCTTGTCTCACCGTTGCAATTGCTGCATTATATTCCTATTCAATTGTTTCCAATGATAAGCATCTCAGTTTGATGCCTGGAGCTTCTATATAAGTGCGCTACACACAGAACTATTGTTTTGATAAGGCCAGATTTGTGTCAAATTTTACTAATGATTCCACCAGCTGAACTGAAAGTCATTGACTTTTGTTTCAAGAGGAAGTAGTTGACCTTTCTATCAGAAAACAATCTCCCGGAATGATACAGCATATAAGCTACATAACTATCACATTTTCTACAGGAATAAATCGTTAATACCGGCATGTAAGTACCGGTAGCCGCGGTAGGCTACCTATCCAATAAATTAATAATAATAAATAATTCATTTCAATGCAGAAATAAGTTACGCTACACTAGCAGGTCACCCGTGCTTCGCTATGAGGTGTCTGAAATCCCGTTGAAAATAAGAAACTAAGGATAATTTGTGTGAAATATTTCACTGCATGCACGTTGTCAGAGGAAATTTTAAAGATACTGTATATATAATACTCAAACCCCGCTATATTTATTTTTCATGTTAACTTTGACATAGAACCCAAAAAAATTTACATGATATGCCTATTCCATGGATGGAAATTTTCGTCCAAGTTAAATGAGTTGAATGCTGATAGAAAATTTGGGATACTTTTTTGTTCTTTGTGACATTACCTTAACAATGCTTAGAGTTGCATTTCAAATCATATTAAACTTTCCTTGAAATGCGTAAATAGGCACTCCTTCGTATACAGACAATATTTGTGCAAAATTTCAGCTTTATTCAGTAAAGGTATTCTAGGCCTGATGGACCTACTGACACAAGGTTACAGATAATAACGTTGTAATGCATAATATGATGTTCTCATGTGCTACTACAATAAAGTTTTTATTTATTTATTTATTTAACCTTGCTACTGACAGACACCATCTCATTTATATTAAGTGACTGGACTAATGCCCGGTTGCTCAGTTGTTCAATAAACTATTGAATCAATTAATTTTTTTGCATTTGAAAACACATGGTTATTGATTCAATACTGCTATTGGATCCATAAACTGTTTATTGAACGACTGAGAAACCGGACATAAATTTCATAAAACCCGATATTAAATATTCATTTTCATATTTTAATACTTAATAAAGCCATGCCATAAGTTAGAAATATATTAATCATCTTATGATGATTCTCCAAAAAATAATGTATTTGATAATATTTAATATTAAATATTTTTTTATATTTAAATACTTAATAAAGCCTTTAGAAATATATTATGAATCATCTTATAATGATTCTCCAAAAAATATTGTATTTGATACAGGGGCGGTCCTACGTATGGACAAATCGGACATTTGTCCGGGGCCCTTCCTTAGAGGGCCCCTTGGCGACGGCAAATTTAAACAATCAAATTTTTCATAAAATAAAATGAAAAGTAAAAGAGCTTTAAATCTTGTTCAATATTTGGCAAGACTTTAAATCGGGGCCCCGCAGCAACCTAAAAGCATATTATTACACAATTGAAGTTTTCATATAATAAAAGCGGGGCCCCGCGGCGATGGCAAATGTAAATAATAAACTTTTTCTTACAATAAAATAAAAAGTAAAATAGATTCAAATCTTGTTCAATATTTGGTAAGACTTCAAATGGGGGCCCCGCAGTAACCTTTTAAAGCGTATTTACACAATTAAAGTTTTCATATACAACAATTCTCATAATACAACAATTGTGTTAACTACTATTATGTCATGATGATTTCATAAGAAATGTTTAAAAAATTCTTCAGTTTTGAAATATTGATAGTGGATTGTACTCATTATCTTTTATCTAATCAACTCAACTCATACTGTAGTATAGAATAATTTTTAAAAACTGCATGGTTGACCACCGCTATTTCATTATTATTAAAGCTGACAAAGGACACCCAGACCCCCCCCCCCACCTCTCTCCATAAGTGGGGCCCCGCCAAAGTCAATTGTCCAGGGCCCCGCAAAGCCTAGGACCGCCACTGATTTGATAAATAAATGTATTCTTTCCATATTGTCTCTTTCCATTGATAAATAATGTATTATAATGTAATGTAATGAGGGTCTGCTGTAAAAAAAATGAAGCAACCTTATCTGAAGAAATATTTCAAAATGGAGGGCATTTGAAATTTTAGATTGAAATGTCTCGAAAACTTCTTGTTGACCAAAGCTTGTGTTTTAGCATAATTAGTATGATTAGTAATTACTCTGTATAATAATTTTGAGAAAATTATATGATTTTGATCACCTTATCGATCCTCATTTTCAAATGGTTTAACCTCTACTTATTTAATAAAATAATATAAATAGAATAATAAAATGAAATTTATTTTTAATGACGGAATTCTAGTTAGCCTAATAATATTCAGCAGCATTGAAGACTGCTATAAATGTAGTATGATGATAATTATTATTCACGTGAATCAAAATACCTCCACCTTTTTGTCAAATTATAAAAAAATGAAAAATCATGCACATACTTTACCTGAGAATAGCTCATCACATTGTTATTCCCAAACATGTTTCACAGCAATTACACCTTGCTTTGAGAAAATATCGCACGATAAATTCAATTACATCCAATAACTCCACCAATTTTCAACACACTTTCCACACGAGAATTACGAATATTTCAATAATAACAAATCTGTACTTTTCAGGTACCGTACCGCACTCTTCAACGCCTTTTTCCAGGCACCAAAAATCCAAGGATAAGATGGCCCGAAAAAGTAAGCGCGAAGCACCTAAGCACCACTGAACTCCACTAAGTTCTGTGCCTTGCTTAAATTAAAAGTTGAGATAGTCCATACCGTATCACACTTCCCGCAGTGACATGACTCCAGATCGCCAGATAGGCCTAGCATTGTTTGACTCGTCACTTCATAACTTGCTGTTTTCGATTAGCAGTTGTCAAAACAACACCGCTTTGTTATTTTCATTAGAATCTGTTACGCTTTCGATTATTGCTTTAGAGCCTGGCGTCCTACTAATCAGTCGAAAAATGCTGAGTCGGCTGAATTTAGGTGAATGGAAGTGCTGCCTTTTTAGTGTATTGCCGAAAGAGGTAGTACCGTACAGTAGTTAATATACGAAAGAAACAAGTCTTCAAATTACAGCTAGGCTTCTTCTATACAGTGATGTTGAATGTTACTACATTAGTTAAGGTAATCACCAATTTATTCTTTGGGCCTGTTTATGAAAAAATTAGGAGTCCTACACCAGTGAGTAGGCAGTAGTAGTCATTCATATTGGAAATGGTCTTATAAGATCAATGTAATCTTTTGAAACAGTAGCGCAGTTATTTTTGGACAGAAAATTACGTTTTAAGTGTCATTGGAAAGAGAATGAAATTATTCAGGGGTTTTACTTTTTTACTTATAAAACTACTGCATTAATTACAGCAAAAGCTGCAATTATTATTTTTGTTGTTGTTATTATTATAACAAAAAAATATTTATTTGTAATGCTTATATTTTCTTTGGCAAATAAATTGAATTGAATTGAACTTATAAACTGGAAGAAAATCGTCCATCCTCGATAGAAAAGGACAGTCTGCCGGAAAGTCTGTGTGGCAAACTCTATTTATTTTGATGAGCACCTCTGAGAGCACCTTCATTAAAGACAATATAACTAGATAAGTAGTTAAGTTAAATTTAAGTAATTGAATTGTCTTTGCCTTCATCTAGGAGTATTCTTGGAGAAGTACGGGATAGCTCTCAATATTTTGAGGTAATGTAGGCTCTGTAAATTATTATTTATTAGATAGTTGCAAGACTAAAATGGAATGAATATCAGACACATGAAGCCAGTTGCACAAAAAGCCAATTAAGTTTAACAGCCGTACAATGATGTCATCTAACGAAACCCCTATGTAACGAGACTCCTATTCAAATCCATAAATGACGTCATCCTGTAAATGACGGCGGGTTAAATTCAATTGGCTATTCGTGCAACTGGAGTGCTAGTGTAAAGTATGAATTTTAAGTTTTTTTTAGGTTCGCAACCAAAGGGATTATTGTTGAAAATGTTCTGAAATCTTTCAAGAAATAAAGCTACCAGTATCGGTTTGTTTGTCAGCTAATAATCTGTTTCATTGTGAACCTTTAATTTGAGATTTATGCGTCTCAAGTATTATTAATTTGCTGGTTTATTCAGTAGAATTCCATGTGAAAAATTGTGACTTATAACTATTGTGTTTTCATATCATCATATATTATATCATTCGTATGTGTCTCAATAATTATTATGATCATCTCGGTATTTTTTATAAAATTTCCACCATGGTTGATAAAAGGATGGGATTTAGTAGTGCTCTGCTTTCAAGTACTTTGTCAAAGAGTACAAAACACTGTAAAAATATTTTTAAAGTGGTTTATTTAAACAATAAGCAGAATAATATTGTATTATTATTACCAAAACAACTCTGTTTCCCAATACAAAACAAAGTGACTGTTTTTAACAGTTCAATGAAGTACCAACAGAAAAAATAAAACACATTTTAAAAAACAAAAATTTACACAGGAAACTAATTTACATATCATACAAAGGAAACTGAAGGGTCTTGAGAAATAATTGAAATTCTTTGAAAACATATTATCCTCATATTATAATTAGTCGTAACGCTGATGAACACAATCCTTTTTTAATAAGCTAACAATATTTTTTTTATAGTTTAGGTTTTCACTATTTTTTTATTATTAAAACATTATTCTTAATAATTATTGTGTTGTTTTATGCACTGTACATAAAAATAGCTGTTTCTCGAATATGCTAAGATTTCATTTACAAAATGACACTAATGTATTTACAATATTCACAATTATTATAGTTATTAATAAACATACTGGATCACCTTATCATCATCAATAGAAAATTCACAAAAAAGGTCTTGACTATTATTCCGATCTAAAATCAACCACTTATCATAATAATCAAGATTCACAATAAGTTCAATTCCATATTTTTATAATGTTATTACCGTATCTCCATTCATTCGTTCACACTTAACAGTACAAAATCTATTAAATTGCACTTGTGTTAGTTACAATAAATTATTCGTTATTTTCAATAAGACGGGAAGTAGACATGTTTAATAAAACATCTGCATCACAAATATTAGAAACTATCAAGCTAAAGTGAAATTAACTGGAAAGTAAATAGTAATAGTAACAAAAAGCACTGCGAATGTGAGAAAAATGTGAATTTAGAATTTTTATTGAAATAACTGTTTAACCATACACAAAATCGTCAACACTGAGTTATTCGAAAAGGAAGATTACAGATACCGTATTCAAGTTTATGATAGATAAAGTAATGATAATAATAATAATCAGCAGGGAGTAGTGTGAATTGCAAAACAACAATCAATACCTATCAAAATTCATTGGTATTTTAGTTTCAAAGACAAAAATCATTTTTTGAGGAATAAATATTGTTACAGTAATCAGATATGTCACGAAATTCTATTCTATAAATTGAAGTAACATTAATCCTAATCATTTTATCATTAATGAGTCAGACATCACCTTTTTAATTCATTCAAATTATAACTAAGAAAAAACACAATTAATTAAATTTATTTGTTTAACCACAGAAATCGTTCAAATACTGAATCTAAGGGTGAGAAAATGAGTTTTTAATAAAGTCTTAATAAAAGTAGGGAAAAACGATGAAAATAATCGCTTTTATAGTGTATGCAATTATTTCTTCAACATTAATATAAAACAAATTAAATTAAGAAAGCTCCTTTAATTGACAAGCTCATATGTAACAGTTACGTGTAACGTGTGTAACATTCGGTTGAAAATAATTAAACTGTACTTATCAAACTTCAACCAATAACCTTGAATTGAATAGCTGACTTGGTAAGGTTCCCACACACTAGACATGCATTTCATGTGTTGCTACGTTATAAAAGTGCATGCCTAGTGTGTAGCCTACTTACCCCATAAGGACAGCTGTTCAATACAAGGAAAATCAAAGACATTACTTTTGATAGAAGGTAGTTTATTGGGAGGAATTCGATCTTGAATTTTTATTTTGTGTGTGCAAAAGCCTTCAAACTTTCATCTAGTGTATAAATTGACTATGTTTCTTTATCAAAGTGTGATAGATAGTTTGATAATTGCATGGATACTAGGTCACACTTTTGAAAAGGTCTTTATTATATTTTAGAAGACCTGATGAGGATGCACTAATAATCGTAGTGCTTTGTAGTGTGTTCTAATAACCAATTTATTTTCTTGCCAGAACTCAGTCTACGACAAAACATGCAGCCTTTTATCGAATATACGGCCGACGCATCCCATTTGAACTCAATTTTAGATTGTACTGAAATTATCTATCATTCATAATTTACTTACGGGAAGTTGAAAATTCAGGAGAAATTAAGATGGGAGCCGAAAACCTGTTCCAAAGATTTTTCCTTTGGGTTCAAACGGCTTGCCTTCCAAATATTGGTCTGAGCCATGCAAATTAAAAAAGTTTGCAAAACCTTCGGTCAATTGCACAAAAGCCAATTAAATTCAACCGGCGAAGATGACGTAATTTTACGAAGCTTCTTCGAATGACATGTTTTTATGACGGTAGAATTTAATTGGCGTTCATGCTTCAAATAAACCGTTCACTATGGTTTGAGAAAAACTAGTCCGAAAACAAAAATTAAAAACAAAGTAGGCAATTGAAAAATAAAATTTATTTATATTAAATTAATTTTAATGGAACATTATAATATAAAACAAGATGCTATTTACAATAATATTGAATAATATTTCAAATATCTTTCTTCCATTCGTTAAAAAATAACTATTTACATTTTGGATGACAAATTTGTATCTCCTTTTCACTAAAACTTACAATTACAATCACACATACTAATTTCGTTTTCAACAATATAATTCAACTATAATTATTCTTGTGGGTAACCAATATAAATTATTTAATCCAATGACAAATCTCGTGCCAGCAATACATTACTAAATTTATCGATCAACTAATATCGATAAATACACTTTCGATAGTTAATTATAAATATTGTTCTATAAGCGGTCCACAAGTGGGACCGCAGAGGCACTATGGAAACAGTAATGTCTAAAACTCACTGTAGAGGTCAGTACTGGAGCTCATAAAGTAGGATTTGCTGCAGCTGTATGGACATAGAAAAAGGACAAACAACACTTATGAATTCTCTTAGAAAAATTTAAATACATCAGTTTATAAACAACATAGGATACTTTTTTAAAATAATTATTAAAATTACATGTCTCATTTATTGAGGAAGTAAACTCATATTAACTCCATACAAAAACGAATGACAATGTCTGCTAAAATTACTTTTAAAATCTTCATCAAGTTCATTAAAAAATAATTTAAAACTCCAATTGATTATACCTCTATGCGGTATCTGAGAATTTGATTCTTTGGTAATGAATATTTAAAAAGACTGTAATGCCAATAAAAACAATAAAATTTCAACGTCTTTCGATGGAGGAGATACCCTTTCGGGCTTCCTCAGCGTTAGAACCATTAAATTAAATATTTATTAAAAACCAATGTTATATTAAAACCAACTAACAAGATTATGAGCAGTCATTTATGTGTCACTTGACTTTGAGCTTTCTAATTTTTCGAAATTCTACTTTCCGGAACGAAAAATGATTTTTTCAAGGAAGCGTGTTTACATTTCTTTGAAACTCCCGGTCTATTGGAAGTATTAAAATAGATTCATTATACGATTCTTTGGTTTATCTACAATAAAAAATCAATTAAAATCAAGAATACATAAAAACGTAAGTTAATTAAAATTTAAGAACTGCATAATATCAAATTAATACTTTCTTATCCGATAATGATGGGCCACATCTAGAAGCCTAATCTCGAGTTAAGCACAGTTCTACACGACCAAATTCCTCATAAACTAAATAAATAAATCTTGGAGAAGCTTAAAAGGAATTGAAAACAAGACTCAAGTCTTGTCAAATAATCGAGGAGATTTAAAAAGATTTTACTAGTTGTTAAACCCATCATAAACTTGTATTTATGGTTTCATTTTACTAGTATTAATAATTAATTGAAGCTTCAATCTGTCTTGCAATCTCATCGGTTGATTTCATCTGATTTTTAGGCAGAACGACCAATTTCCTTCATAGAACATAAAATCGTTTACAATATTTGAAAAGATTTTTGTCAAATATTGAACAAGATTTGAAGCTTTTATCTGATAAAACCTCAGATTGTGCTCAATAGTTTAGTATGACTGATGTTATAAAAAATTAGCCATTCAATGAAATCTGCATTTTGCATCATCGACATCATATTCATCATACTTGATAGAATTTTACAAACAATTTGATCGCGATAAAAACGGCTTCAAATAGTTAAAATTATTTTTTTTTCAAGATTAATTCAATGAAATCTGTACTTGGCATGATTATATTCATGATTGTGATGGCAGAAGGTTATAATTAAAATATGTTTTTCAAATTCAAATACTTTCACAGAAGGTAGATGCATTAATATAAATGAAAATAATGAGGTGTATTTAAAACAAGATGTATCAGCTATTAAAATAATAAATAATTGTTCTACAGAACTAAAACAGATTTTTTACGATTGCATTAGGTTAAAATGAGTATTTAAAACTCCATCGCTGACTTCAGTCAGTGAGGCACATAAAACAGAATAGAATTGAACAAATATACAAATAACTATTTCAGGCTCAATATTGTACACAATTGTTTGCTAAAATACTACAGTCAAATAAGTCAAAACAACACAACAAATAATAGTAATAACAACAACAAAAACATATTTTTTTACAAAAATAATAATTACAGTAACAAAATCTACATCGAAATATATTATTTTCATCTGACAGTAGAAACAAAATATAATAGAATGACATCAAATGGAGATCTTGCAGTGGAGAGGGAGTTTGTTGATGAACTGAACTTTTTGAGATCATTATTTCAATTTTCAAGTAATAATTCTTCTTTACTTACTTTGTCTAGTGCAGAAATCGAAGAAAGAAAAGGTAATTCTATCTCCTAGCCGTTGTAAGCTGTGTTTGGCAAGTAGTTAATATCAAAATCGTCACCTTTTATAAAAACTTTATTTAAAAGTGGTCTGTAAGCCAGGGCGATAAGCGCCGGTCTGATAATCCAAAGGTTCCGGGATCGATCCCAGTCGACAGAACGGATTTTGACCACAAAACGGCCACTCCCGACTTTTAGAGACGTTAAGCCGTCGGTCCCGACTGCCTAAACAGTAGACATCTCTCATCATTACCCACGCACAAGCCTAGAGCTCATGTAGACAACACCCTCAGCAAAAACTCTTTGATTCACAAAATCTTCGTCTATATTGGTGTCAATTTCAAGTTACCTAATTTATTATCAAAATTCCCTACAATACTACAAATTAATTTTAGCAATCGAGTTGACAAATGCTTTAATTCACTCAATTAGTGAAAAAATCAATAATGGAAGCAGTACAAATTCAATATTTTATTTTCATATATTATGCTACAAACAACACTGCCTTGAAAATTTAGTGAAATTCTACATTTATCATTCATAGATAATATAGATGTTTTGAAACATTCAACAGAAGAAAAATTGTTAAGAAAAAACAACTTTCTTTCTGTTGAAAATAAATTAAACCAAACAAAGGTTTTGATAATAGATTATTGCAATTTACTTTCTCAGGTTCAATACGAATGGAAAAGAACCAAACAGCATAAAAAAAATAAATAAATGGAAATAAAATCCAACTTCAGAAATGATTTAGCTTATTGCAAAAAACCAGCATAATAATGGTATCACGATAATTACTAGGACAACCAATATGGTCATACATATAGGAAACAGTATTTTCAAGACTAAATGCCATTCAAACACTGTATTATCGTTGTAATGCTTTGTTAACATTATTATTAATTATATAAAAAATTATTGGAAAACGCTCCTAAAATTAGTACGGTAAGTAGAAACAGCTTTTTTCACAGTTGAAATGATCACTGCAAGTTACTTATTTCAAGCGAAAATATTTAGTATTAACAAAGGCTAATCAACAATACTCTACTCGAACTAGTGCTAGTGGGTGTGACTGAGTTCCAACTCGCATCCAGCGTAAAGACGACTAAAAAGTAAATAATTTCGTTTGTTACTCATCTCAAAACACTGGATAAATCATAAAAAAGAACTAGATTGTAGGAAACCCCCGATTATAATGAACTGAACAGAGTGATCCCTCCCCAACTGCAAGCTTCACCATTCAACTCTACAATAGAACATCAACTCAATAGGGATGTGATCTCCAATCAAGGTTGATCTCCAATCAAACAATTGATCACAGATCAAACCTTAATCAACGTTCTCCCAACAGTAGGCCTGTTCCATAAAACTTAGCAGTCACGTAATACAGGAAAATCACCTCTAATTCAGAGGTTTTAGTGTCTTTAGACCTTCTCTTACAATTTTGATAGCAAATTGTAAAACAATACATAGAACATGATAATGTTTCAATGCATATGATATCTTCAATATTGACGTAGATTAAATAAAGTCATGATTGATTTATAACAATTGGAAATAATTATTAGATAATAAACACAATTATAGATTAATTGTAATATTGCAATATTTAGAACTGATTGTCTTCGGAAAAAAATAGGCATCAACTATTCGTTAACCAGCAGTATTAATATCAGGCCAGATAAAAAGTTGGAGAGCCGGATAACCACCCAACTAGGTGAAGCTATTTAGGTCAAGATATTTCTCAATTCAATTAATACAACCTAAACTAACTTACCGAACGGTTTGTCAGCCCCATTCACAACAACTAATTATTTTCAAAATACGGACACTCTAGCTCTAGAAGGTAATTTAGTAAATTTTAGTTTAAATTCTTGTATTTTATGTGAACGTTTACAAGAAGTAAATAATTCATGAAATACATTTTTTGTCGTAATTTTAGTATGACCTAATCTAACTTTTAAACGGTTTGTCTGCTCCACCTACTACAATAGCTGATTCTATTTGAAAAGGTGATTTAGGAGTAAATTTTAGAAGTTTATTTCTTGTATTATCATAATGTAATGTTACTTTTTCAAGAAGCTGATATTTAAACACATTTATTTTCGCGTTTTAGAATGACCTAACCCAACTTTCAAAACGGTTCGTCTACAGCTTATTATATATTCAAAACATAACGCGATTTAATGGGAGTGAATTTTAGGAGTAAATTTTTGAAGATCAGTTTCTTGTATGTTAAGTAATTTTCAAGAAGAAGATACTCAAAATACTGTTCATGTTTTGTAGTACGACCTAACCTAACTTACCGAAAGTTTCCTACAACAACTGATTCAATTCCAAATACAGATCGGGTAAAACGAATGTTCTATAGTGCGATTCACGTCAAGAAGTCAGCATTGCTTAGATGGGAGTTTGCTATCCTTGTTCAGCATAAGGCAGTTGCTGATGTCGCTATCCTATTCGCACTGTGCATAGTTGCCGCACTGTGAATTGTTGTCGCACACAGTCCCATCAAACACGTTTGGTACAGTTTTCTCTTTCTCTCTCAATGAAACTTGGCATCAATGCTCCTCATATGAACAATGCTGACTTCTTGACGTGAATCGGACTATAGGAGTTAACCCTTAAACGCCCCGTGTTACCATATGGTAACAGGCAACATGCACACATTGGGATATTTTTCTAATTTTGTAGAATTGTTGTGGTAACACTGTGATCGTTCGTAATGGAAGGGGAAGATTGTAGAAACGAGTTCCAGTCGCTAGGCGGCCATTTTCTTTGTTCAGTGTTGATCTGTGGACGTTCGAAAAACTTCATTGAGGTTATGTCTGACATGCACAGGAGAGTTTATTTATATCCTTCATTTTAATTAATATTATTATTCTTATGTGATTGGTTATTGCAAACAAAGGATCAAAGAACGTAGAAAAAAAATCCTGGCTCAATTGCTCCAATTCTATCAATATTATAAGCATTTATATTTGGATGTTACCATATGGTAACACAGCGTCAATTCAAAAACAAAGCAAAATCACTTCCAACTGTTACAATATTATTTGTATCACAAATTTTGAATTATGTAATCAAAATATATGATTTTGTAATTCAAGTCGTCTATTATTATGGACATTTTATGAAATGGCTCTTACAAAATATATATCCTATAGGCCTATATGGGTAATAAGTAGACCTTTCCTATTATAGCTGAGTACCTCAATGAATGAATTACAAATAGAAAATTGTCGAATTTCTTTTTATTTGATAGGCCTAAACGGGTTACTAATACCTTTTTGGAACCCAAATATGAAAATTTTCAAAGTCCCCCACTTTAGGAAGATTATAGTGGAGATTTACCCACTGACATAAATTCTAAGCCATTCCCAGCTCGGGTGAAACAGTGAAAACAATTATTTTGTTTTCATTAGTACCTAAAACCATTGAGAAAACTCCAAAACTGTGACTTTTTTTGTCGGTGGGGGGGGGGGGGCACTAGGTCCCCCTCAATTTTTTCATTTTTTCTATTTGACTATCTAGAGCAAAAGTGAAAAGGACCTTTTTTGTTTAGCACCTCGATATGCTTCGATTTCAATGATAAAATTTGTACCAGGTCAGCAAAGGGGATCAGGGGGCGCAATTGTATTTTTTGGTCATATTTGCCAATTTTTCAAAAAATGTTTGGGGTCTATTTTCTATGGTTCCTGACATAGACGTGCAGTTTTCGAGGTCTAAATAATGTTCGTTGTGAAAACAATAAAAATCACCTACACCAAAAAATTATTCAGAGGTGGAAGTGGGGGGACATGTCAAATTTGGCTAATTATCAGACTCCTGTATTTCTCATATTTGTATACTGGGTATTATGCACATGCAAATCAAATAACTTTTTGGAATAACTTTTGGAACCCAAATTCGAAAATTTGAAAAGCTCCCCAGGAGATCATTTCAGAAAATAAAACATATAATATCATTTACAAACATATTTTGATGTACATCAGGAGATCACAGTGCAGCAGCACGAAGTGCGAGTATATCAATAAACATATAATATCATTTACAAACATATTTTGATGTACATTGATAGAAATAAAGAGCATAATTGATTATTACCAACTTTTATCATTTGATATCATTCCTGTTACCATATGGTAACGTGACACTTTTCAAATATTTCATGAAATAAATGGAAAAAAATTTTTAAATTTTCCTGTTGTTTTCAAGAGTATTTGTAACATAGAAAAAGTGAGAAAATTTTTGAAAAAAAATTTAAGGGTTAAATCAATTTCCTGTATTAGACGATTTCAATTCACAACTCCACTTCTCTGTATTACGTGACTTGAAAATTTTCTGAAACAGGTCTCGCAAAATAATATCATCATCTACAGACACAATCAATATTATTCAACTAACTTGGTCCCTAGGCTGCTGCTGCGGTGGCCTGGCATGGTGGTGGGGGAGGAGGGAGGAGAAATCACTTGAGGTGAGATGACAGAGACACGAACTCCTCCTGTTCGAGCAGGAAGAGCAGGTCGCGCAAATTCACTCGCTTTAAGCGCGGACGGCTCGCCAACTGCAAACACACAAACACAGACAACAATTTATTTGTTCGTCATAACTGCATCTCGGGAAACAAATGAACAAGGTTTGTGAAGATATTATAAAGACATGTAACATGCAAAATTCATCTCAACTGATAGTTTGTACGGGACACAGATCTATGAGAAATTCTGTTTTAAACATACTCAAACTATCTACTTTTTAAAGTGCATTAATATTTTACAATAGTGAGGTCCACTTTCCAATAGACTAGTATAGATGAAACCTAAACTTCTATTGAGGGGATTCCATTGATTCACATAATCCTTCTATTTTAAAACAAAATTCTATTTCAAAATGTAAATAGCTGAGTCAATAATTTCTTCTCTCTATGTTGCACGAACACCTTGAATTTACTTTATAATTCTTAACCTGAAAATAAAGATTCCATTATTCTCTACAGTTTTCCTCAAAATATGATATCTCAGGATCGACAGAAAATAAGCATGGCATACAATAAGAGCAGTCTTTTCACTAATCTCAATACTCAAACAAGGCCTCTATTCAAACTATATGAGAAATTTGTAACTCTGTCACAATCTACCTTCAAGCCCAGAATGTTAGCTGAAGTTTTATTCTTCCTGAGCGTTGATGATTTCAAAAGTCATACTCTCACTGAAAGGGATTATTTTAGTCTTGAATTAAAACTCAGGTAGGTCCATTCAAAAATTCTGCCTCTTTAATTAAACTTTCTCTATTATCAATTAGATAAACTGGAATAAAACAAAATAGAAAATTCATTATTGATCTGGCAACGCTGGGTCCTCGCGGCACTTTGTAACGAAAAGACAAAAGATAAAATAATAAACTGAATCTCTTGGCTTTTTAAGGAACTGCTTGAACCTGTCTGCTGAATAGAGTATTGAATAAGTTGGTAAAAAATTGAGAGCAAACGATGTACTATTCTCAAGTTTTCAGGCTCATTAACTTTATTAGTTCTTAATCTTAAATAACAAAAGTATATTTTTTAAAAATGTTTTCTTTGCTTATACCATGTGTGGAATCAATGAAACAAAATTTAAATAAAATATTCAATACTGTATCAACATGATAAAATGACTTCTGAAATTATTTAGATATGTTTTATGACCTTATGTGTTCTCCTGTATATATCACGTACGATCTTTACGAGGCTCAAGTACGATCTGCCGAGGTTTACATTCGGATACAGTGTGTGAGATACTTGTTTAATAAACAAATTCAGAAAGGTTTACTCACACAATTTGCAGGATCTCAAACACTGTCTCATAAAATTAATGTTGAATGAACAAAATTCTGTTCCAACATTTGACTTGAGTGAGCAAACAAAACTCACTCATGGGTGGATTTGAGGGGGGCTAAGCCCCCCGAATTATTGTAGCTATAGTAGCAAATGTTATAAATGTAGTTATATAATGGTTTTTAGCAAAAAATTATATCAGAAGCATACAAAAAACATACACACTCTCTCACACAATCATGCAGTATGATTATCAATCGATGCAAAAGCACACAAACTATTAACAACACAAGCTCGATTTCAATCATTCACTTAATTGAAAATTTATGGAATAAAGAATGGGTGAAAAGCAAATTATAATCATAAATAAATATTGTCAATCAATTTCATCAGTATTCAAAACAAGCCATTCCTTGGATTCCTTGGGATTGTTCAAAATAATAATAATATGTTCATTAGTGAGATGAATAATTTGCGTGAGATGAAACTAAAATTAAAGGTTGAAAGGTTTAATTAATCAGAGATTAATGTTTGATTCGAAAAATCAAGATATTACTGTCCAGCCTGAATAGTTTATCGGATTCAATACAATAATTTATCGAAATATGCTTTGAGATTTCAAAGGTATAAGCAACTATGAAAAGCGATATTGAATTCGTTTAATTTTGTTTGAAACTACGATATTTCTACTATTTTTATTGAATTTGTTGGATAAGTTGAAGCAAGATCAAAAAAGCTTCTGATTGAATAGGCCTAACATACTCGTAACAAACAAAAACTAATCATACAAAGCACTCACTCACTCTAAACAATAATTACAAATAAGCGTGTTAACTAACGTTGATATTGATGCAGTACTAATCCAGTTCACAGAATTATTTATAATTTTCTCAAATTATTTATTAAAATCTAAAAGAATTATTTCTGAAATATTTTTCGTCACAAAACTATAGAATTACAAGGTTATGTGCCATCTAGTCAAGATAGTATGGACTTTTCATTAATAAACACAGTAATAATAATATGGACTTTGTTTAGTATTGGACTCTAGTATTGTCAAACGAACCCAATCAAGAGGAACCTATGTTGGGACGATTACATTTAAAATCACTCCATAAAAATTCGCCCAGAAATCTTAGGCCGTCACCAATAATATTTTATATTTTAAAAATTATGGGAAGAAAAGCTACCCAACGGCCATACCTCAAGCTATTGAGGGAGAGCTCGTGTACTAGTGGCGCGCTCAAGTGAGAGACAGAGTGAACAATCGGGAGAGACTGAAGCTAGGTTATCATTGAATCAAGTGTAAAAATGTCTGTTTTCAAACCAATCGTATTTGCAAAATATTAATCCAAAATATTCCAGTAACTTCTAAAATCAAGGCTGTGATCATAAGAAAGTCTAGCAAGAAGATGATGTAAATGCTGATAAAAATACTTAAATCTGATTAATACCTTCCTGCCAAAAGAAAGTGAGAGAGATCACGATATATAATAATGAGCGTAAATAGTTGAAATTTGGAAAACATGAGATGTAAATATAATGTTGTAATTGAATTAAATATTATTTATGTGAAATAGTTGATGTCTTTGTCAAAATCATGTCTTTTAAACTTGCGATATCGATTGTTGCAAAAAGCGAGAAGTTCAAACTTCAAACATCATAACAAAGTCTAGCAAGAAGATGACGTAAATGCTGATAAAAATACTTTAATCTGATTAATACCTTCATTAAAACACCATGAAACCACTAAATAATAGGTAGCAATAAACTATTGATGATACCTTAATGATTTAATTGAATTCTATCTCAAAATCGTGTTTTGTTCCTATCTTACAATGGTTGAATCCCTCCCGATTGTTCATTCTGTCTCTCACTTGAGCGCGCCACTCTCCCTCAATACCCCCTCTCACGAAACTTGGGGCATCTATCGAACCGTGATTGCAAAATGAAAGAAACTAAACAGATTCATTGATTCCCGAAACCAACGGGTACTTACTTGGAATCGACTGGTATTGCTACTTGTATTTGACGAGTTACCAGCTGAGGACTGAAACATAAAATACATAACACCTGTAGCTGGGCATCCCCCAAAATTTTTTTTTCAATTTCGAACAGGGACGGAAGAGAGGGAAAGAAAAAGGAAGGAAAATGAATAAAGAGAGAGAGAGAGGATAGATTTGTTTTGCTTTTCCTAACGTAACCACAATTTTAAAATATGAATCGACAACTCCAACTGTGAAAATTTTCAGTCTTGGAATTCGTGAGAAGAACATAGTAATTGAAGGGAAGATGACTCTACTAAAATAAAACAACTTCCGCAATTCAAGGCTTTATTGAACAAAGAACGAAGGGTATTTACTAATGTGGAATCAAGTAATCAAGCACCAATGGATGGATAAGAGAATAACAATAATTAATCACGATTTTTGTAAATCCCAAATTTTGTCCAAATATAGCAAGAAGATCATTATAAGAAACTTTATGCCCTCTACAAGTCGAAAAGTTTTAGATAAGAAACTTTTAAGCTTCATAAACTTCATTAAAAAAAAAAAAAATATAAACTTCAAAACTAAACTTTAAAATTTCATAACCTTCTAAACCCAATACTTTCAAGAGGTGATAACATCTACGGCCAGAAAATGGATTTTAATTTTTATTTCGTAATACTAGATTTTCATAATTTGAAAGGTTGAGTAATAAAGTGTATTCAATAACTAAATTAATTTTCACGCTTTACGCAAGTTGGACAATACTAGTTAAATACATGTTATTTATACATTTATTTATTATCAGTTTATGCGAAACTCCACAGATAAAAAAGGAAACTTTCAAAAACAAACAACAATTGTTAGATTAGTTTCCACATTTGAATGGCAAACCCTTATGCAAAATCAAATAAATTTTATGGCAACTCAATGGCAAAACACAATCACAGATAGGAAGGAGTGGATAGGATAAATGCGAGAATAGGTAAGTTATCACAAAGGAATCACAATAAAATGAAATTATAAATATAATATTATTGAATTAATTATATAGTATTAGGTTGATTGAATCGATTCGAGAATTTGACGAATTCCTATTGAGAAATGCTTCATGTGTAAATACTGAAGTTCAATTGTTTACTCCAGAATACGTACTGTATTTTGAAAACTAAAAAGTATCTAGCAATACACAAAAATTGTCTGTAGCAAAAAACAAATATCAAGCATGTTTATGAAAGCATAAAAACAGCCAAAATTACATGCCAGACGAATTTCAGTTTATAATAAAGATTGTACACAATCAAATTCAATTTTATGAAATAGCTTTAAATTGAACAGCTGACTTTAAAGATACTCACACACTAGCCATGTTTGCTGCGTTATAACAATGCTTGTCTAATGTATGGTTATCTTAAAAGTCAGCTGTTTAATTTCATTGGATGGAATTTTATTGTGGACAAATGCTGTAAAAGTAGGCTATACTTTTCAAAAATGATAGTAAAAGCACATAATAAATGATAACTAAAAGAAGTTTAAAGAAGAAATAAATATAATATAGAAATACCTAAAGCGAAACCTAGCACGAATGAGTTTATCACTAAATATCTTCAAAAATATCAAATGGATATCTTTTATTATATTTGAATAAAGTTTTGCTTTAAATTGCAATTGAAGAAATGCATGATAAAAGTTTATCGGAAACTAACGAACTCAAACTGAAATTAATTATAATTGAATACTGTAATAATAAAGCATGGCCTCCGAGTTTAAAGAGCCCCTGAGTCACACATCAAGGCATGATCTAGCTGGTCCCAGAATTTGAAAAAGTTAGAATCCTGAATATTTTGCCGATATTTCTAATGAAGCCATGCGAATAAAACCAACAAAAGCAAAATTAACAATATTACCAAGAGTAGGCTTCAAACAATAAGCTTGAAACTGATTGTAACAAACAATTCACTACCGGTAAGTAACATTTTCAATTAATTCAATAAGAATATTAAACCAAATTAGGACAGTAAACTATTGTAACTAACTAACTTCAAATAAAGTTCTGTATTCGCAGAGAAGATACGCAAATATTCAGTAAAAATATTTACTAAAAAGAATCGTAAATAATTATTACTATTTCAAACCTTGTTCTGCATTGACAGAAATACCGTCAAAATTATAAAACCTGTAAGTTACTTCATCAAAACTCTCACTGACATCTAATAACCATATTCTTCTCATTATTATAAAAGCAAAAACTCATTTCTTTGGCTTTCATTCATTGAAGCAGAAATTAAGGTTGCAAAGCTGATAGAACAAATAAGCAACTAACAGAAAAGCAGCAGTTTGAAAACGCGCCATTCAAATCACAACAAAACACACTAATATCTGCAAAAAACATGCCAAACATGTATTTCACATGCTATGCTTTTACATGTTATGCCCCTATTTTGTAGAAATCTGAATAATACTGTGATGATTTATTAAAACCAGGGGGCTGTCATTGAAGGAGTGGAAGTATCGTATCTTCCCTATGTTAAAAAAGGGTGTAGCCTGTGTCATGGCCTTCTTGAGTTTTGTCTAAAGATGGCCATGCTGTGTCTCGATCTCATTGGCTGTGTGGCGCGATCTCATTGGCCGAAAACACTCTGGACCGATGTCGGCCATTATTATGGACCTACTTTTGGCGGTGTATTTGAATTCAGAGCCATCATGTTAAACTTCTGACACAGTGTCTGGTGAGATGTAGTAATACTTACTCATAATGAAAAAACAACAAGGTATTGTCAAATATCACGATTCAGTTGCTCCGTGAGCGCTGGGCCTAAGAGTTTTGTGCTTGAGAACAATGATATCTGCACGAAAATCGTGATATTTGACAATATCTTGTTGTTTTTTCATTACCATCATGTTAAATTTAATTTTCATGGAGTTTTGAAAGTTTATGGTATCTTTTGCGGTATAAATTAAAACCGTTGAGAGAATATAGTTAATATTTACGGCAAATACAACATTTTTGTCGGATTTTGTGTTTTTTAGGCTGGTTTGGGTAGAAGTTATGTACTTAGATGTTTTCAAATACACCGCCAAAAGTAGGTCCATAATAATGGCCGACATCCTACTCCCCTTATTTCTCTTACTTCCTCCTATATGGTCATTACTGACAAAGTGCCGCAAAAAAGCAGGTGAATGCATTTGAAACATAACTATTTATCAAATGTTTCTCAACTATTATGTTATTTTAAAATTGATTATCTGGTTTGACATCCTTACGAAAAACCAATAGATATCAAATGATTAAAACAGTAAGGAGACGCGAATCCTATGTTGATGATGGCCTTTATTGTAAGCACCAGCATTATAATTCTAGTGAGCCTACCTGTCCACTAGTGGCGATGGTGTCGGCAGACTCGAGCTTTGGTTTCTTTCGGGAGCCGATCGCCTGCAGGGCTGTCAGGTTCGCCTCTCGCTGACGCAGTTCTTCCATTTCGGCTCGCTGCATCTAAAAGAACCAAACAAACAACATTTGGTTGAATAACTTTTATTGAATTATTAATAAAAAAATAAATAATAAATTTATTTCCTTCTTCAAAACTATAACCTAAGAATACATTAATGAAATATAAACAATAATAGGAAAAAAATATAATAGACCTAAATTCATGGAATATTATTACTAAAATGTATGGCATCCATGTAATTATATAATTAATTCACATGTTATTCAAACAGATTATAATGACTGAATAACATAAAAAAATAATAATAATTCCCATGGTAACCATAGGGATGTCACAGTAGCATACTTTTCACTGATGCAGGATCATTTCTTGACATAAAACATATGTTTACAGCCGGATCAGATGTGTCCTCGATGCAACTACTCGATTGAAAATTCTTAAACACTGAGAATGTGTAATAACATCAACCAACAATAGACAGTACAGTATTAAAAATAAAAAAACTTGACAATAAAAAAGGAAATATATTTCTGTACATTATAATATTTTAAGTATTGAACTGTGTAACTTTTATTGAGGAATAAAAGTGAATTGTATGCACGTGTCTAAACAGTATTCGCACCATACATTGACAGTGCTTTAGTGACTTAGTCTACAGAGCGATAAGTTTTAAACTTTCAATAAATTGTTGAATACAGCTGATTTTCAGTATGAGCGTACATATAGTTTTCTGACAAATTGAATAGATCCTCTGTATGCAGGATTATTTTAGTGTTAAAACGGCTGATTGTTGTAACTCATCTTGTCGTTGTCAGCTGTTGCTTGTAATAATTGATATTGCCAAACTTATCGTTACGTCTAAATAAACTTACCTCTTTGGCTTTGGCCTTGAGCTTGGCCTGTTCGGGGTCCTCGGTTTTCGAGCGCGACTTGGCGGCGCGCAGCAACAGCTCGCGCTCCTGCTCGTCGTGGCGCTTGCGCTCCGCCCGGTCCAACTCCTCCAGCAGCTTCAGCTGGCCGCGCACGTCCTGCGTCACCTCGTACGCACTGTCCAACTGCATAAGAGAAACCACAACATGAATTCAAACTCAACAACAAAAGGCCTGTTTCACATGACAGACAATGGTATAAGCCTGGTCGTTCACTGGAACCGGTTTTGCCAGAAACCGGCCGATCATCCGAAATGCTAACATTAAACTCCAGATGACCAGCTGTTCGGACATCGCTTTCTACGCCAACACAAACGCGAACGTAGTCTGTTGGTTAAATAGACTGCGCCAGTTCGAATGATATTGACGCAACGACTTTTGTTGTCAAACTTTTGTTCAGGAAACTTATTAAATCCCTGGGTGTAAAACAGAACAGCTGACGGTTGGCATTGGTAAAGCAAGTTACATCAATCAGCTGTTTTCTCAACAATTTGAAATAATCCCAGTTATTTAAGCAGGATCCATTTAACTTGTCAGAAAACAGCTGATTGATGTACGCTTATTTGCCAACGTTAAATCAACTGTTTTTAATATGACAATTTAAAGTAATAATCCTGAAAAGTTTAAACAAAAGGTTTGACAACTTATCGTTGCGTCTAGGACCGGGTTTAAGACGAACATAATACCTTACGCGCTTATACCACATATTTAAAGAAGAAAAAACATAAACTAATATCTTGAGAAGAGCTCGGTCTAGACGCAACGATACTGAGTTTCTGTCAAACTTTTAGGATTATTAATTCAACATTGTCATGGCTGATTTAACGTGAGGTAAACAAGTTTTACATCAATCAGCTGTTTTCTAACAACAACGGTATAGTCTCTGCCATTGAGGATCCATTTAACTTTGCCCGACAACAGCTGATTGATGTACGCTTATTTGCCAACGTTAAATCAGCTGTTTTATCGAAGATTTAAACATCAATCCTGAAAAGTTTTGAGGAACAAAAAGCCTGACAAACTTATCGTTTAGCGTCTAGACCGGGTGAGTTCAGATGAACATAAATATTACACATGTATACATATTTAAAGGAAGAAAGAAACATAACTAATGTTTATCATATGTTAAAATTGGGTGACGACACTTAGATAAGTTTTGTCCGACTTTTTTGTTCAAACTTTTCAGGATTATTTCAAAATTAAACGTGAAAACAGCTGATTTAACGATGGGTAAACAAGCTGGACATCAATCAGCTGTTTTCTAACAATTTAAAATAATCACCGCCGCTATTTAGCAGGATCCATTCAATTTCGTCAGGAAACAGCTGATTGAGGTGGCGCTTATTTGCCGCGTTAAATCAGCTGTTTTTATGACAATTTAAAATAATCCTGAAAAGTTTGAACAAAAAGTTTGACAAACTTATCGTTGCGTCTAGACCGGGCTTTAGGCATCGCCAGCAAAAAGAAAACTCTTTGCCCAACTCAAACTCAACAACAAAAGGCCTGTTTCACATTACACAGAGACAGACAATGGTATAAGCCTGGTCGTTCACTGGAACCGTTTTTGTCAGAAACCGGCCGATCATCCGAAATGCTAACATTAAATCAAATGGCCAGCTGTTCGGACATCGGACGCTTTCTGACAAAAACTGATCCAGTGGTCGACTAGGCTAAATGTTTCTTAAAACCAAAATTTCTCTAATAAACTGGAATTATAATTTCAGTCGGCCACCATTTTGAAAAATTCATGTATTGGAAACATCCAATATTTCTATTTTGTTGACCACATACTTTTCAATCAATTATTTGTTTGAATAATAAATTATCATTTATTCAATCATTTACAAGCTTATTATTTAATACTAAGCTCACAAAAATACTTGGAATAACGTTCATTCATTGACGAGGTATGATAAAAAGTCTTAAAAACATAATGGCGAATTACAAAAAAACCAAAGATAAAACGACATTTTCTGTTTGTTTTAGCTTGTAGAATACCATTTTGATACTGGATTCACTATTTATTGGGACCCTGTATATGATTACTAAACATGAGATCTTGCTGATAGTGTTTAAAGAGGTGTGGCGGTTAATGTGGTTGATTAAAACGATAGTATTCAGATTAAAAAAAAATATATATTAGAAAAGATTAAAAACATTGTGTTGTTCCAACACAAATATAAATGATACCTGCTGAACTTGAAAAAGTAAATTAGCCTACTTTCAAAAATCAAAGTACGACTTCAAAGCCCCTACTTTCAATAGTCTAAAAGTATTCTCAGAAGGTTGGATGACACTCTAGCAAAGAGTGAGGAAATAGTGGAACTGACCTTATTGAAGTCTATTCTATGTTCAGCTATCACAGCCAGTTTTTCGACAAGTGTTTTCAGCCTCTCCTGGGTGGCGTGCGACACCAGTGACGCCACGTCCGATGTCGGGTCATCGAGGCCATGTCTCGAAGCTACAACAATTCAAATTCATTTTATTTTCAGAAAAAAGTACATTACAATAAATTTCTCTGAAAATTACTCCTCTAATATGGAACTAGTCCGTGTTTAGAGGAGGAGTCAATAAAGAACAATAACATCCTATAATGAAGAATAATATTACAATATAATATAGCATGTCTAACAACCTTTAAAAAACACATTCAATTATACACCGTTCAAAGACAAGACAAGACGAGATTAGTCAGTAATATAGTTGCTTATGAAGCAACACAAACCGATCATTACTGCGTCGGTGTGTTCAGCAACTATGTGAATTACTGTGACTAATCTCGTCTTGTCTTGTCTTGACTAACCGGTGTACGCCTAGCCTAAAGGTAATGACAATAATAACACAATATAGAATGTCCAACAACCAAAAATCATTCAAGAAAAACATTAAAGAATTTAAGATAATCGCAATAATAATTCAATATAGCATGTCCAATGAAAAGAGTTTCGTGTCGGACTTTGGAAAGTTCGTGGAGAATTTTGAGTGGACCGATTTTGATGCAGTTTGCGCCAAAATAAAGATAAAGGGCCACTTTAAGAATCAAAGTAATCTATTTGTTTTCTATACTAATTATTTAATGGGAGCCAGATGTATAAGATAAGCAAAATAAAATCAAAGTTTTGCAGGATCTATTTGTTTTTCAAAAATAATATGGGAGATATTTGATAGAAACATGAAACAGTTTCCTGTGGCACTATCTGTTGGCATAAAATGTACTAAGCTAAATTATTAAATCCCTTGTGTGTTAGTATGTGAAATCACACATAGAGCTTCCAAATAAAATTTTTAGAAATAACATTGAAAAGAAATCGACTGGCGCTAGTCGATTGGCAATAGGTAAGCGCAGAACAGTGAAGATGGCATAAACTCTATGATTAAATGAAGGTTACAGAAATATCAAAGAAGATACAAGAAAAAGTACGAACTTGTAGAAAAACTTATTAATATTTAAAATGTCAAGGAACCAAAACCTAAAAATGAAAATGTATCGTTTTTAGAAATAACACAAACGAAGAAAAGACAAATCGACTGGTTCAGCCGATTAGGGAAAAATAGAAGAAAAGTACGTGAAGAAGAAACTCTATGATTAAATAAATGAATCACTCATTTGTAATACAGTATTTACAAAGTAGTAGGCCTAGGCTATGTCATTATGTGATCACTGGAAGGCAGTCTCTTATTAGATAGTTTTACTGCTACAATTTTTCGACTAACCATCAAGTATACGAATGTGAATGGACCTACCTATTTGACTAATTTTGTGCATGAGCGGTGTGGAGTGCAGATAGAGGTCGTCTTTGCAGGATCTGATCTGCGTGCCGATGAGTTCGGTCGATCCCAGTATCCTTTGCGTTTCCTCGGCCAGGTTCACACCACCCATTGCCGCCACATCGTTTATATCGTCGTCACCCCTGTCACACAAACATGCAATTGAAAATATGCCAACTTACTGCCATTAAATACTCGATAACTCGGGCACCACTAATCGAATTTCAATTTAGAGGTCATTTTTGAAAAGAGCATAAAATTATACATTGATTTTAAGTATTATTCATGTATAAATCGATCATTGAGCATTCTCTGTTAAGCCTGGTTTTCATTAGTAGAGTTAGTGGTAGAGTAACTAGCATACTAACTCTACCGAAATAACTCTACTCTACTTACTTGGTCGAGTAGCTGTTTTCACTACAATTGAGAATAGTAGGTGAAGTGTGTTGTCTAGTGGACAGATCTAACCTTAAAATGTCGCCGTTCAGCCTCTACTCTACTATCTCGAGACTGTTTTCATTAGAATAGTGGTTATTGAGTATTGAGTATTTAAGAGAAGCGGGTGGGGAAGGCAAGGCAGAGTACTGGTCACTCTACCAAAAACAAGTACTCTACCATCACTCTACTCTACTATGAACGTTTTCATTGGGAGAGTTCACAAGATAGTTAGTACTCGCCCAGGGAACTCTACCACTAACTCTACTAATGAAAACCAGGCTTTAGCGATTAAAGTTAAAAAACAGTTATTCTTTGAATAAGTTCCAAAATTTCAAATGCAATTTTCTCGAAAACTACCCAAGGTTCGATAATGTTTTCATAACGTAAAAAACTTCCTTTTTCTTCCAGCTTTCAGATTAGACCAAATTCAGGCGACTAGCTTGATTCAAATAATCTTTATTCAATAAAGTTGCATTTACAAGAGTCTACGCTCAACAACATTGAAAGTGTCACACATATAACATGTTGAAATAATAATTGAGGTGATAAATTGGAGGGAGGAGACGTAAAAAGGCAGAGATCATAAAAATGAAGAAAGCGAGGAAAAGGAAACAAAATACAACTTTGTCACACCTTTACCTTTACCCTTTACCTTGATTACCTTTGTCACACTTTGCGATTAAATCTGATTTTGTGTGTAAAAATGTGACTAATCTTATTAAATATGGTGATAATCATCATTTCTTGAGCTTAAACAGATGTTCAACTCTAAAAAGTTTTCACTCACGTATATCCGCCACTGCCGCCGCCGCCGCCTCCCACCGACACGTACGACTTTTTCTCCTTGTCGCGGGCGGAGGCGGACGCCGAGGAGGAGGAGGCGGTGACCGCCTTGAGCAGGAACGACGACGTGGTCTTGGCCGCACTTAGCGACGCTGCCGCTGACGTCACAATAGGCGTCGTTGCGAGCCGCGACGCGCCCACTGACACCGAGACGCCGCCGGTGCCGCCCGCTGCTGCCGCCGCTTTAGCCGCTGCAAACCGCACACAAAATATTCAAAATCCAAAACTGTGAAAACCGTTGGATCTCCATAACGCCAAAATCCATTACTTTTTAAATAGCTTGTAGAAATACAGTACAATCAATCCATTTCATTTTCATATTCAAATCAAATAATTATTACTAAAATACATAATCTACCCTCAAAACTTCAGGATATAAGAGAGTGTAAGAAACATAATGTACTCAAAATATTGTAGTCTAAGCGAGATAAATTTTTTGACTAGTAACCTATTCGAGCAACTTACGTTCTTTCAATAATATCTATTTGTGATTTCTTTAATTGAAAATAAGTATTATTATACATAAGTTATCTACTAAATACTTAATACAATATTCACATGTAATTACAGCTGTTATAGTATAGTATGGACTTGTATTTTTAAAGATAGGATTGATTTTCATAATTTGTAAAATTGACTTATTCAAGACCGTTCATATTATCTACTTGTGATTTATTGATTGTACATATATTTATTCAAAATAAAACACATACATGTAAAAGAATTCAGCAATGAATGAATAGGCCTATACTCCTCACCTAGAACGAGTCTGTATAAACAACATTTATAAGATCTACTATCAATATCCGACTAAAATTCTTTCATCCTCATAATATAATATTAGGATTGAGTACTTTTCTACTGCTTGTGATTTAATAATTACTCTGTTGAAGTATAGTAATTACTCGAGAGGTATAGTTTCAGCTACATTTTATCCATTGGGTAGCTTACACCAATTTTGAGGTACTGTATTTCATTTGGTAATGGTCTTGACCATTTTCAGTGCCTCATACTAGTGTTTATACTACATTAAGGTTATGCCTAAACTAATAGTGTTTATGAACAACAACTGAGAATAGTCAGCAACCAAAAAGTGCTGCTGAGAGTGAGACAGAGAAACCTCTCAGTTAGAACCCTTGAGTTAGAAAAGGATAGAAACCTGTTGATCTTCACTATCTGCCTCACTTTCTATGTATTGTGAGTCCATTATTATTGTAAGCATTATTATTATAATATTATTATTAGTATCTGATAAAATTTCTGATAATATATTTTATGACCCTGCTTCTGACTCACTTTGCAAATTTATTTCACAAGCTATATTGTTTTTTTCATGCGGTTTTGATTATTTCATGAATTCAAAGTAGTTTGTATGAAAATTTTACCTTGCTCCTAATAAATGGGTTATCTTTAGTTTTAATTTTTTACTCTAAGTTATATATGAAATTCTAAAAATTTCTATACAATTGTATTTTATTTCTGCAAATGTATAGATTATTGTTGGTGAAATAAAAATATTCTATTCTATTCTATTCCAGTTGTTATTCAATTTCACTGATGTTAATCCGTCTTTATTCTGCATTAGGCTAGGCGTACAACGGTTAGTCATGACAAGACAAGACGAGATTAGTCACGTTTAATTACTCCTGCTTGAGCAGCACGCGCTGATTAGTCATTGCATCGGTGTGTAACGCTCATACAACTATGTGAATTACTGTAACTAAACGTGACTAATCTCAGTCTTGTCTTGACTAACCAATGTACGCCTAGCCTTACAGAACTTCTAAATTCTTCTTCTAATTACTATTTCCTGTATTACAGAGCTTCTAAATTCTTACCGAGCAAAGCGGCCTGTTGCTGCTGCTGCTGTTTGAGGTGTATGGCGGCGGCGACGCTGGGCGTCTTAATAATGGTGGTGGGGGCGGCACCCCTCACTCCCGCCCCCAGCCGCACCACCTGTTGCGTGGTCGCCGCCCCTCTCACGCCCGCCGCATTCATCACCTTAGTTGTCACTGGCGACGGCACTCGCATTGGCTAAAGCACATCAACCAATCATTTATCAATAACTATGTAAATACTGTAAGTAAACAATAAGTAAATACTGTAATCATGTTATTGTACTCTAATCTGAGTAAATGTTACTAAGAGAATGAAAATCGGGGGAAAAAATCAATGATTAATGCAAATCAATAAGTTACTGTAATGTTATTGTAGTCTAATGTAAGTAAATGTCAGGCTAGACTTGTCAAGACAAGATACGAGATTATTAGTCATATGTTAGCATTGCACACAATCGGTGTCTGTTTAAATGAATACTGAAAACGTGACTATTATTGTCTTTGAAATATATTTATGAACATTTGCCGACAGTTATCATAAGACAAGCACGTTTGTCACAGTAATTCATAATGAAGCAGCACACAGCGATGCAATGATTAATCGGTGTGTGTTGCTCATCTAATGTACTGTGACTAAACGTGACTAATTTCGTCCTGTCTTGTCTTGACTAACCGGTGTACGCCTAGCCTTATATGTTACTGTAAATTGAATGAAAATAGATATAATTCGTGTATTTCATACTAAACTAGCTGAAAACAAGGTTGACATTGTGATTTTCGAATCATGTATGCCATTTAATAATCGCATGCTTGCTCTGAAATAACTGGCTTCCTGATAATATTGAAACTACAAGAAATATGCAATGAGGCCCAGAAGAGATCGCGGTGGCTTTAAAAGCAAGCAGTTTTTGAGAGAAAGACATATTAAATTGCTGAAATTAACATGTAAGGCATAGGGAAGATCGAACTCTGACGTCATTACTAACAGCTGAATAAAGCTTGCTTCTGCGCATCATCCTCGTGAACACTGCTTTGTATTCTATTAAAAGTAAAAGGTAAAAGTATATCTATAAAGCTGAGGCTGCACTGCTGGATGGTTGCCTAGTAGTTAGATGGAATATCCATAGTTCTCTTTGGAACAGATGTTCTATTACTATAGATGATTTATGTAGATATTCCATCTAGGCACTACACAACCGTCCAGAAGAGCAGCCACAGCTTTATATATTTAAACAAAGATATGATATCTTATCTGAGGAATTTCCAAATTATTTTGTAGGACAATCTTTTGTACCATGTCGATATGGCGTCATTGTAAAGATAATAGATGATTCGCAAAATTCTAAAATTATTATAACATTGTAATATTATAATAGACATTTATAAAAATTGTACTATTTAGACTTAGTACATAGACTTTATTATAGACATTGTACTACTTGAAAGCTAGATCTCCTAACAAGTAGCATTTGTACAAATTACAGAAATGTCTTTGTATAAATAGGCCTATTGTTACATAGAGATGGTTAATTACTCCTTTGGAAGGGGTAACACTTGAGACCGGCTCCGCTAAATTCAATTTATGAGCTTAAACGTCACTTCTCGGTGGTTCAGAACCCACCTAAAACTGAACCGGTCTTCATTTCCCCTTATCCTTTCCATTACACACACGCACAAGCCTAGAGCTCATGTGGGCATCAGGCTATATTTGTAAAAGCTACAGATAAACTATACCATCACCGTCAAAACTACTAATAATAATACTAATATAATAGCCTACTAAGCTACTTACTAATAATAATATTCCACCCACAAAATACAAATAAAAATAGTAAAACACATTAGCGGCTCACAAAGGACAAACATTGAACTCTACTAACAGTATCTGTAATATTCACTACATAATGCATTCTACTTTACGATCATCAAGAACTATGGAACACGAATACACTGAATGAAAAATGAAATGAATTATATTCAATTAAAAATGAAAGTTGAAATCATCCTAATATGTAATTTGAATGTATGATTTTCATGTTAAACTAAAACTGATTTTTTGATGATTTGAACATAATGATGAAAAATGACTGATCAATAGAAGTACGACCAGAGAGAATTTCAGGATTAGTCTCGGTTTTCTATCAACACGATTCATTCAACTTGTCAGCTAACGAATACAGTCCTACCGTAATTACTACATCGTAATGAACCTGACTCCTGCCAAGTTACTTGAATCCTAGTACTGAATTACAAGAACCCATAACCCAAATAAAAACACCTCTCACTGAAAAAAGCATGCGACGATATAACGTCAACTGAGAAGAAGGGAGGAGACAAAAATAATAAGAGTAGGAAACTAAACAAAACGTAGGAAGGAAGGAAAAAGAAAGAGATGGAAGGTGTAGAAAACTAAAGAAATAGGATGACAAGGAAGAGGAGGAGAAGGAGGTGGAGGGGAGGGGGAGAAGTAGGAGGAAGAAGGAGGGAAGAGAAGGAGGAGAAGAAAGAGGAGGAAGAGGAAGGAGGAAGAGGAAGAGAAGGAGGAAGAGAAGGAAGAGGAGGAAGAAAGAGGAGGAGAGGAGGGGAGGAGGAGAAAGAGAAGGAGGAAGAGGAAAGAGGAAAAGAGGAGGAGGAAGAAGGAGGAAAGAGGAGCAGGAAGAAAAGGAGGAGGAAGAGAAGGAGAGAGAGACGGCGCAGGCAGAAACGGAAGAGAAGGCGGAGGAGGAGGAGGAGGAGGAGAAGTAAGAACACAGATAATACAGAGGGAGAAAACTGAAAAACAAAGTAGGAGAGAAGAATCAACACTAAGCAAGCGGCCTAAACAAACAAGGGCTGAACGTTCATAACTTTAATAAAGGATAATTACCTGTAGGTACTTCTGAGGGCATGAAAAAAACAAAATAATAATCTATTAATCAGGGTAGAGAAAGAAAATAACCTATAAGATTCATAAAACGAGAATTTGTGTTGAAAATGATCAAAAAGGCTGAAATTTTGTAAAAATTCTATTCTGACTTCAGATATCTATACTGAATTATTTTATTGCCTTGAACAAAAACAACTAGTAAAATATTATTTACTATTCACCCGAGTGTAATAAAGCTGAGATGGATGAATAACAAATGAATAGTGTTTGAGACAAGATAAAAGTATGATGAAAGTGACAAACAGCACTCGTGAATAAAGATGAAAAATGATGATAACTAAAAATGATGGTGAAATCTGTCAATCTACCAATTACAGCTTTCGAACTCTATCTTCACTTTCAAAGCCTTCATTTTCTAATCAAATTACAAATTCACAAAAATCATTACTACTAAATTGCTTAATATCTGAAAGATAAGCTGTGGAAACTCTTATTTTGTTCTTAAGAATGGTATTATAGATGACATTATGGTATTATTAAGTATTTCTTATAAATTATCTTAACATTTTTATGAATACTTCTATTTTGAAGAATTAAGATGCGGATACACGTTACATAGTATGCATGCAGACAGCACATTGTATGGACCGACATTTCCCAATAAATTGAATGGGTCCACACTATGTACAGCATGCGTGCATATTAGGCAGCTCGTACACCGGAGCAATAAGCAATAGGCAATAAGAAACATTTGGATCATAATATGATCGTCTACTCTATAGAAACAAATAGTCCAATGCACACCTAAAGCAGCTGTTTCGGTGTGCATTGAACTATTGGTTTATAGAGTGAACAATCATATGATCCATATGTTGCTGGTGCCCATTGTTTATTGCTCATATGACCAAATATGTAACATGTACCTGCACCTTCAATTATAATACTACAATGTCATACTTATAACACCACTTTAGAATTCAAAAAAGTCATAAAATAATACCAAAAAATAAAAATGACATACAATGCCATACCTATAATACCACTTATTGGATTCTACCATCTCCCGCATAACATGAGATCTCACAAAACTGTGGATACATGGGACTTTCTTGGTAAATTCATGGAAAATTCTTGGGAAATCATAGTTGGAAGAGTTTTCAATTTCCGTCCTACGTTGCACCACTTCTCCACTATTAGCTTCTCGTTTCTATTCTATAATAATCTCATCTTTGTACGTGTTGCTTATGTTTGTTTGTGACTAAAATAAAATAGAAACCTTATTCTACTGAATGACAGTGGTCAGTTCTTACCGTCACAATGCGATGCTGTATCGGCTGCTGCTGTTGTAGCGTGGCTGCGGGTGGCCGAGCGGGGGCGGTTGTGGTGGGGGTGGGGGTGGCGTTTGGGGGGTGGGTGATGACCCGCATCTGCGGTGTGGTGCTCATCTGCACTTGGGGTCTGACCACGCCACCGCTGCTCGTCATTGTCATTGATGACTGCACCGACGCTTGGCTTGTCTGCAAAAAAAACATTAATCATTTATAGCACGATCCATCTAACTTGTCAGAAATCAGCTGTTTTGGTAATAATTAAACAGTGACTTCGACACAATAATCAAAAGACTTAAAAGTCTTAAAGAGATATTTTTAAAAGACCTTTCAAAGAATAACTTTTTAAAAGACCTTTTCAATAATCTGCGAGATTCAGCATTATTTTGTAGGTTTAAGTATTGTAATCAGTATAATAAGTATTGTGATCATATGCTCGTCGATCATATGTTTTGTGACAAGTTAAAAGGATCCTGCTATACATTTGTGTTTTCAAGGTCAAGTACCAACAGCATTACGTTTGAAAGGGTTCAAGTTTAGATAAATGGATATATTTGATTGTCAATATTGTCACCAGGCTTTTGACTATTGTAACATACAGATTACAAACTGAATTTATTCAGTTTTGTATTGTATTTTAGGTAATAAACGGACTAGTGTCTATGGAAAGTATAATCAAATTCATTTAATTTGACGCCTGGCATTGGATAGGTAGATGGATAGATAGAGATATTATTTCTTTACCATCGCACTCTACGGTCATCAACAACGTCAAGAAATAACATCTCTCTATCTATCTATCTAATGCCAAGCGTCAAATTGAATAAATCTGATTATACCTTCCATAGACACTAGACCGTTTATTACCTAAAATACAAGACAAAACTAAATAAATTTAGTATTTTACCTATATTCTTCTCAAAATACATGATTAACCCACAAGAAATACTTATTGTAAATTCATGAATATTATTTTTGTTCATTTATGAATTAAATTCTGTTGAACTCTTTCTATTTTATTTCAGGTTATTTGAAATTTCAGTAGTGAATGAATTTTGATTTTCACAAAGTATTACAAGATAATAATCCATATAAAGAGACCTAGATCCAACAACACACTACAAAACAAAATTATAAGAAAATTAATGTCATAAATACTTTCATCAGGCACGGATGCATGATATACACGCAAAGATACGATAGTAAAATTGATGAATATATTCTTTATTGACGACAAATAGCGATTGGGTTCAAATATCTCACTGAATAGAACAGGTTATGAGCCTTAAGGTTAGCAGGTTTCAACTGATTGATAAACAAGTAAAACACTATTCAAGTTACGGTAGTATTTGATCAACTCACCATAAATGGATGTCATACAATGTCCTACTTTATAAATAGAAGTAGACTTGTCTCATAATCTTTCCAAGAAAAAAGAAAATATTTTGAATGAAATGTGTCCGAATTTGAAAAAGTTGAATGATTCTTTGGAATGCTTGATATGAAAGTATGATTTTTGTAATCAGCTGGTAGTTGAACTCAAAGTCGATCACACAGGTGAAGGATTATGCCTTGGTTACACGTTGCCAGTTGACTGGGACCCTACCAACTAAATTTCAGAGTTATTTCTAAAATTTCAGGTGAAAACGCCATTTTTCAGATCAGAATTAAAATCGATCACTACTATAGAAGTGTTCATTCAACGTTGCATATAGTTGATTGAAATATACTGTTTCCTGAATGGTTTACACCTTACAAGTGTTCAATTCATGATTATTTTATTGGATGGAGTTTAATATATTGAACATAAGCCTTAATTGATAGTAGATTATTTGATAGTAGAAAATTGCAAAAATATGAAAAATTGGAATGACGTTTTTGCTGCAAATTACCTGAACTTGTTGAGGTTGAACTATGGTTGGTGTTGTTGATGCTATTGAAAAGACAACGGCGCGAGGTGGCGGTCGAATGCCTTCTATTACCAGCTCGTTTGTAACCATTGATTGTCGAAGTAGTGGTAAACTTTTCTGTAAAATTACAACAAAATAACGTAAACATCATATACATATTGGTACTTAGCCCAGGCAAATTGGGCTGTTGCTTGCCAAAAAATAAGGTAAGGCTGGAAATGATCTTAAACCACTTTGGAAGCTATTTTTGTTTTCAAATACATCTATCTTAAATGCCATTGATGATAAAAAAATTTGGTCTCAAATTTTAGAACGGAATCTCCTCTATCTCAGGTGGGTAGAAGGGTTGGGATTAGAACTCCTAAATAACAGGTGTACAATTACAACGTCTAATTATTTATTACAACGTCTAATAATTTATTCGATCGGTAATTGAAATAGCAGAGTAAATGAACACAGTTTTGAATTTTCTAAACCACACCATTAAATATTTTATAATCATCAATGATAAGGGGTCCATCCCACACAAAAAACAGTCATATCTATCCTAGCTTAATTCTATCGTATAATCAATTTTCAATATTTATATTATAATCAATACGTAAATTTAGTATGTAATGAAATCTTGAATAACAAGTTGATTTTTCAGTGTTATATTGTATTTTAGCTGTATAGGCTTTTGTATTGTTCATTGTGTACTTGTGACAATGGACAACGTTTCTTGTAAATCAAATGGCAATGATTATAATTCTATTTCTACTTCCTTGACATTTTACTTTCTTCCCCAAAGATAATTCGCGCAATATATATTCGAAGGCAGCCCGCTCCTTTATTAATTCTCGAATAAAAGAATAGAATGACTGCCTTTATTTTAACCTGGGAGGGCGAAGTTAGGGCGCAGTCGGCCCTCTCTTACACTTAACCCTCATAATTAAAAGTTTAGATTCCGGGTACGGTACGTGTAATTTTATCACTATTTCCAAATTTACTAATTTCATCAATTTTACAACAAATTTTGTTTATTTGGTTACTGCCTGAACAAGTCAGTTCTTTTCATCACCTGAACATGCCACATGAAGGTGGTAGTACGCGCAGTAAATCAGCTTCCTTATTGCAACTATATACAGGAAGTTTTATTTATGAAGAAAAAATGGACAAAATGTCAAAAATAAGATAATGTCAACATAACTCAAGTTTTAATGCTTTTTCACATTAAATTGTTTTGACATTTTGTCTAGTTTTCAAATCAAATCCATTGCCATTCTTCTTTTTACAAACAATTGAAACAAAAACATTCTTATAAACTAATTTGATCTTTATATAGAATTGAAAAACATAATCAAAGAAAGTTTCATGTTATTTTAATATTAAAGTAATGGGCTCTCCCAGAAAAGCAAATGCTTGAGCCCTGGAAGAGAGTTCAAAATTTGAACTTCTTGTTCATTTTTGCATCATTTAATGATGTTGAAAGTAATTTGGATGGATGTATAAGACAATTTAATCAGTACTACAAGAAAATAAATATGCAATATAATCACTAGAATATGAATATACTTACAATATAACAATATAAACACTAGAAGGTACACGCTATCAATCTTCTGAAATCTCAGTCTATAACTATTCTAAATGATTATTTCATAAATTGAAATAGAATTGCATACCATAATAAATAGTTTCAATTTTGAAAAAATAAGCAAATGTTTGAGGGCTAGTTCAAATTTGAAAAATATAAGTAGTTGACTAGAACCAGGAAGTAAATCCTATTATAGCCCTCATAACACAAAAGAAAATAACACAAACAAGAATAAGAATAACACTAGAAGCACTATAAAAACTAAAAGGTACAAGCAACTCAATCTTCTGAAATCTCAAGTCTGAAGTAAACTTTTCTACATACCCACTCCCTTATTTCATAAATTAAACCCTTCATAATTCCATATAGAATGAAATTTTACTGGTTACCCTAGCACTCACCTTGAGAAATCCAATCAAACATGGCTGCGGCGACGCGTTCAGAAGCCGCTCCAGCCTATCACAGAACTCCTCGGGCTCCACTTTGGTGTCGACCAGCTCCTGTATCAAGGTGCGCACTTTCGTCTCGACCGCCTTCGGCTCTCTGCTCGACAACTCCAGCAGATTGGCCAGGAACTTGCGACACTTCTCCTTTGTCGTGTCGACGCCGTGTCGCTGCTGCTGCGTTGCCGTCGCCACGCCGCCGCCTGTCGCCACCGTCTGCTGCTGCTGTGTCGCCGCCTGCTGTTGCTGTGTCGCCTGCTGCTGCTGCTGTTGCGTCTGAAAGTGCACAAACAATTCAACAATTTCAACAGACGGCTACAGACGCATTCATTCTTTATCTTTCGTTGTCCAGTTTGTTGTCCTGGTCGATATCATTTCATTTATTCACGATAATAGGCTACAGCTATAGTAGCGGCCATGAAATAAGGCGGCTAAGAAGACATTTTGAGCTGTTGTCAAGTCTTGCCAGCTGACTACTCAAATCATGCAGGGGAATCGACTCCGACGCTCCAAATAAGCAGCACTGGAAGCTCAACGTTGCCAATTTGTAATGGGGAGCAAGCAAGTTTCGACTTTTCGTCGTTTACTGATTTTACATCTGACAACAGCGCAAAATCGTTTAGCCACCAAATTTTATGGCAGCTACTATAGGAACGTTCTCCCAGTTGAATTTTTACTATTTAAATTAGAAAATTACTGCAATAATTACAGAAAAAATAACTTTTTAGAAGAAATATTTAAAATTTGAAAAAGCCATGCCCCTGTAACATTTAATAATTTATCAAATAAATTATTTTTCAAGAAGATGTGACGTAAACTGTAGGAGTGATGTGTTACAGGAAAAAAGCACGTTTTAGCTCTAAATTAAATTGAACTTATGGGACATCAATCCAATATGACCGACTAATACCGCCCACTCTTAGGCTTATAAATTATGAAGAAAAATTGTAAAATACCTTAACACTACACAATGATATTTATCAATATACGAATATAGTATTACAGTATTATAATGATCTGCGATGAACTGATGAATTAACCAGCAAATCATTTGGATGAATTATTATGAATAGGAATTTTAGAATAAATACTATAAATATACAGTATAATGATAACTCATTGATATATGAATATAGTATTGAAGTATTTCAATGATTTGTGATGGAATGAATGAATTAAATTTAAATAAATTGCAACTTACAACAACGGTTGGAGTGGTAGAAGCAGTAGTTGTGGCAGCCAGAGCCGGCACCTGGGTTTGCATAGTCCCTGCTGCTGCACCTCCCTAAAAAAAATAATTCAAATTTGAAAATTGAACAAAAAACAGCATTTATTACATCAAAAAACCATTGGTTACCAATATAATCATACCATGAAACCACCTAAAGCTACAGGTCTGTTAAAGGTGGATATATAATAATACATTATCCACGACTATGTTATAACGCAATCATTACAGTTTCATAATTGAAATCGAAACAGTTGCTTTTTCGAAATGGAATTTGAAACTTGTATCGTAATGGCGACTTTATAAAACGGATGCTACATTATGAAACGTTTCTAGTTCAATCTGATCCAGAATCCAGTTTTAAAACACTGGAATGGAACTAAATAGAATGGCAGCTGATCAATTTCGAATATTAAGCTTTGTTAATGATACGATGAGCCTCCACATGGCCATAGGCTTAGCCTAATGAGGAATGCACTTGATATTTTCTTCCTATATTTTTTGTTTGAATTGAACCATGAAGTGAATAAAGTATTTGAGTCTTGGACAAGAGGCACTGCTCAGGCTGTATGAATCATTATTCTCAAATTTATAAGTCACTTCTATTTCAACAGTGTTAGTTTATTTTGACTCATACATCGTTTAGTTTATTTTGACAATGTATACATAGGAATCGGCTCATGTTGAACACTTTTTAATGTTCAAATGATTTCTTTGGAAATACTATTGTTGTCTAAAAGTCAATAAAAAACAGTCATAATTATATTTCGTTGAGCCATTTCTATGTTCAAATGATTTCCTTGAAAATACTATTGTTGTCTAAAGGTCAATAAAAAACAGTCATAATTATATTTCTTGTATTTATGTACAGAGTGATTCAAAAAGAATACCACAACTTGAAAAAATTGTAAATTATGAAAGAAACATCATAGTACCTTCTGTTATACATCATTACAAAGAGTATTTAAAGAAGTTTTTCTCACTCACAAACAAGTTCAGAGATGTTCCATATAACCCCTCCAGACACTCGAGCGATATCTACTCTCTCATTCCACTCTTCTGTAGCATATCAGTGGTAACAGTTTGTCATGCTGCTTTTATTTCTTGTTTCAAATAATCAATGGTGGATGGATATTGATGATTTGAAACAAGAAATAACAGCAGCTTATCAAACTGTTACGCCTGATATGCTACAGAAAGAGTGGAAAGAGTTTGAGGAAGGTTTTGGGTTGATATTGCTCGAGTGTCTGGAGGGGTCATATTGAACATCTCTGAACTTCTTTGTGAGTGAAAAAAACTTCTTCAAATACTCTTTGTAATGATGCATAACAGAAGGTTCTCTAATATTTCTTTCAAAAGAATGGTGCGAGTTTAAAAATTGGTATTCTTTGGAATCATCATAGAACCTTCTGTTTTTTGTCATTTCCAACATTGGATTTTTCACTCACAATTCAGAGATGTTCTAATTGACCCTCAGACACTCGAGCAATATCAACCCAAAACCTCCCTCAAACTCTTTCACTCTCACTGTAGCATATCAGGCGTAACAGTTTGATAACTCTGTTGTATTCTTTCAAATCATCAATATCCATCCACCATTGATGATTTGAAACTAAAAATAACAGCAGCCATCCAAAAGTTGTGGTATTCTTTTTGAATCACTCTGTATTTATAAATACGTGTATACATTATTGTACTATTGTCCAACTTCGTTGTGTATTGTTCGTGTACTTTTTCTTATGTAAATTTGCCGCTGTTCTCTGAATTCGAAGACAATAAAATTAGATTATTTATTTGGTATAGCAGGATTTGTCATATTGTCATAAAACAGCTGATTGATGTACGCTCATTTACTAACGTTGAATCAGCTGTTTTCTCACAAGTTAAAAGAATCCTGCTATACTGACCGTACGCTCGTTTACTAACGTTAAATCAGCTGTTTTCTGACAAGTTAAAAGAATACTGACCGCAGCAGGGACATGTTGCATGCGAAAGGCGGTGGGGGCGGCGGCGGCGGCGTTGTTGGGCGCAATGGCGGCGGTCTGCGTCGGCGCAGTGCCGGCCACCCGCAACAGCTGATACTGCCCGTTCTCCGTTTTCACCAGCAGGTGGCCCTGTGTGCCCGGCTGCAGGCCCTGAAGTGTTTGCAGCGTGATTTGCTGGAGGCAAACAGAAACATGTTAGCAACCGACTCTTGATTTTAGTAAATTATGGTAGAGATGGAACTACGAGAATATTTTTGTATCAGACTGATTTTGTAATCTATCTATCTAGCGTATGGCTTTGGTTGGTGGGGAGACCCGAAGGTAGTTCCACCTCGCCGTTTATAACCTAATTCCATTAGGTTGAAGTTCTATTTCATTGATTTTGTAATGAAAGCATAGTACAGAGACGGAATTAAGATACCAATTATTAATTATTCCATGTCATGAATAGAAAGGTGACAGAAATCGACAAATGTCATACAGAAAAAGATAAAGGCTCAAGAATGAATTGAAATTAAAGTCTTTATTCTCCAAAAATGCATAGCAGTACATTCGAGAAATACAATATATTGGTCTTGGATACATAGGGTCAGACAATAGCACAAATAATCATTATAATAATTGAATTAAAATATTCTTTGTTTCGTTCCATTATAATGTTGATTATTTGTACATATATTATACATCTATACATTTATTCTGTATGACAGTTTATTTTGTCAAATATTGGATGAATAGAATTAGTAATAATATTGAGATGATTCATAATTTCAAATGAAAACAAACAGAAGAAATTCAAAAACAAAAGTTGAAATGTGCTAGACTATTGAATATTGTTGTCACATTTATCACAAAAATGCTGAGATTAAGACTAGTTCAGATAATTTTATATTCTATATAGCAGAGAGGTTCAAGCAGTTCCTTCGAAAGCCGAGAGATGGCGATGAGTTTATTTTACATTTTTTCACTTTTCTCCATTTAATAATAACGAATGTTGGTGCCTTATATTGATTAATTGATTGTTAAAGTAAGATAAGCGAAAGACAAACTTAATGAGATTTAATAATCAATTTAGCCTATATATTTTTATTTGATATCAATTTTAAATCACTTTTAAATTCTAACGATCAGCATTAAATTCATAATAACAGCAAGATGACGTTCAATAGAAGGTTGGGACATCTGGATGTTTATATTAAGCCATGTTTCAATTACAAGATGAAACCATATTTGAGGTTATGATTCATGATTACATAACATCATAAGGTTTTCTTTCAGAATTTGTTCAAATTACTACATCATACAAGCAGGAATACTTATTGTATTTGAAATTTTCATAACTGAATAATTCCTACATATTTCAATAAACTTCTTGCACACGTGTAAGGAATATTCCACGTGTAACGCATAACCATTATACTAGGCTATCAATATTGAACTTCAATGTTGAAGTTGAATTAAAATTATTTAATAAGTTTTTCATAGGTTATGGTTGTCTGCGTGTTTATGCAACAACAAAAATGAAAACAATATTTTCAATGTTTACTGACGGCTTGAAGTTGAGATGACAGTGAATCCTAACCTCCAAGGTAGTCAGCTGTCACTAAGAACTTGCTAATATGAATGGAATCTAGTGTTTTATGTATTGAAATTTGTACTAATTAGAGTGAATATGATAGAATAATGACTGATACTTACTCCGGGTTGGCCAGGCCTGGCACTAACCATCTGAGGCGCTCCTATCATAACCCTAGACGGCAATGTCTTTTGGCCCGCCTGCCCGGGGGCGGCAGCTCGAATGGCATTCACATTGAGTATTTGCACATTGGTTGGAATCAATGTGGGACTGTTTCCAACTATTGTCTGCTGTGTTCCTACTGACTGATTGATGGGCTTGGCTAATGTGACAACGCCAGGCACTCCAGACGATGTGGTGGTATTGATAGCCGTATTGACGGCATGAGATCCAGTAAGAGTCATTGTGGAATTCACTGTCATCGAAACAGGAACCACGCCAGTTGACAACTGGGTACCTTGAGTCCCATGAGAATTTCCACTAGATTTTATCACTAACGCTGTTCCTGTCGGTTTATTCTGGTCCATGCCAACTACACTTCCTACCTGTTTACTTGCATTGCTACCAGCTTGTGAATAACTCTGTGTAACAATGCTCTGTACATTGGTTGATGTAACATTCAAGCCACTATGTGTTATACCTATACTACCATTTGGGAGGGAAGTTGTTTGATTTGCGTAAGATACTCTATTGTTTATATTAACACCAACACTAGTTGTCACAGCTTGACTATTTGATGGGAACACTAATTTAACATTCTCTTGTGGTTTGTTAGCATTTGTAAGATTAGGCTGAACTAAGCCTATATTAGAAGTCACTTGATTGAGGAAACCACTAGACGTAACACCACCATGTAACGAAGCCACAACTGTATTCACGACACTCGTAGGTAAAGTGTTCGCACTTTGATGAGAAGCACTAGGTAAAACTTTATTCGCGTCATTGTTTAAAATAATATTCATCGGGTCTGACCCACCGTTAGATACACCATGTTTCTGAGTAGTTACTGTGCCCCCATTTGAAATAGAGCTGGTCATATGATTTTGATTCACTGTAACAGAAGTTGCTTGGGGATTAGAAGCATTGGGAGCTGTTGTAACCAACTGATCTTCAAGAGAACCAACTAAAGCGTTCACTGCCGACTCATCCACGTCTGTGCTGAGAGCTTCCTCCAAGAACTTCGCTGACGCCATTTTCTGCCAAAATCCAACCGTAAACTGATGTGCGCATGCGCCGTACACAAATCGTACCCACAGTGCATTGCCCTTGAGACGGAGTAAAAACGTAAAGTAGTCTTCTACTTTCCGTACAATAAAATCAGTTTCATTTTCAAAATTCACATAAGATCCCACCAGTAGGGAAAATAGATCATTATTTAAATGGATACATTTTATATTTATGCATAATAAATTATTATAACCATCTGTCATAATCAATTACAGATATTGAGAAACACTACACAATATTGCTGTGCAATATAGCCATTACCAACCTTTCAACAGTAATTTATCGTATTGTAATCGACAGACAAATCTTTTGAAAACCTCAATTTTCTAACATAATTGATTTGTAAACTCATGATAGAATGCCATTCAATTATAAATTTGTCTTCTTTGAATAGATAAAAGTGGAGATTGGATGTGTATTCTGCAAATACCTACAGATACTTGCAAATACATTTTTGTTCGATTTCAAGTCATTCATTCCTTTTTCAATAGATAATTCTTCATATATGTATTTTTCATATATTTCCGTCGAAAGATGATCAAATTTTATTATTATATCTCAATAATTATTTGTACCAACTTCAGCAAAGTTCAACAACCGAGATATCGTCGATATTCAAACAGAGACTATCGATGACTCGACAGATCTCGATAATGATGTTGAATCGATATGAAAGGAGTATCGCAATATCAAAAGGGAAATTGAATCATAACCTAACTAACCTATTTTTAAGGATTAAAAATTGTAAGGTTATTACTTGTGCAAGTGAATACTGTTGAATTGGTATTGGATTCAGTTTCTTTTTTTCCATTTCTGTCGCTATGGAAGCACATAGCGATCCGGATCATTTAGATAACCCTGAAATTTTGCATACTCCAGAGTTATTGAGTCCAGCTTCCTCGAACTCTGGAGATGAAGTTATGGAAAGCTATTCAGGCCCACCTCCTAAAACACTGGTGAATGAGAAAAACTACATCACACTCACTGAAGTAAGTAGCGCTATGTATATCATGCTCATAAAACACTGTCTGTTTATATTAAAGAGGTCAGAGATTTATTTTTATTTAGCTACTAACGAATCTTGAGGACACCCCCTAAAGAATTGTGTATTCACAACACACAAATTATTTATATATGAAGTTCTAACATGTTTTCAATAAGTATTATCCTGTCTACAGGGATGCCCATCAAGTCTAACCGTTGAAGAACTATCAGCTGTAGTCGACCAATGCAAAGATCTGGTGATGAAAACAAGCGAATGTTCAGAGGAGAGACGCTGGCTAGTGCGACGCCTGATAGAATTGCGATACCAGCTGCAAGAGGCACGTGACAACCAGGAGCAACTGGCTGAAATCGGCGAGGAGGTAGCTGATACCAGGGTGCAGCTTGGACATCATTTCAGAATGGAGTCGCAGATTCTTACCGCCAATCGAATGATATGTGACCAGTGTTGTGCCATCATCATGACTGTTATACAGTCCTGGTATCAGTGTATAGGTAAGTACCCTTTAAGCTGGGTTTACACCAGATGTCGTTGACACATTTTTGTGACAAAAGTCAGTGACTTTTGTCACAATTTTAAAAAACGCTAAAATTTCTTGCGACATTGTGTCAATGACAATTGTCAACGACAGAAAATCTGTGTTTGTGACAATGTCACAAGTTTCCCATCGAGAGTCGGTAAGATCAAAGGACTGTCGTTGACAAATGTCACAGTCACAATGTCGCAGTATATGTAAACGCTGCGGTGACATTTGTCTGCGACAAAAGCCTCCTTTCTTGCTTGCTTGCTACTGGTGGCGTAGCATTGCGGACAGGATGTGAGATACAATATGTCATTGACAAAAACGTTTACATCAAACTGTGACTTTTGTCACAGTTTTCAACAAAATCGTTTACATCAAACTGCGACTTTTGTCAATGACATTTGTTTGTGACAAGTATGTCGTTGACAAAAGTCATTGACAGTTCTGTCTCTGACTTTGGTGTAAACCCAGCTTTACCTTTTGAATTAGTGAGTGCTATTTCAATTTCTATCGAAGAAGGAATTTTTAGTTGATGACTTTACTGGTCTGTAACACTGCCATCTTTGAAAGTATCACATTATGCTTCCTAGGGATACTATTCATTTGAATCTATGAAGAAAGAATCGATTTAACATGGAAATTCTTATTTTTCAGATTGCCAGTACAAGTGTCACATAAAATGTTTGCCATATGTTTGTCGAGTCTGTCCCCATTTGCTGGCTTCCGAGATTTCACACTACGAGCAGAACATTTGTCCTGAGATTGGTCTGAAAGCTCAGGGCTATGCGTGCGCAGAATGTAAAACAGATTTGATTTTCAGTAAGTTCGCTATCAGTATTAAATATTTGAAAATACTAGACTTTATAGTTTTTAAAATAGTGAATATTCCCCTAAGCGATATAAAACTCCTAATAATTATTGTAATAAAATACAGTAGCAACACTGGGATTCAAAATATTGTCAGTAATAATTATATTCGTATGGCTTTGGGGCTGAATGTATAACACATTTGATATTCAGTAAGTACGATATCAATATTAGTATTAAAAATTTGGAAATACTGTATTATTATCTTTAAAATATTAAATGTTTACCGTATCACTGTGAATATTCCCCTAAGCGATATAATTAGGACTCGTAATGATATTATTAGGCTATAATAAAATATAGTAACAACTCCAAGATGATAAATATTGTAAGTTGCAAATAAATTTGTATGCCTTTTTATCGGTGGAGAACCGCCACGGATAGGTTCCACCTCGCCTTATTTTTCTATCGATCACCCATCCAAGAGCAGTCTTGAGTGTTCGTGACTTGAAATCATGGTCACTGAGCAACCGCTCTCAGCAAGCGACCAAACAGAGCTACGTTGTATGTTTTTATCATATTATCAATAATAATTATAATAATTAAAGCTTATTCATGTTTTCTTTAAATTTGCTTATTCTTTCATCATTTTTTCAGTAAATGAAAATTTCCAGTTGTTTGAAAGTGTTTTAGATTAGTTTTGATAATTGTATCAGGATAGGAAACATCTCTTAAAATGTGCTTCTTGTATATTTGCAGGTCTGAAAAAAGATTCATCCATAGTTCAACAGTTATCAGGTATGCATTCCATTCAAAGTGCAGTTTTACTTCTATTGCCACCCTGAGGGGTCAAACTCATTTCATTGATAGTTGTTCAGCTTCCTTAATATTAACAATCAAATAATAGATATTAATATTAAATAGATAGATAGATATTATTTCTTTGCCATCGTACTCTACGGTCATCAGCAACGTCAAGAAATTATATCTCTCTATCTATCTATCTAATGCCAAGCGTCAAATTAAATGAATGTCACTGTACATTCCTCATTAGGCTAAGCCTGTGTTGACGAAAGACTCGTCTTATCATTGGGGAGTCCGATCTCACAAGGTGTCAAATTATTATCTATCGATAAACTGAAAAACTTCAATTCAATTCATTGATTACAGCTTATACCCGCTTTTCAGTCATTCAATAAAATTATTGAATCAATACCTCTTTTGCATTTGAAAACACATGGTTATTGATTCAGCCAGTACGCCTGTGGATCCATAAACTGTCTATTGAGCGGCTGAAAACCGGGCGTGAATCTTACTAAAAGCAGTATGAAATACAAGTAGGTTTAAAGAAAGAATATTCTGTTCCACAATAATAATTATTCTCCCTTAGTGCTAGAAAGAATGCGTGCTACCAGTTACCTCCGCTGCGGCATCGCGGTGGTCGAGTAGCAACGATCCGCGTCGCTGCGACTACACGAGCCTCTACTACTGCGGCCGCTGTCACTGGAACCAAACTGTACGTCATCGGCGCGGGTCGCCCCGCAACTGGGACTTTGGCCCGCGCCCAGTGTCGCACGCGGCGCATCGACTGCTGCAGTTGACTCAGGCCAGGCCCATCATGCAGATAGACGCGCGCATCGAGGGATTCGTCAATGATATATGCCAGGTTAAGGTGAGCTACAACGAAAACACTAATTTTGAGGACGGATTTTTGGTTTGGGGAGGTGCAGCCAACAAATAATTTGAACAAATTATTCGTGATGATGTTCTTTTGATCCATTTATGTAGTGCGATATACATAAATACATAAATATATATGTATAGTATACACGTCAAATGACTGCATGTTGGTAGTTAAATAAATGAATAAATTTTTTGTCAGAAAGCCACGAAGGCATAAGACAACGTCACTTGAAGTTAGTTACTTAATTAGTCACTTAAGCTTAGTCATGGAAACTAATTTTAGCGTCATAAAACTCGCCCAGCTTATAAAATTGGTTTCCTTCTTCAAACCACTCATACATCTTTGCCTTGAACATATAGAGGGGTGCACTATGGAGTTCGATTGGTAGTTTATTAAAAGCATTACGTGACGTGAATCAAAAAATTATTCGTATTGAAATAGTAGTTATATTATGAGAGCATTTAAAGGCTAATTTGAAGTCTAAGAAAGAAGCCTTTAAAGGCTATACATAAGAATAGTGTCAAGAATTTTAATGTCTTAATAATAATAATAATAATAATAAAATAAAATTAATAATAATAAAAAAAATAATATTAGTATTAAATTGAAACATAGTAAAACTTATTAGAGACAGAGTGGATCTGTGAGTGAGCTCTCAAAATACAATATATGAATCCCTACAATAATAAAAGTGCTTGATGAGTTGACTGAGTCGTAAGCACTTCAACTACCAACTATAATGCTGAGAATTCCGGCAAAGAATAATAATAATAATAACTTTCTCCCCGTCATTGGGTGCATCACCATCAGAGGTTTTGTTCAAATTCTCAACATTATACATCATGTTATACAAAAAGCTAAGCTAGCCCTGCTTATACGGTAGAACCCCTCTAATCAAGTCACCTTTGGGTCCGGGGCATATGGTCGCAATCGCAAGGTCGGATTGTCCAAAAGCTCCACTACAGTATGTGTAATTTATTAATCCAAACATTAAAAGTGCACAAAGATACATGAAATGAGTGATTTGTAAAGTGACATACTGAAATAAGTGATTTTCATAGATAACCAAAGGTTTTAGAATGCATTGTTTTGACAAGTGATGAGTCACCGACCAATTCCGGAGCGATAGTTGGACTAACCAGACGACAGCGGACCACCTGAGGCGGATTAGAGGGGGTCTACTATATAATCAAAAGACAAAAAAAAGAAAAATTGTTTATTCAATTAAAAATTTACGTCAAACTCCTGTAAAGAGTACAGCGATAAGTTCACTAGAGATATTCCTTCAAATTCTTTCTAAATATTTAATAATTCGTTTTAAGTATTTATTTTAAAGAATAAAAATTGATCAACGAAAATCATCATTGGTTTTGCGGGTTTACTATTAGGGGGGGTTACACGACTGTGGGAGACCAGAAGACAACAGTTTTAATTCAAATTACCTTCATATATTTTATATACTAGCTGTCCCGGCGAACTTCGTATCACCCTCTCCCCCCCCCAAATGTTCCCCCCTCTTCTCCCCACAAATGTTCTCCCTCATGCCAACGTTCCCCAAAATGACATCCCCCACATGTCCCCCTTCATTTCCCACAAACTCCCCCTTCATGTCAACCCTCCTCTTTCCCACCAAATTTCACCCCTTCCTCCACTGTCTCCCTTCATAACCTCCAAATGTCCCACTTCATGTCACCCTCAAATAACCCACTTCATGTCACCCCTCAAATAACCTCCTCTCATGTCACCCACCTCTTTCCCCAAATGTCTCCTTCCATGTCCTGCCCCACGAAAAAAATGTCACGAAGTAAAAATACCTATATCCACTCGCTTTATTGATGGAAAATTAAAAGAAATCTGCAATATACTAATTTTTATAAAGCGAGTGGATAATAATCAATATTAATCAATGCTGAACGTTGCCAAAAAATTTCACAACTGTCTCGGAATCAGACCCGAGGAAATCTGCGTGGAAGGCAGAGTCGCTATCCAATACACCACCGCGGTCGTCTTTAGGAAGACCTATAATGTAACATCTTCAACTACACATCGATTCTCTTATATTAGGAGCATTATTGTTTGGACTGGATCAAAATGGATGTCGTGTTTGATAGGTTAGGTCATTAATTTACTAATTATTTATTAATTATAAAGAGATTTTCTTATATTTTATTACACATATTATG